>CM042221.1:11449365-11614365 GCA_023566465.1 Cottus gobio | reverse complement strand
GGTGGGTGTCTGTGTGTATGTGTGTGCGTGTGTGTGTGTGATGTCGGTTTGGAGGACATTGTGCTGAGCTCGGGTCTTCAGCAGCCTCTTTCTCCATTAATGCTCCATTAGCCAAATTAGAGGCCTAATTGGGGAGGCGCGGAGAGCTCTGTGCTCTTAAAGGCTGTGTGTGTGTGTGTGTGTGTGTGTGTGTGTGTGTGTGTGTGTTGGGTCATTTACTGTAAAGGCAGACATTCAAAGGGACGTTTCATTTCAGACAGGAGGGCTGTTATCAGCAGCGCCTGTGAATGGATGAAGGTGCAACGCTGGATGAGAACCGTTGGGGCCGGTGGCTGAATATTAGACGGATCAGACCTCCGACGACAGTCGCTGATGCTAATGGCGCCGCGGCGAGCCTTAAAGGGCCGGCGGAGGCAAATTTGATTAGCGGGTTATTAGCTGATTAGCTACTTGCTGTGTTTGTTACCCTCAAGGCCTGGTGGTGAGGAGGTAAAGTGGAGGAGACACGAGGAGCTTTGAATGTATTGTGCAGAAGTTAAGAAAGATGAGGAAATAGTTTGGGTTAGTTTGTTTATGTCCAGTTACAAAAGATTTCGAAAATCGCACATATTTTGAGACAATTTCAGGTTCTCTTTATTATTTAGTTTGGTCTTTCTGGCCGCAGGGCGGGACCGGCTTGTTTACAGTAGAAGACACGGGTACTTTATTACATTAAAGGTTATCATGTTCCTGTCAGCCTTTTATCACATCTTCTGTTTTTCAATGCACTTTTCAATTGAGTGTTTAAAAAAAAATAGTAATATAAAAAAATTGTTGGATGGAAATATTTCCGGTGGATCTGACATTGAATGCATATATGTATTGCGGGATGTATACATTTTGGTGTTTTAACATTTTATCCTTTTCATAATTCTCTAAAATGATGTACTTTTTGTATCTTTACTGGCACTTACAAATGTATTTATTTTGTACTTTATTTTATGTGGCTTTGGTAATATATATGATTCACAATAATTTATAGATCACTGTTTTTCCACTGGGGGGGGTTCTTGACTCAAACAACCTTCTGAACATTTTCTGATTAATAGTAAAAAAAAATGTTTTAGCTTGTTCACTTTCTTTGGTTGATGCTTTATACTTTGGCTTTCTAATAAATGCATCTGCATGTATACGTCATATTTGTGTGCGTGCGTGCGTTTATGTGTGTGTGTGTGTGTGTGTGTGTGCGTGTGTGTGTTCGTGTGTGTGTGTGCGTGCTGACAAGAACAATAAAGCCTCCATCTGTGTGAAACATCCCAGACCCCACCTCTCCGCTGAAAGTGCTGTAAAGTAGTTGGCAGAAACAGCCGCTGTGTGATAAACTGTAAATGACTGAGAGTTAGCTTAACCTAATCCCCTCTTGCAAGAGGCCTGCAGGTCCAACAGGTCTGTGCGTCTCGAGATCTCCACACCTCCGCACTTATGGAAGACTCGTATATCACGCAGGTCTCCCGAAGCCCCTTTCGCTGGCCTGTGGCTTCCCAAGCCAGCGCTCGCACGGAGAGAAGCAACGCAGTGTGAGGAGTGGAGGGAATATGAAGGGTCAGTTGAAGCTGCAGTAGCAGAGTTAGAGTTCATGTGAAAGCACATCCTGTGTGCAAAATGTATACAAAAGTAATACTTAAGATTCAAGATTCTACATCAAAAGATTATTGTATAAATAATGCACACAAATATCCCTAATAAAGGTAGAGAAAAGAAGAAGGTGAAACTACCACATCTCACAAGGATATATTTAGTTTAATACTAATGATAAATGGTCATTGTTTGTTTGATTACAGCTGGTCTAAGGCTCTTTCTTTTATGATTTTACTCATTTTGAGGTACACGACCAAGTGCCCACGCACAAGCTGTCATTTTCTGGCCACAACCTAAGATATATGTGTAATAGAGACGTTAACAACTTAGTTTGCATTGTCTTTAGGATCAGATACATTTGTCCAGTCTAACACATCCATTTAAGTGTTAAATGGCTATTTATGGGGACTGCTGCAAAAAAAAAAGCAAGCGTGACATCAGAGTAAAAAATTAGGAAGATCGTTAAACAAAAATAAATTCCCAATTTTCTTTTTTTCTCCATTGCCTTATGTTGCAGCTTCCGAAAGATGCCGATACAAAAACCGCGGTTTGGTTAGGAAATGTTACGATTTGCATTTGCCTCCCTCAGCTGTAAATGAGACGTGGACGGGTGTTTGGATGAAGCAGCTTCACAGTGTGAGAACTTGATTTGTGTCCGTTGCGTTCTTCTCTCCTTCACAGGTATCACACTCTCAGCGATGGCGGATTCCTTTAGGAAGACCGTGGGGAACCTCTCCTCGCTGGTGAATCATGGCCTCGTTCGCTGTGAAAACAGAGCAGCATCCAGGTATTGTGCTGCAGGATCGGCACCGAGGTCGAACCCGGAGAAAAGAGCGGCTGGCGGTTTGACATTGGAGGGACAGACGGCCAGGATGTGTGGCTGGTGGACGCAAAATAATCTTTTTTATAAAGTTTATCATTTCATGTTTCATAAGTAACATTTTTATAATTCAAAGACTGCATGACCTTTGTGATCATTTTGACCTTTTTTTCCTCACGTATAGTGTTTGACAGCCAAAAGTTAATACCACCGCTACCCACTGCAGCTCTTTGTGTAAACTGATACAGCGACGTATGGCTTATATTTTGCATTTGCTGTTATACCGGTAATTTCTTGCAAATGTTTTTTATACCTATATTTAACAGTTGTTCAAAATAATGTATTTCCGAAATAAACTTCCATATTCACAGGTTGTTAGGTTTAGGAAAAAAAACAAACAGTTGTGAGTCATGTGAAACATTATGTTGAAGGAAAAGAAAACTTTATATATTTTGGTATTTTAAACATAAAGGACTAAACTTGTACAGTAACTGAGTAAATTGAGTACAGAAAACCATCATAGACCCCGTAAAGCACTAATGCACCACTTTTACACGTAATTGCTGATGCCCCAGAGGCTCATGGGTGATTATCCAACAGGCACATCTCCACCTTCCCTCCTCCGACAGGAGGACGGTCAATCAATAATTATAAAGGCTGTTGTAAGTCTTTACTGAGGACCTCTCTGGGGAGAATGGAGGATCGATTATCGCGCGATAGTGACGTGAGAATGTGCACATCAAATAATTCTGATCACAATTACCTTTCATTGAAAACTTTATTTCCCCTATAAGCTTTGACTTATTCATTTTTTTGTAGATGTATTTTTCCTTCTGACGAGCTAGACAATATTTAAAAAGTACGACATTGTTTTGAACTTGTGTCCTGTGTGTCTCAACTCTCCACATCTGTCCTTTCATGAAGACAACCTGCTCGGCTTTGCTTTGCCCTTGGCCGAGGCACCGTCCCCTGGAAACCCTGTCGAACAACCGGAGCCTCGGTGTGTAACTGGGTTACCGAGCCTGTAATTTGTAAGTAATAGAAGTTGTCCTGGATGAGGGCACAAAGATATGGTCCAGGAAATGTTTTTAAACGCGGGTTGAGGGGGGAGGGGGTGGAAATCCAGAGAGGCCTCTCCACTTCAATCCTGGTAAACGGGGGACAAACAGGATTAAGTCGGAGGTAGCGGGTTGGGGAGAGGGCGCGCTTGCCTCTGGACTTTCAACAGCTCTGAGTGGATGCTGCCAAAGAGGCGAGGAAGAATGGTCAAACACACTCATTCTCTTAGCTGGGATGGTCTGCCTCATTGGTGGAAAGCTGCAGCTGATGTAAAGACAATGGTATAGTTTTTGGAGAGATAGTGGTTGTTGTTCAGTAATGTATTCCTATTACTTGCATATGCATCTGAAGGTGGCAGTTGAATTAAATCCGGTGACATGCACATTAAACCCAAATGTGACTCAAGATGGTGACCTCCAGTGCAGAACGTCGTTCAGTCTCTTTCAGCTCAAGTTTGTCAGCAGCTATGTTCGCGGTGGAACAATAGCAAAACCTTTTGAACTCGAGGTCTAATTGTTAGCTCTATACCGGTCAGCCGGTGCTGAAACAAGTTTGTGTATCCGCGTCGAACCGTTGATGCTCAAACTAAACTTCACAAGCGCGAGTTCCATTTTAGCAGCCGGTGCTGAAATTAGTACAACTGTTGATTGGGGGCTCATCAGTCTGTGGCAAGGGAAACTGAAGCGGACCCGGAGGATCCACCTGTGGGCTCCCGGTGAGAGAGCTGTGTTTAAGACGAGGCCGATGTTGCTCCATCATTGTAGAGATTTTTAGAGGAAACTTTAGTCTGTTTATTTAAAAATGTTCAATTTCATAAGAAATACTTTTTAGTTTTGCTGCCCATAGTGACCTGTTGGGTAAAGTGTTTGTTCCGCGTTCATACAGAGTAATACAGAAGTGTACGAAATGTTTTTTCTGTCCACGCTTTAAAATGACAAACTACTGAAGACAAATAAAACTAATCAAATGCAAAAAGTTCCACATGCAACATATTTGGGATTTGTAAAAACGTACAATGCCAAAAGAAATCCCGGCAACTGGCCTACACATGCAACAGCAGAGAGGCCAAAAAGTCTCTACTTACCTCTTAAATGACAAACTCCAGTATTTATATCACACTTTTAAAAGTCACATTTAAACTTTACACAAATGCTCTTGTGTTGCTAATTTCTTCTGGAATGCCCTTAAGGCACTTAACCTCTAAACGGTTGTTTGGCCAACAGATCAGAGTTTTACTGTTCAGTTTCCAATTCAAGTGTGAAGTGGGTGTCAAATCGACCACGGACAAAAATACAGGTCGGAAAAAATAAGTAAATAATGAAGAACAGAATTTTTTTTTTTCTTAACAAAGATTGTAAGAAAGAAAATGTCCCCTCTCCTTCCGGCAGTAGTACAGTTATAGCAAACATTTCACTTTGAGGGCTTGTAATTGAATAACTCCATCCCTATAAAAGCAATTGGACGTTTATTATCTTCTTAGGGCCCCATTTGTGTGGAGTGGCACTTAGGAGCCGGATAGTCGGAGGGAACTAATCTCATATTTGGATTTTCTTCGTCATCAGATTCGCCAATGTCATTGCTGCTGCTGTTGCCCAATGCAGCCGGTGTGATGATGATGGGTTCGCCGTGACCTCCTGACTGATGAGTCTGTGAGTGTGTGTGTTTGTGTGTGTGTATCCCTGCGCTTCAGTATTGGCAAGAGCTGGCTCATCAATGAGGTCACTATCGGGTGTGTGCGTGGCGACGCTGTCAGTGTGCGAGGTCATTTAGCACATTCTCAGCAGGGTTTGCGGGGGTTGGGGGGACCGTGGAGATGTTTGGGGAGGGCGGGGGGGTGGGGGGGATACGGAGGAGATTTATGGACTGCCAGGAGGAATTATTTTCCCCAGCTGATCAATGTCGCCCAGTTAAAACCTTGTGATTTCATTAGGCTTGACCACTTAGCTAATCTCCCTCTTTGATTCCATGTCAAGCACATGCAAAGAAAAAACACTTTCCTGGAGTTACGCTAAGATATTAACGGTGCGAATAGACTTCAGGAACATTTAGTGATAACAGAAACAAATCTGTAAATCTTAAATGATAATTCTGGTTTATTGCAACTAGCTCTTATTTTTGTAGGTTTGTCCATCATTGCTTAGTTACTGTGACGACACTAGGATGAAGTTTGACAAGGCAAAAAATCCAGAGCAGCCAAACAATCACTAGATTTAAAAAAAAAAGCCAACGGTTTTAAACAGATTAGCTAAACTTGAGTAACAACTAAACCTGAATTGTCTTCATAATTTCTTCAGAAAAAATGTCAAATTTTCTTGTCTTCACAAATGTGATGATTTGCTTTGTATGTTCATATCATTGTAAACAAATATATTTTTGACTTTTAGACAAATGGGTCAAATGTGACACAATTGGGATATTAATGAGAAAAATAGAAAGTATGATAAGATGAAACCACTTTATTTGGAGGTAAAAAGTAAAATGAGTGCACCCTCATTGGCTCGAAAACCTTTAGGCAGACTAAAATATTCTGATAACTATTTGACGGATTGGCGTGTGATCTTGTAGAGACATTGATGGTCCCATGAGGATGCACCTTGATGACTTTGACGATCCTCTGACTTTTCATCTAATGCCACCAGCTGGCTGACATTTTTGACTTTTATTGAATGGCTTGACGACTATTGGACATCTGTCTGCACATCTGTACAACATTTCAACACAATCCATCCATGTTACCCAAATCATATTTTGCTTTAACTTTGGCACAATAACACATGACATTTCGAGTTGTCAAATACTTTTGGTTTATGATTAAAAACTAACAAAACTAATGTAATTTCCATCAGCGATGTGCAAAAGTGCCCAATACGCTTGTGTCACAAAACTTGCACCAGTCGGTCGAGGTGATGAAGGTGTTGTTTCCTGTTTGAAACGGAAGAATTAGGGAGCGATCAGCTGCATTCTACGATGCTATACAACCAGGCGGCGGTTCTGCTGAGTGAAGCCAATACGGAAGTGTCTTAAAACTCGCGTTCTCTCTACTGACCACCAGGGGGAGACTCCTCTAGTTGTATTGAAGTCTATGATTCATGTGTAAAGCTGCATTCTCTCTACTGGCCACTAGGGGCGACTCCTCTGGTTGTATACGTACTCGTCGTCTCTACGTCACTCCTCCGCATTCCAAATATGGTAACTTCTGTTTGTCGGTTGCAAAAAATATATATATATATATATTGACATTACCCTCTGCCTTTTAGATGATGTATTAAAGATGGAACTACAGTTTTGACGCAGAAGGCTCCTCCTGCCAGGTGAGTTCCTCATGTGTCTTTGAAAGGCGGGCACGGTGACGCTGTATTTCACATCCAGATGGTTCCTGACCGTCGCAGGCAAAGCTGCACCCACCACATTTTGGCTGCCAACTCAGTCCGCCTCTTCTGCTCTTCCCGGGGGGTGAAAACTGTCAGAGGGCAACGCTAGACGATGGGTGTCAGACTAAATAAACGCCGGGCAGCCGGGCTTATTTGTGTGGTGTTAACAGTTTGACTGCATGGCCCCCACCACACCCTTTCAACCCGCCGAAAAGAGCCCTTCCTTCACGAAGAACCGGGGCCCAGAGACGAGCGCCAGCTCCCACAAACTGAAGGATTTACAGGTAAAATATACATTCTGCGTCAAAAATACACAGGTTGTGTGGATATTGTGTGGACAACACACACAAGGAAAAAAGTTCATGTGGGTTCCAGCCAGTATTGATCTTTTAACATAGGATTATACAGTCTGGCTCTATAGGCTTAGCGGCCTTTAATTCCCTCACAGAATAGATAGACTGACTTTGGCTCTATACATATCTGGATCAATGCAAATCAACTTTCGCCCCAGTGGCTCAATTTTAAGCGAATTCCATTAGCCATAAGTAAAAGTTTTCTTGGGTAATGTGATTAGAGAGAAAGGGTGGGGGCGGGCGGGGGGTCTCCCTGAAAGCGGTGAAACGTTTCTTTTTCCTCCTCCTTCTTCTTCTCCCATCTCGCTCTGCGCGCTCTCACTTTGTCTTTTTTTACCTGCGGCGGTGGACGAGGAAGTGCCGCTAACACGCACACACAAAAGACACACACACACACACACACACACACACACACACAGATTAGCAGGCACATGCAGTTCATTCTGACACAGATTTTGTTGTACTTTCTGTTACTGATAAATAATATTTTCCTGGAAAATTGTTTGACTTCTGCCAGCCTGAAAGAAAGCCTTCAGATGGGTGCTGAACCAATTTATAAAACAGTCATTTTGATTATTGATTTATTTGTATGTGTGCTTCTCTGTTTTATTGTCGTAAGCAATTTAAAGATGCTACCTTGAGCTCAGGGAAACTACATTTTCAGTACTTTTTGGGGATTATGTTGATTTGTGGATTAATTTGTTTTTAAACATAAACATAAAAAATCAATAGATGTAAAATACATGTTTTAATATGATTGTACTTGTGCTTGTATGCATGTATGTGTCTATGTGTTCTTTGATGATGTTTTATATATGGCATGGGAACAAAAAGTAGGTGTTTATAATGGTTTTAAGTCACACATTATGCTTTAACTTTCCTATTATTGTACTCGTTGTATATACTCTCATTAATTTCTTTAATTATCTGTCCTGTTAATTATTCTATCCTCGTGCTGCTGCAACACCTGGATTTCCATGTTAGGATAAATAAAGACTTATAATATTAACGAAATAAAAGATAAAAGGTAGTTTTAAAAATCAACATTTTGCCCAATTTCTACAACAGACCGATTTCTAGCATTAAATAAAAGCTGAGCATCATCGGTACGTTGTTCTAATCCTGTTACACACACACAGACACAGACACACACACACACACACACACACACACACACACACACACACACTCACAGTGGATGAGACAGTAACAGGACAACTGATGTCTACTGATTGGACCTAATGCATCTGAGAGAATAGACACGCAACGACAAAACACGCACAAATTATTCCGAACATTGTCCCGAGCACAAAATTAAATCACGACGACAACAAGCGCTCGTGGATCACAACCATTCACGGAGCTCCCGGCGGGCCCCGGCTTTACCTGCAACAATAGCGCCGCTAATATTAGAACAACAGACTCCCTCCTCACTTCCACTCTCGGCCCTAACGTGATTTTCTTTTCTTTACAGTAATTCGTTTGGTTTTCAGATCGTTGTGGAGCTGCAGCTGCCTGTAAATGGACGCCCCACGTCTCTTTGTCTGTGTTGACGGGCAGGAAGGAGAGGTCGCTGTCCGTCAGCCGCCGGCTTTGTTTGACCCCTTTGATACGCCGGTCAAAGCGCGGCAACCGGCTGCTGATGGTTCGCTTTTGCTCGCCGTATTAAGATTCTGTCAATTACAAGGAGACGTGACTTCAGGTCTCCATATGGTCCTCATTGCCTTCTGCAGCAGGGACACACATTAACATCAGGATGCTAACATGTTAGCATCTTATACAGGAAGCTACTTGGTCCAGAAAAACCTTTGGATTCCTCACAGATTAAACTAACTAGATATAAAAACATAAGTCATACACAGAACAATAGACAAATTAAAGTACTGTATTCTAGTACAATTATGTATGTTTTTTTAGGTACAGGTCTACGTACACACTTTGATATTAGAGTTACTAGTAACTGCAGAACAGTACAATAAGGTTATTACAGTTATAATTATTATAACTTTAAGTACAATTTTGAGGTACTTATATATACTAAGTATTTATATTTAGTGTTACTTGTACTTCAACTTCACTAAGTTTTGCAAATATTGTACGTTTTCACTACATTTATTTAATAACTTAAAGTACAAGTTACTTTACATAAATAAATGATTATGTGATATGATAGAATAAAGTAAAACTTTATTGATTGCCAGGTTGTAAATTCACGAGATACCCAGCAGATAAAAAAAATACAAATTTCAAAAGAATTAGATCCACCTCATTCAGCTCAATCTTTTGCTACTTGTAGTACTTGTTGATACTTTTGTACCTGTAAAATTTAGAATGCATGACTTTTACTTGTAACAAAGTATTTCTACACTGTGGTATTACTAATGCAACTTAAGTACAACATCTGAGAACTTCTTCCACCACTGGTAGCCACTTCTTTGAAACTTTCCAGACTACATGTGGGTCAAACCTCTGGACTCTTCCTGATTGCCGCTCTGTTCGCTCAGTATTCATCCGGCTCAGCTGGAACGCTGCAGCACAAACCCGTCTAACAAGCTGCTGACAGCGCGCTGAATCAGGGGCAGAAGCAGGGAAAACCGTGGAGACGGAGTCAAGTATGCCCCTCGTCATTAGCCTCAACATAATCAAATCATTTTACTCATTCAGAAGTTCTCTGGGGCCGGGGGCCGGGGCCCCGGGATGACGAACGCTGTCGAGAGGGCTTCATTCTCCCCTCTTCAGCTTCACACTGCCTGCCGTCGCTGCCAAGCGAGGTCACTTAACAGCTTTTAATTGTTCGCGTCTGTCTCCAGACGCTTGGAAAAATATGTTCTGCAGCACTCTGAAAGACGGGAAAAAAACAGCAGGTTTAACACGCTAACTGCAGGTGAAACTGTGGTGGGATGAAGAGACACAGGAGACACTTCTCTAGACACAGGAGAAGAACCTGCAACCTCAGAAAAAGAAAGAGCCTCAACTTTGTTTTACTCTTTTCTTTGGCATTTTTTGTTTTTGTTTAAATTCATCTTTTCTGTTTCACTAAGCTTTTTTTTCTTTCGTTTAATTTGGGTAAAAACTGGAGATGTATCATTTGAGGTCTTGGGGATTATCAGGGACTAGACATCATGTAGGTTAAAGGAAAGCATCCAGGTGAAGGAGACAGAGGCGTGTTTTTACAACCAGTAAAAGTTCCCAGGTCTGCAGACTTCCCTCTCCTCTGAGACTCTGTGTTTTCAACATGATCTCTCCACTCACTCTCTGCAGGACTTCGTCTTAATGTAGTTTTAAATCAGGGTGCTTTTCGTGCTGTTATCTCCCCCTAGAGGTCAATGAAGGAACAACAGAGCTGTTTCTCCCTGTAAGGGTAAACTAACTGCTTTTATAATGCCAATGTTTTTCAGGGTATGGCAAGACAGTTTTCAATGAAAGCTTCAGCTAAAACAAAGTTAAATTAAAGATGAAGAGAAAAACCTGAAGAGTCCCTCTGACACTGAACGCTAAAGTGGTCCAACATCACAACGAGGAGATATTTAGACTAACTTTTTGCAAATTCACATCCAAAAAGTTTCCCTTTATTAGGTTTTTGTTGCAGTACGTTTTAGCACAACAACTTTGAGAAACTTGGCAAAAATAGGCTCATCCGACCGTAAAACTGATTTTAAAACAAAGTATGACAGGTGTCATCTGTCATTCCTAAATCTATTGTGTGGAAATATTATCTGCTTTCAAATGGTGTGTGTGTAGGTGCAAGAGAGTACATGTACGATGCAAAAGACTATTAAATTAGCTATTTATTCAAATTTGCATCCAAAAGTCCACACTAATATACTAAAACAGTTGGCGTGTCCAAAACCTTTGTACAAAACCAAAGTACACAAACTGCATGATAAATCCGATGGAACATTACTGGATGCAAACACTGGACTCTACGGCAGCATACAGATCCCACAATGCAATTATTGTAGCAACGACCACGTTGATAACATACAACGACGAATGCTCTGTGACTTCATTGATGCTTAATGTCAGTTTCAACTTGCAGTCTCACGTTGTACACATATTGAGTGCAAATGACCAACATCAGCATTAGCTCGCTATAGCTAGAAAAGAACAAACAAAAAAGGAGGTTCTGTAAACGAGCTGATAAACTTACACTTAAGTGGGGTCAAAAACTGAGTAATAGCGCTCTACCTGGGGCCCACCTGAGCTCTGGATACATGCCCAAAATATGTGTGTATGTGGTAAAGGGAAAACATGGGATAAAGACATCACAATGAAAGACAATATTAAACACATTTACTAAAACGAAAGCATAACAAAATTTGAAATTTCTTTCCATTTTCTTTTTAACAGTTAATACACTAAAATAAATTATTTTGCGCATATTTCCCCACATTTTGATTAAGGCTCAAGGAGAAGTCTAAATAAACGCCTTATTGCTCCTACAGTATAAGAGATGTTACGTAAGTCGAATGTGTGTGAGACTCATATATACCCGACTGTGTGTATCCAAACTGCTTGGGTCCAGCTGATTCAGTTTGTTTGTGCTTGGTCTGAGGGGGGAGGGAGAGAGAGGGGGAGGGGCGCTCTCTGCCTCTGAGAGAAATATGGTGGTTCCCTGGAACTTTTAGTTCCCATGAATCCGAGCTGTGTGTCCCGAGCTGGCAGGAGAAAGGCTGCCGCGCCACATCAATACATCAACACCGCCGGCCGCCAGTTCCACATGTGGTCCGTCGTCCAAGTGTGCCAGAGGTGTGTGTGTATGTATGTGTGTGTGTCTGTGTGTGTGTGCACATCGTCTGACCTTTTCTTGTTCTGTCTTTCTGTTTATCGCCGTGTATACTGCTCATCATCTCACATGAACGGCAAAGACCTTTTTGATGTTTAGAGCAGGAGTTCCCAACCAGGAACCATTCTTATCCACGAATTGGACGGCCATTTATTTTTAACTAACTTGGGGAAATTGTTTGCATAGATAATAAAACACAGATGTCTTAAAGCACGATTGGAGGCTTTGAAGGAGGACACAGCTGCCGTCACCACAAGCAACCGGGACACAGTCACTGTTAACACTTTTGTGTTTGTGATGCCGGCCTTAATGACGTTGTGTCCCTACGTTGCACACTGAGAGCACCGAGCGTAATGTTTCACTGCGTCACAGATAGTTGATTTATTCTGAGAGACCTGCAGTGTTAACTGATGTTACTTCTTTCACCAAGTTAGTTGTTTCCTTTCCAATCCTTTTTTCACAATAAATATTATTATTATTAATACATATTTTTCATCCTCTCCGTAGGAACAGCAGCGAACAAAGCTCTACTTACTCTGTGATTAACATGTTATTATTATATTCTTGTTACTTTGTGACCTAAAAGCTTTTTACGTTTATTTTGTCTCTGCTGCGCTCCAGACCAGGTTTTCGTCCTCTCTTTCTGTAGCTCTCCATCGGAAAGGGAAGATGATGGAGACTTGCGTTTGATAGATTGGATCCGGATCGTGCCCACATTCTGTTCACACCTCACCGAGATCCCAACTCAGTGCGAGCCAGGACACCTCAGCATGTGGTCTGGCTGATCCGGATCCGGATCCCAATTTGAACAAGTTCCAATATCTGAGTGCATACGGACTTAACGGTTCACAACACTTTTCACTTTGAAGAGACAAATGTAAAGTAGCGTTGTACATAGAAAGTAAAGGTGAGAGTAGAACATCGTCCACCCCTCAGGACAGCTGGCTTTTAATCACGCATGTCTAGAGGAAGACGTCAACGCTGCCATGGCAGTAGCAGCGTCCTCCGGTTGTTCTCCAAATAAGCATTGGCCTATTTGCAACTCTGAAAAAACTCGATGACATGTTCAGACAGAGCACAACATTTGCCGCACAAATTGAGGCACGAATAAACAATGGAAAAATGTGGCTCAAACATTTGGCTCCTCCCTCCTGGTTATTATGACATAAATGAGACAAAAGGGAAAAAGGAAAGTGACGGGTGGGAAATGATAGAGGGAAGAAAGTGATTTTGAGGTCACACATTTGTTAGCTAATAATATCTATGCTTGCTGTTTGAGAAAAAAAAAACATGGACTCTGCAAACGGTCCGGCGGTTATAACAGAAGGCAGCGTATGTACATGTAACATTGGCTTTCCCGACATTCAATTGAACTTAAACAAAGACTGATAATTCAAATGAAACTTTCAGTCTTCAAACTAAATGAAAGGTTCACTGGACCGTCTGTGTCAATGTACTGGTGTGAAGGCTGCAAAATGTTTTCAAAGCACTGTGTGTCATGTGGGACTTAAGCCGGTAAAACACGTTGTTCAGTTTGCTTTCATTTGTTAAAAAAAGAAAAAGAGGAGAATAAGACAAAGATGTCGTACTTTCAAATGCATTTTGCAGAGTCAGTGATAAACCGATGAAGCAACACATTGTTTGTTTCCCTGGGCCACAAGTCAGTGAATTCTTCCCCACCATGTTTTTGTAGTCCTCATCCCGACCGACCCAGAAGTCCCCTCATCATTTATTTAAAACCAACTAAAAGCCAGTGATGGCAGCGTCTGATTTTGAGCCCATTTTCCAGATTAGAAATCCGAACCAATGAGGCCGAGACTGGGTTCTGTTTTATTAAAAAACAAAGCCTGGAACTTTATCCCATCTGCTTAATTTGTTGCAATTTTCTCAGAATTAATCGTTAATGTCACAGTCAACCGAATTAGGGGCCCATTTGTGTTACAGCACACAGCAGTAGACGTCACTTATTCTCTCAAACCTGCCTTTAATTTATTCATTAAATTGTCCAGTTCTGCTGCAAGAGTCCAGTGGCTGCAGAGAAATTAATTATGAGTAGACAATGAATTATTTATCATGTTTGTGCCAGGGATAAAACAAATGAGTCTTATGTCGAATTATAGCTTAATGATGTTTTATTTTTTTAGTGTGAGGCCAAAAGGTTTATATCACGGTTGTTAATTAATTAAAGTGAAGCCAGGCCTGTTGGACTGTGTTTAAAAACGGATTATTTTTACTAGAATTTAAGTGGTTTTTATTTATATTATACATGTCAAATTATTATTTAAAGAATAGCGAGTTGAAAAAAAAAATATTTTTTCCACCAAATATTGCATCAAAAATGACAAGAAATTGCATGTTTGTGTGTCAAAGGTCAGCTGGCACAGCAATCAAGTCAATTGGTCACTTATGGATGTAACCAGATTATAGATAATAGACTACAAATGTATCAAAATCAATTAAAACTGCCTCATTTTGATGAGACAAACAATTTGAGTTTCAGATTGAGTTTCACATCATTTTAATTGAATTGCACTTTGTCAGGTGTAGAATCTGTGTGCAATCTGTTGCATTAGAGCTATTTATTATCCATATGAATATGTTAAAACTGCCTTCAGTCCGTCCAGTGATGATTTGTCAAGTTGCTCTTTAAGTAAAGATGGGAGTCAATGAGGTTAATCATTTCTCCACTGGCTCCTCCGCCCCGGGCCAATCTTTCTTCGTTAGGACCTCGGGCCATCCGTCACTGGGGGAAAAAAGCCCCTAAATTCTCTAAGACTGCCCGACAGTTTCTCAGCCTCGCCCTCTGCTTACACTCAAAACAATCGTCAGAGAAGATAAATATGCACAGCGAATGCACAGCTATCGTAAAAATTGCCTCCATTCCGGGAACGGCCAACCTAATCCGTTCCGCTCCGTCATCCGTCCAGTTGACAGCGGAGGCTTCGGCCCAATGGCGGTCGTGGAGCAACCGCGGGCCTGGGACCCTCGCCTGGCCCCGGCCTTGTGTCTTCCTGGATGCTTGGCTAAGTGGGGGATGGGGGAGGGGGGCCTCAGCTGCTCGTCAGGGCTCCTCGTGCCTCTATTCTGTCAGTATCGGCAGCCGAAACTAAATAAAGATGTTTACTGACAGCCTAATGAACGGATGGGCCCTGGTGATTTAACCTTGATGAATGGTCCGCCCAGGTGTTTTCGGTAACGACAATAAGCACTGCAAGCCGCAGGCCCAGTGATACTGGTATAATGCATTATTAGGCCATTAGAGGCAGGCCAAGAGAGACCACTTATGCACCGGCCTATCAATAATGCGGTGTCCCCGTCCACATTTGGGCCGGGGGAATTAGTCATACTGATATTCTATTTAATAAAAAAATCACAGGAAGACGCATAAAGAATCTCATTACATTTTAACAGGGTTACAGTAACCCAGGAGGACTGTGAGTTTAATTTTCATAAGAGCATCCATTCCTCAATTATGTCAAGCAGAGAAAATGTAAATGGCAAATGGAATCCTAACCAGCAGCGCATTGGCAGCAGAGGAGATCGTGGGGGGGCTGCAGCTCTGTGTGTGTGTGTGTGTGAGAGAGAGAGAGAGAGAGCGTGTGTGTGTGTGTCTGCATAGTTTCGGATCATGCAAAAGAACAAGAGAGAGAAGCCCACAATTTGTCAGTTGTGTGTGTGTGTGTGTGTGTGTTTTTTAACCCTCTCCCACCAAGTAAGCAAGGTGTAACAACTATGCAGCTAAAACTCAAACTTTATTTTGAATCTTTCCTTAATCGTTCTGCCGAGAAATATTAAATATGCGTGTTCTTGTCCAAAACTAGGGAAGCCGAGCCATGGTTGCAAAAAAAAATGATAATCCCGCTAAGTCATAACTTAAATACTTCTGTTGTAACTAAAATAATTCCTGCCAATGTCAATGATATTTATTTGAGTTGAGGGCAAAACAACCTTTTGCCTCTTATAACTCATAATATTAATCAAGAGTGTGATATAATTTGTGAGCATGGCCGCTCTGGGCTTCCGTACATAATTCTGTGAAGGTTTCCTTGTTGTATCCTCTGTCAATGACTGAGAATTGATGACTGACAGTTGTCAAAATAGATTTCTTCACGCCAATGATGATGGATACGATGATACTTTTTTATTTGGACATTCACAAGCAGAGTGTGCTGCTTGTGAATGTCAAAATTAAATTGTTGCGCTTTGTCTTTGAATGTTTTCTATATTATAAATCAATATGATTGCCTAAACCGTTCGCAGCATTTTGTTCATAATGGTGAGTAAACATTATGCTGTTGTTCGTAAGGATAATCTGATTTATTATATCACTTGTGTCTTTTCATTTTATCATCCGAGTGCCCTCTATTTTAATGTGCTAAAACTACAAGCAACTCATTAATGAGAAAAGGCTTGCTGTCTCAGAAGTTTGACTTCATCGCCAAAGGATGCATTGGAGGATTAGTTAAACATTTTGGAAAAAGAGAATTCAGCTCGCTGTCGCTGAGAGCACTCATGTTTGCGGGGAAGGTTTGTGGACCTTGAGCGAGGAGGGGATCAGCTAGCTTAGCATAATTACTGGAAGCAGGGGGAAACCGCTAGCCTGGCTCTGTGCAAAGGTCAAATAAACACCAACACCTCTAAAGCTCACAGATTAACACGCTACGTTATGTTAAGCACAAACAGAAGTGTAAAAACGTCAACTTCTGATTTTATGAGGAGTCACGTGACGGGAATATATTTCTAGGCGGGCCAGAACGGCACAGAGGTTATGTAACATTGATATTGAACGATTCTGCACGTTCAATGCCAGTGTTAGAACAACTGGTGTCCAGCATGAAACCCAAACAAGCTACACTCCCTTCCTTTGCTACATCAATGGCATGCTACCTGTTTTGGATCTGCGCTTTGGCATTGGACGTAAATCGTGAGGCGCAGATTCCTCCAATAAAGTAGTTCTAGTGTATTAATGGAAAGAGCTAGGCTATATGCTTTATGCTAAGCTAAGCACGCACATGAGAGGTATTAATTATCTCACCTCACTCTTGAGGAAACATTTAAAGCACAGATAATATGTTTTTCCCTTGTAGACGTCGTGTCAGTTAAAACAGAATGAACGTGTCAAGGTGTACAAGGGCGGAGAATAAGAGTAAACATCATGTGTTAGGTTAGGATTATATATTGAGTAATCTGCAACACATCCATGCTTTTACGACGCAGACGTTATTGGGACACGAGTACACATGCAGACAAACAAACACAAGTGGAGCCGAACATTCTGCTCATAAAATCTTCGCTCAGCTCAAAGAGCCTGCTGCTGAAAGGCGTCGCTCTGCAGCCCGTCTCTCGTTCAAACACACAGAGCTCACAGGCCGGCGGTAGCGGCATTGGCATGAAGCTATGAGCGCCCGGGGGCCGAAGCCGAGGGCCCCTGCAATAATAAACTGCTAATTGAAGGACTGCAGTGAGCAGAGAGGTGTTAGCGGGGAGTCCGGCCGCTGAAAGATCACTGCAGCACGCCAGCCAGCCGAGGCGCTGAAAGAGCCTATTACACCTCGCCTCAGTACCTGGACCCTGTGCTAATGAACGAACACACACACACACACACACACACACACACACACACACACACACACACACACACCCTGCCTGGAAGAAATATATACTCCCTGTACATCGGAACTAGCCCGCTGGAGAGAGTGCCAGAGGAGCACTTTGGGAGTGTTTGTCAACATCAAACACAGTAATAAAAAAATATATATTGATGTTTATATCCTACAGATCTCACATCAAATAACTCGAGATTAGAGAAGCCAATTCTGTACTGCTTTGAAATGGTATTTGTTCTAAAAACCATCAGGGGGAGACTACTCACTATTAGGTCTCTCACCCTGTCTCTCCCGTGTGTGCATATATCTTAGTATAGTGAGCTTAGTATAAGTATAATTCACAGTAAAGGTATGATAAATAAGAAAAAAAGCTAAATTGTATATAGTCTGACTGAATGTTTGTTAATATAGTACAGTGGATTGAACAGATTATAAATATTGCAGAGTGAATACATTGGATTTATACGGCACATGAATGAATAAATGAATGAGGACCTGTCAGTTTTTGGTGCGTGTGGTCTACTGGAAGCAGTGTTGGTTGTGCAGCCTGACAGCGGCAGGAAGGAAGGAAGGAGCTGCGGTATCTGTCCTTGTCACGGCGGGTGAAGCAGCCACTGAAGGAGCTGCACACTGCTGTGAGAGTGATGTGAATTACAACACATGCGATTGGTTTGGTTTGCTTCCTGGAACGATGAACAAGTGCTCTAAAGGCTAGAAAGCTGCGCTGGGTGAAATAGAAGTGCTCCGTCAAAATTTTAAAATGTTCAATTATCGGTTGTAGGTTCAGGTCCGGATGAGACAGCGTCTGGGCCCGGACCTGAACCGCGACCCACCTATTGGTGACCCCTGGTATAAAAAAGTTACTATGAATTTTGAGCATTATATTGGCTTGCATTATCATTATAGAGTGCTTATGAGCGGTGCACGAATGTAAAGATTAACAGGCGTTTATACACACTTGTAAGGACATGCCGCTGCATTTTGCTTCTTGAATTTCCAACATTCAATTATGAAGTTCATGCATCACGTAAAGCGTCTTCAAAGAAATGCTTCTAACCACTTAAAAGCCCACTTGAAATGGTGGAGAGTTGTTCAAAGTTTTAGAGCATTACTCTTTCAATGTCTCTCCGGCATCAGCAATGTCTCCCTCATCCCCCCCCTCCCCCCACCCACCCATCGTCGGCCTCCGTCTCACCCCCTGTGAGAATGAAGTGAGGGGCCCTAGTAGAAACAGCCCCTTATGCGGCATGCATGAAGCCATGCAGAACGCTCATAATCTTTTAATACTTGCACAGGCAGGAAAGGTGTAAACCGTCAGGGTGTTGACAAATGACAGAAGAACCTCGTCGAGTGTGTATGAATCACACACACGCACACGTACACACACACACACACACACACACACACACACGCACACACGTGCACGCACTGGCTGTACGTACAACCAAAGGGTCAGGGACTCTTAATTAAAGCAATTGGCTTTCCAGATTGCTTCCCCAATACTTGATCAGGTTCGTCTGAAGCAGTAAGAGGATTAGTCAAAAATCTCTGTGGTAATGAGAGAGAGAGAGAGAAAGAGAGAGAGAGAGAGAGAGAGAGAAAACAGACAGGCAGACAAAGCATTTGGGTGGAGAGAGAAAGTTGCTTCATTCTGTCTGAAATTGAGCACGATATCATCAAAGCAGGTGAAAGTAGTTCCAGATTTGCCCTACTGTTGCCCACTTGACTTTGCACTGCTGCTGTTTATACCGTTTTAAATGTCTTTACTCCTTTTCTTATTCTTGTGTACTTTATTTACATGCCTGACGTCCCAAAGAAATGTGAAGTGACCACCGACATCTCAACAGCATGTATTGTGGCCAATGGAAAGTCAATAAGGATTGACCTCTGGTAAATATTTAGTAGTTTAGTTTAGTACTTAAAATGATTATTTTCACAAACTAAATGAGATTGTGTAAGTATTTCCTGTTGTTCCACTTTTTTAATTTTACAGTTATAGGATTAATCCAATGCTGTATCCTTTAACTGATCTGTTATCATCAGGACAAAACTAATAACTGAAATAAAGTGGACCAAGTCAAGTTTCCCTTCAAATGCAGCACAACAATGCTCTGTTTACTCCATGTGAAAATCTGATAAAGAAACCTTTAAAACAGGCTGCAGTTGAACAGAGAGCCGCTCACATCTCTTTCACAAACTAATGATTTCCTTTTCTCCGTATGTTGGGCAGACAGTTGCTAACAAGAAGGTCCCAGCTGGGCGGCTGGAGGCGAGGGAGTTTGACCACGTGTGTATGTGTGTGTGTGTGTGTGTGTGTGTGTGTGTGTGTGTGTGTGTGTGTGTGTGTGTGTGTGTGTTGGGAGGTTGCTGAGCGAGAGCAGGGCCCCTCTGGCATTGTTTAGGGTCTGAAAAGGAGGTCACTGATTTGTGGCTAATTATATTACGTAGACCCTACTCAGGGCTTGTTAGGTCTGCATTTACGTGTGTGTGTATGTGTGTGTGTGTGGGGGGGGGGGGGGGGGGGGGGGAACCAGCAACGAGAACACACATTTTCTCCAATCCTCACTTTTTCAGAGGCCTGTTTGAGGGTTTAGATTTTATTTTAGGATAAAGATCAGATTAAAGTTAAGGTTAAGGGGAGGGTTGGGGAGTATTGTGATGGTTAACATTAAAGTTAGAGTAAAGGCTTTATGTCAATGAGGTTCCTTGTGTGTCCATGGATATCTGACAAAATATTTATTTCTTCTGTAATCTACATGAGCATTGTTATCTTTTCCTAAACTTAGACAAGACAGAAGTTTATTTTGAAAGCTGCACTGCAGCTAATCCTCTCCTGTGTTTTGCTCGCTGACTCTTGCTGCTGCTCTGCTTCATTTGTCTGCACAGCCAGCGTGGCGCAAAGCCCGTCATATGACTGCATGCCCTGCACATCAGCCTAATCGTATGGAAGAAATGATCACAGGACAGGAAATCGCTGCACAGGGCCAAATGAAACAATCTTTCTGCACAGACTTAAGCCAATCATGTCCTCTCTCTCAACCCGCAGCTTGGCCTCTCGCTTGCCCTCCAACTTATTTTTTTTCTTCAGCTTTTCAGCTTTATTTTTACTTACAGTCGTCAGATGTGACAGTCTTGATTTAGAAACTTAACAGAAATATCATCAGTCCTTAAATTCATTCCCACTTTAAGGCATATTCTTTTTTATAAATGTTAGTCTGCTTTGATAAGTCTGTATTATGTTTAATGTGTTGAAGAAGATTAATTATGAGTACATCACGCAGGTGCAACGCTCTCACGCCTGCAGTTTATTAATGACTATGTTTACTTTATGGATCTTCATCAGGTCACAACATTTGAAAAGAGGAATCCACATCCATATTTTTACATCATGATTGACATGTGTTGTATAAACATTACGTCAAAATGATCACATTTGGAAAAATAAATGTTGAATACGTACACAAGGGAAAAGCGGACAAAGCTGGTTCTCAAGCAGCTTTGGCGAGGATCCTAACCCTTGTTGAGCCAGGACTAGCTTTGAATGTTGTGTTTAAAAACCACACGATAAGTCTGACTCCTCTAAAATAGCAGAATCACCATTTAATAATGTCATTCCTCCCTCTATATTTCAAAGCGAGTTATGCTGCGTTCACACCAAAACGCTTTACTCGCGTGAGCTTACTCGCTTGACTTTCCCCGGTTAATTTGCGTCATCCGCGCTGGAAAGGGGCGTGGCTTATCTCAGTGGCTTATCTCTGTAAATGAATTGTGTTTTCACTGAAATCTGTCCTTTGGCCTGTTGGAGAAGCCTCTGAAACTGTTGAGCACTTGAACTTGATCTAAACATTTTCACGGGAATCTATGCAGCATTGCCAACAAACAACAACAAGAGATGCCCCATCACACAACGTCATACCCATCACATCCAAACACGGATGCCACTGACTGGCTGATACAAGTTTTTAGGAGGCGAAAGAAAAAGCCAATTATCATCTGCGCACTTTGCTGCGCCACCGGCAGCTTTGGCTTTAATGAAATGAAGCTCTGATGAGTATCACACTCCGGTGAACCTGACGTCTCCTCCTCAGTTTATCTCTCCATCAGCGGAGCGGCAGGTGAGTCGACCGACAGCTTTGTCCCGGGAAGCGAGGGATTCAAACACTCGAGGTCAAGGTGCGCCGGTAAGCCGGGCAGCTGTGTTACCAGGATTAAGACGAGGCCATCGTTCTGACCACCTAAAACAGGTGTTACCATGACGATGACCGGTGGGAGGAGGGGTGGGGGGGTAGTACAGCTGCAGCACCTGCTGGGGTTGAAGACAAAACATCTGAAAAATGTCAAATTGACATCATAATGCACATATTCATGCACACAGAAATACTCACAGGGCAGCAATCAAACACACAGACGTTATTTCTCTTTCACTACACACTCATAAGGACTCACCATGTACCTGTTGATATATTCAGAAGCAATCAACTAATTAACTAAACACACAAAGACTACACAACCATTTGAAGAGAGTAAACCCCACTGCACAGCAGCTACAAGACATGCTTGACTTGTGTTTTCTTTTATTTGCCTGGAATACAGAGTGAGTAGTAGTTTTAGTTTATCCTACAATGTTAATTTTATTATTCGGTGATCTACCTGCCCAGGGACTATGTGTTAGCTTATAGCTAACTCTGGTAAGAAGCTGTGCGCTGTCCTTGTCAAGAAAATTAATAAAACTGCGACTGTAACCCAGAAAATACATTTCCTTTGAAATGTTATTGAGAATCCAGTTTTGATAAATGTGTGTTAAAGATATCTACAGGCTTTCTAAATATGCAAGATATGCATGCGTAAAATGCATTTTTATCCCAAATGAGCCCCAAGAAGAAGTCAAAATAGGCAAACACACACACACACACACGCACACACACGCACACACGACAGCCGCTCTTCCCTGACTGATGTGGTGTTGTGGCCCCGAGGGCCCCTGGAGAGCGCTAATTGAATTGACTTCCAGAGAATACTAATGGGCCGTAATGTTGAGATAACTGATACTCAAACAACGAGTGATCATTGACAGCATGTGTTTCTGCTCCGTGATAAACATGTCACAGCAGCACAGGGAGCCGGTTGGCCCGTGAATTAATCTCCCCCCGCCCCATCTGTCCTGTCTGTTACACACACACACACGCACACACACACACACACAGTCATGTTTCCATCACTTTAGAGGATATCACATTGACTTACATTAATTTCCTGGAGACCCACCCTAACCATAACCATACCCGCTACTGACCTAATCCTAATTCCAACTCTAACCCTAAACCTCACCATGCACCATAACCCTTGATCCTTCACATCTTCACACTATAATGTTATGATCTACGTTATGGGGATGTGTTTTTTGTCCCCAAAAGGAAGGTCAGTCCCCACAATGTTGGGACACACACGGTGGAGACAATTTCAGACCCATTTCTTGTGCACAATGTCCTAAAATGTGTTTAATTTAAATTAAATACATGATGATGTTTTCTCCCTTGGTGTGGTGTCTGAGGCTACATGAGTTTAGCGCTATATACCTAAGATTCAAACCAGACTATGACAGGGTTCTAATGTCGTTGATATAAAAATAAAACAATAACAATCTTAAAACAATTGTAACATTATGAGACCATTATCGGAAAATAATTTCTCCCAATGGTCTTCCACTGCTTGTTCCTCTAAACATAAACACAACATAGCTTCCTGTGTTTCTTAAAAGATGGTTCCGGGAAAAGTTAACTGGTGGATGAGGGATATTTGACACAATGCATCACCAATCCTCTGACCCAAACGATGACCATCAGCTGAACCTAAGCAACAACAACTCTTGGTAAAGGGGGGACAAAATTTCCTTATGCCGTGTTCATGAAAATTAATTGTTAATGGAAGCTGCTGACGAGTGAAGACCGATCACTCTGTGCTGCATGAGGTGCTACAAATTAAAGTTGAGCAATTTTACATTACATTTAGCTGATGCTTTTATCCAAAGTGACTTACATGCTATACAGTAGACCCAGCAACAGTGAGCAATGAGGGTTAAGTGTCTTGCTCAAGGACACAACAACACGAACTGGCTTAGCCGGGGTTTGAACCACCGATCCTCTGATTGAAAGTCAGACCTGCTAACCAGTTCCAGTGCCAAATGAGCATCAACCAATCATTTGTTTTTCTTTCACCCTGCTCCGTTCCATCTAAAATAAACCCTGTTTTGTGACACAACTACTCCGAGTGCTTGAGCAACGCTTTGACAGCAGCTCGCCGACGGTGCAGCGGGTCACGCTTGGCCGATTTGTTGCTGTTGCCGCTCGTAGTCTAAAAAGTCTAAAACTCAATTTGGTCCTCACAAAGATATAGCAAAAGAATGAGGGTAGATTACAAATATTCATACATTTTGCAGTGAAGGGCTTCTAAACACAAAATATCAGTTGTATTCCATAAAAGCGAAAACACAGGATTGAACCCATTGCCCCACTATTATTACAACTAAGTCAGATTAACAAAGAATGATTCATACTTTCACCATTTAGTAATCCCTAGACATTGTATTTCACGATTGAATAAAACACACACACACAGCCATCTTCCCACTGTCCCTTGGTTACTTTGGCTTAGGGTCCCCTCGTCTGTCCGAACCAGAAACCTCTTCCTCTGCTTCCTCGGCTCTTGCAGCCATCTTGGAGACGTTTGTGCAGCAGAGACGACCCCGCCGCTGCGAAATGAAACCGCCAACTGTTTCACACCTCAACCTTCATACTGACAAGACACAACAAACCCACAAGAAGATGGATAAATCAATAATACTGCATTAAAAGGAACCGAGTTAGTTCATAACCTGTATTTACGTTCCAGAGAGTTTTGAGTCCCTATGAATCATGTGATAATGAGATGGCTGAGATGACGTGACAAAGCACAGATGAAATGTCTAATATCTGCTGTAAACTGGGAACACACTAACGCTAAAAAAAAGCCCTTTTTGATATGTCAAGAAACTACAAATCTGAAAGCAATCCTGTAGTTTGATGAGTCGTTAAATGTGTCTCTTTTCTTTTGTGTGGACACGGTTTGATTTTGACACGGCTGTTTATAATTAGTAGGTCCCTGAGGCAACACACCTTGGGTAGAGGGTGTTTCCTCACCCTGACTGCACCCACCTTCACCCTTTACCCGGCGCCTGTGCCACTGCCATGCTGTGTTTGGTGTAAAAACAAATTCCCTCAGTGTAATCCCAAGCTGAGCTAACACTTTTCAATAGTTTGTCCTTCACCGTCGGCCCGTCCAGCAACACCTCCGGGTTTCTGACAGCCCCGACGACAACTCAGCCTCAGTTATTGTACTTCGTCTGAGCCGGCCGGCCGTGGGTCAGCCGGGAGTTTGAGAAAATACCGCCATGAGAGACGACGGCCCGGGTTGCCAATTGTGGTTGATGATGAGAGATGTGGCAGGCAGGGAAGGGGTTTCAGCCCATGCGATGTCCACATGTGCTGGCGGGTTTTCCACAGCGCTCCAACAACAGCGGCTGTAGGTTGGTACAACAATAAGCATCCTGTCAGATGAGGCAGTGAGCCAGCTGGAATAAGGCGGTTACATTATAACAGCTGGTGAACCAACGCAGTGGGAACTACATTTTGTGTTTTGGGAATTGTCAATAAAGCATACTTCTATTTTTTTATATTATTATTATATTATTAATAATAATAATGAATTCCAGTTTAGGTTGAAAGTTGGCTCATTCAAAGCAACTTTACATTTTTGCAAATAAAGTGAATTACAAGTAACCCCCAAAAAACACACAATACCATTTTACTGTCGGCTTACTATATAATCAAAGGTACATGACAATAATACATACAGTAGTTTCCAAATAATTTGCTCAAAATAAACTGATGTGTGACTCTAAATTATTTGGGTGTTTCCTAGAAATAACTATGCAATTTGGCAATATTTATGGGAAAAGATTTAGACACAAAAGACCATTAGTCCTATTTTAGTATTAGAAAATTAATAAATGTGAATTTGATCTTCAATCAAACATAAACTGTAACATGTGGGGTGGATAAAGTTGTCAAAGATAGATGAATTTATATCTATTATTATATTATTATTAATATTATTAATATTATTTTTTATAATTATATATATATATCATATTATTATATATATATATATGTATTATTTTAAGTATATCCTGTGACTATAAACAACATCTTGCCTGTATGATGTATTTTGTTTTCCGTTACTGCAGTCTTGGAAATGGAGGTGTGAAAGTACGAGTTCAGATGTTTGCAATTTGCAACCACTCTGTTGGAATCCACCAAATCATAGACTGTGAATAAGAAGTGGACGTAGTCATCGTGACGTCACCAATTAGTTTATGTACTGAGGTTTTGAAGTCACTGTATATGGCTCTGGTAGCAACCTGTCAATCACAAGGTAGCCCCGCCCTAAAGCATACCCTGCTTTATGGTCTGTTTGACTCTAAATTACCATAATTTACTAAATGAACATCATGCTGTATTGAAGAAGAATTAAAACTAGAGATTGAGACATAAACTCATGTTTACAATGTTTACTGAGGGAATACATCAAGAGAGAAGTAGAGTCATTTTTCATAGACTTCTATACAACCAGAGGCTCTGGTAGCAACCTGTCAATCACAAGGTAGCCCCGCCCTAAAGCATACCCTGCTTTATGGTCTGTTTGACTCTAAATTACCATAATTTACTAAATGAACATCATGCTGTATTGAAGAAGAATTAAAACTAGAGATTGAGACATAAACTCATGTTTACAATGTTTACTGAGGGAATACATCAAGAGAGAAGTAGAGTCATTTTTCATAGACTTCTATACAACCAGAGGAGTCGCCCCCTGGTGGTCAGTAGAGAAAATGCAGCTTTAACACATGAAGCATAGACTTCTATACAACCAGACTTCTATACAATCAGAGGAGTCCCCCCCTGCTGGACAGTAGAGAGACTGTTAAAAGCTCTGCCTTCAAGTTCACCGGTCAAAGTCACAAAACCATGTTGAATTATCTCACAAATAGTCCTTTTCTGAGTATGAAGTGGTCAGACTCCTGCCCTCAGCTTTGCCTCCATGTTCTTCTCTTTCCTCCCTTTTTCTGCAGTGATTCTCAAGATTCTCTCATGCAGCTTTGGCTCCCAGTACCGAGTGCCGGCAGAGAAAACAAACACACTGTCTCCCAAAGATTTCTCAACCCTCCCCGGTTTTTCTCACCCACATTCGCCTCCCAAACCCGCCACCACATCACCGTGAGGAGGAATCCGAGGGCAGATTCCCTCTGCGGTGTTTGTTTGTGGACTTTGAGGGAAGCTGTCATGATGCAGAAAGCCCCCCCTCCCCCACACACCCTACCCCCCCTTACTCCGTCTCTGTCCTTCTCCAAGCTAAACAAAGGAGATCAACTCATCTTTCCTGATGTTTCTGTCTCTGTGTTTCTGTAGATAGATAACTATGGCAGCTCGAAAGGAACCAGCATCACTGCTCGTTTGCTCAGCTGCCAGAATCCTATGAAAATACAATTGTCCTTCTTCCTTTCATTAGCCTGGAGATCTGCAGAACGTCTTCCATCACGATGATAACGAGGCTGCAGCTGCACTGTGGCTGGCTGCTATCAACCAAATGTGAATTTGTTGAAACAGAACAAGAAAAAAAATATATATATATATGAAAGTTTGTGTGGGAAGTCAATGTGACCTCTTTAAATAAAGATATCGCAGATATCTGAGCCAAGCCTGGATGCTGAACTGTGTTTCTAGAGTGCAGGTATATTGTGGTCCTTTAGGGACATCTACTGGTTTTGAGACGCTGGTGCTTGCAGGACACCAACAGAATTGGCCCTTGCAACATTTTCAAATGGTTAAATTTCAACTCCATAAATGTGAATATCTCATATAAGTCTTTCTATTTCTTCTCTGGTTAATGCATTATGTTTTTACTTATTTCGTTTTTTGGTACAATCTGTTTTAAATAAAATAAATAAATGATGTAATTATGTTATTGTCTTAATACTATTTATTGTTCTACACCAGTGTGGTAATGTTCTTTGTTGATAAACAAAGTTTGTTCTGACAAATGTGTGTGAAACATATAAGAAACACTGTATGAGGTGTCGTAGTGTAGTAATATAGGACTGGTAGTATTTCATATATCATAAAAAACACTGTATGAGGTGTCGTAGTGTAGTAATATAAGACTGGTAGTATTTCATATATCATAAAAAACACTGTATGAGGTGTCGTAGTGTAGTGATATAGGACTGGTAGTATTTCATATATCATAAGAAACACTGTATGAGGTGTCGTAGTGTAGTAATATAAGACTGGTAGTATTTCATATATCATAAGAAACACTGTATGAAGTGTCGTAGTGTAGTAATATAAGACTGGTAGTATTTCATATATCATAAAAAACACTGTATGAGGTGTCGTAGTGTAGTGATATAAGACTGGTAGTATTTCATATATCATAAAAAACACTGTATGAGGTGTCGTAGTGTAGTAATATAAGACTGGTAGTATTTCATATATCATAAAAAACACTGTATGAGGTGTCGTAGTGTAGTGATATAGGACTGGTAGTATTTCATATATCATAAGAAACACTGTATGAGGTGTCGTAGTGTAGTAATATAAGACTGGTAGTATTTCATATATCATAAGAAACACTGTATGAAGTGTCGTAGTGTAGTAATATAAGACTGGTAGTATTTCATATATCATAAGAAACACTGTATGAGGTGTCGTAGTGTAGTAATATAAGACTGGTAGTATTTCATATATCATAAGAAACACTGTATGAAGTGTCGTAGTGTAGTAATATAAGACTGGTAGTATTTCATATATCATAAGAAACACTGTATGAGGTGTCGTAGTGTAGTAATATAAGACTGGTAGTATTTCATATATCATAAGAAACACTGTATGAGGTGTCGTAGTGTAGTAATATAAGACTGGTAGTATTTCATATATCATAAGAAACACTGTATGAGGTGTCGTAGTGTAGTAATATAAGACTGGTAGTATTTCATATATCATAAGAAACACTGTATGAGGTGTCGTAGTGTAGTGATATAGGACTGGTAGTATTTCATATATCATAAAAAACACTGTATGAGGTGTCGTAGTGTAGTGATATAAGACTGGTAGTATTTCATATATCATAAGAAACACTGTATGAGGTGTCGTAGTGTAGTAATATAAGACTGGTAGTATTTCATATATCATAAGAAACACTGTATGAGGTGTCGTAGTGTAGTAATATAAGACTGGTAGTATTTCATATATCATAAGAAACACTGTATGAGGTGTCGTAGTGTAGTAATATAAGACTGGTAGTATTTCATATATCATAAGAAACACTGTATGAAGTGTCGTAGTGTAGTGATATAGGACTGGTAGTATTTCATATATCATAAAAAAACACTGTATGAGGTGTCGTAGTGTAGTAATATAAGACTGGTAGTATTTCATATATCATAAGAAACACTGTATGAGGTGTCGTAGTGTAGTAATATAAGACTGGTAGTATTTCATATATCATAAGAAACACTGTATGAGGTGTCGTAGTGTAGTGATATAAGACTGGTAGTATTTCATATATCATAAAAAAACACTGTATGAGGTGTCGTAGTGTAGTAATATAAGACTGGTAGTATTTCATATATCATAAGAAACACTGTATGAGGTGTCGTAGTGTAGTAATATAAGACTGGTAGTATTTCATATATCATAAGAAACACTGTATGAGGTGTCGTAGTGTAGTAATATAAGACTGGTAGTATTTCATATATCATAAGAAACACTGTATGAAGTGTCGTAGTGTAGTGATATAGGACTGGTAGTATTTCATATATCATAAAAAACATTGTATGAGGTGTCGTAGTGTAGTGATATAAGACTGGTAGTATTTCATATATCATAAGAAACACTGTATGAAGTGTCGTAGTGTAGTAATATAAGACTGGTAGTATTTCATATATCATAAGAAACACTGTATGAAGTGTCGTAGTGTAGTGATATAGGACTGGTAGTATTTCATATATCATAAGAAACACTGTATGAGGTGTCGTAGTGTAGTAATATAAGACTGGTAGTATTTCATATATCATAAGAAACACTGTATGAGGTGTCGTAGTGTAGTAATATAAGACTGGTAGTATTTCATATATCATAAGAAACACTGTATGAGGTGTCGTAGTGTAGTGATATAAGACTGGTAGTATTTCATATATCATAAAAAACACTGTATGAAGTGTCGTAGTGTAGTAATATAAGACTGGTAGTATTTCATATATCATAAGAAACACTGTATGAGGTGTCGTAGTGTAGTAATATAAGACTGGTAGTATTTCATATATCATAAGAAACACTGTATGAGGTGTCGTAGTGTAGTGATATGGTGATATATATAAATTCCTGGTGGTTGGATTTATATATATTGAGTCAACTGGAATAATACAAAAGAGCCACCATGTTGAAGTTGTCAACCTGTAGAATAAAATATTTTATAACATGGACACAATGTCCTATGTTGTTTTGTGTTGTTTTGTCAACAGTATAATAAACTGTATGGTACCCGCTGCTTGGCGTTGCCATGGCTACCGCCAGAAGCCCCTTGTAGTGGCGCCGACCGGCCAGCAGGGGGCGGAGCGTCACAGGAGCGTCTGTAGACAGAACCAGAGAAGCGTCGCTCAGGTAGTAAAGGGGCAGATCCAGGATCAGATACGAGCGACGGTGGGTCTGCTTAGCTCACGCTCCTCTGGTTGTTTTTGCTCTCTCTCAGCGGCTCCTCGCTGCCTTAAAACCCCCCATCGGCTCTTCCTTTGAGAGAAACCATGGTGGCTAAAAACCGAAAACAGACTTGGAAGAGTCCCACGACCCAGGCGGACCGCGACCGGAGTCCGCTCGTCTCGCCCCCCGGGAAAAGTGCCGCTCGTCGCCCGGGCAGAGGAGGCGAGGGCAAGGCTTCCAACGGCTCTCACCCGAACGGGCTGTCGGGAATCGGACACAAGCTCGGGCTGACTCCTTCCGCGGTCGCGAGGCTGGGGATCACCCTCTTCCTCGGTAAGTTGGGATCGTTAGCCTGCTAGCTTACCGACGCCCTCCCTCCATCCTCATCCCTCCCCCCCTAGCTAACAGCTGCTTAGCTTCACTACTAGCACGAATTAAGTTGGTTTAGCTAACGTTAGCTCACCTAAATGTTAGCTACTATTGAAAAAAAATCGGACCCAAAATCGGGTCCTCTCTGCTCACGTGACGGCCCGAGTCCCACGCGCGTGCTAACAGGTCATCTGGCAAAAGTTTAAGCTAATGTTTTGCACGATTTTCTCGTGCAAAATGCAACCCATGATGTTATTATTATTCACTCCCGTTGTAGTTTAACTGTTTCAGTCTATGTAGCATTTATTTATTTCATTTTCTCTTTATCCACAGCTGCTCTGACTGGGTATCTCCACTGGTGAGTCATCCCATCAGCATGTTATAACTCATTTATAACGGTTTACTTGTGGATGCAGGCTAACATGTACCACCCCCCCCCCCCCCCCCCCCCCCTTCTGTAATCAGGCATCATCTCTCTCAGCTGTTTGAGAATGACAGACACTTCTCACACTTGTCAAACCTGGAGAAGGAAATGGCTTTCCGGACAGAGATGGTAATCATATTTTCTTTATTATTATTTTTAGTAGAGGATGCACATTATTTTTCTGATGTGAGCATGTACAGTTTGAGATATGATGCAACTGCACTTGCAAAATAGGTTTCAGGAAGATCGTGATACTGCAGCGCTGCAACCAATATTTTCTTGGGGATTTATCTACAAATTGCTTCGTCTGTAAAATGTCCTAAAAATGAAAGAAAAGAAACCTGTACTTTCCCAGAGCCCTATTTGACATCTTCAAATGTATTTGTCCAACAACCCAAACATAATTCAATGTACAATCATACAGAACAAGGAGAAGCAGCACATTCTCACATTTGAGAAGCCAAATCCATGAGGGTTTCGGCCTTCTTGCCCGATAAATAACTCAGAATAGTTGCAGAACAACTAACGGTTCCACCCGTAAATATTGGGTTCTGCTGCTTATTTGACCCACATCACACAACTGTCTTATTGAACAAAGAATGTATGTTCAACCAAGTATGTGCTGTGTAAACAGTATTTAAGAACGGTGAGGCAGAAGATAATCTGAGGCAGCAACCGTGATGTGATGAGTGTATGCAGTGGGTGTCGCAGGATGGGCAGTGTCCGCTTGTCTACCCGCCTTTGCATAAATGTCCATTTCATATCATCTCAGCAAATTATAACTTGTCATGAGCCACGACGAAAGGTACTTTTAATCTAAAAGAACACTCGGTCACAGCGTGAGGGCACGTCATTAGTCAAATGACAGAAATATGAATATGCAAGACTTTCAAATATCTTTTTTTTTTTTTTTTTGGACTTTGGCTTCTTGGAAATCGTGTCACTATTTCGTCACATTTTATAGAATAAACAATCGATTAATTATGAGAGATGCACCGATATCAGAAATCTGCCCAATACAGACTCAAACTGCTGAATCCGGTACTGGATACATACTTTTCAATAAATAACAGTTCAGTACATTTATATCAACATATTTATTAGTTACATTTTGTTTTAAAACTTTTCGGACAATATGCAAAACGTTGGCTCATTCCTCATTTCTCTTGCGTCCGCTCTCGTCGGTTTCCATTTTGCAGTCACCGCGCAAACGTGTGTCATTCAATGTGGCACGTGTAAGCGTGTTGCTGTAATTGTGTCGAAGTCTCTGATATTCAACGTGCAGAGCCTCCTCGCCCATTTGGGAAACGACGATGAAGGTGATGATTTTATCATACGCACACAGGACATTTCTCTTCCCTCACCCCGGCTGTGTGATACCAAATGGTTCTGTGAACTGTTGCCATCTGCTGAGCCAGTACGATTCATCACGAGATGTGATGTTGTGAAGCTATAATTAGTGTCTGTGTGCTGTCTCTTCCTCTCTGTATCACTCTGTTCTGTCTCTTCTTAGGCGTCTCCTCTTCATTAAAATTATTTTTTTGTATGTGTATTTAAGTAAATTTTTACATGTCTTTTTTTCTTTCCAGGGTTTGTACTATTCCTACTACAAGACCATCATTGACGCTCCGGCTTTCCTGGACGGCCTCCACGTGGTCATGAACGATCGGCTGACGGAGTACCCTCTGGTTATTAACACTCTGAAGAGATTCAATCTGTACCCAGAGGTGAGGCGGAGTTTGCCATTCTGTTTGTATAATTTGAAGTACGGTTGTTTTTAACCATTTTTAAAATGCAAAAAAAAAACACCACAGAGAATGCTTAGAGAATTGCAGAGCACCCACAAGTGTGAGAGTAGGATTTTCCACTGAGCCCCATTAATCCTTAACAACAACCCATGATGTCTGTTCGCCATGGATCCCCCCCCCCACCGCCCCCGTATCTTTGTTCCCCATTGGCCTGCTCAACAAAACCTTGCTCTGCGCTCCCTACTGCGTTTTTGATTGGTCTGTATCGAATGTATTCTACATTCAAAGCTTCTAATGAGGTTTTCAAATTCATCTTTGAGTGTCCGTTGTCATATTTTGTGACAGTATCTTTCGGTTATTTCTCTGTCAGCAGTCCGCAGAAATCTCTCTGAAAAAACTTTGATCCACCCTCTGAATCTTCCCTCATATTTGATCTCAAAGGCCCAATTTAAAAGTTTGTTCCGATTTTCGTCACGCAGCGACAAAACTATTAATAGCACGAGGCCTGCAACAGCGGCTTTTGCGACGCGAATTTTCGCCCAAGTTGGAAAATTTCAACTCAGGCGAATTCGCGCCGTGTTCGGTGTGAACACACCATTACTTGTGAAATTAAGGTTTTCTTTCCACCAAACCAGAGTTGCTGTTAGTTGGAGGTGGATATATGAGGCAAACAAAGACTGTTTTGAGGAGCACTGTTGAGAAAAGTTGTATTCATTAGACTTTTAAAATGGTTGAAAACATGATAATATTCCACAGTAAAAAGGTTCAAATCTCACGGTACAACAGATCTCTAGATATTAGTTCCTGCAGTAGGTGCAATACGTTAATAAAAGCTGGATGTCAAATACATCTTTGCTCCAAACAAAACTCTTATCAGGAAGACGTTCTACAGCTTTGCGGGAGTAAATAAATCCTTTACGACATTTCATGATAATTCTAGCGTAATGTCTGAAGTGACGCATTGTGTTTGGGGCTTTGTGCTCGGGGGATTTTGTGGAATATCTTTAAATCTTAAGAGGTTTAATGCTGTCGGTGAATATTATGCTTCATAAGACGACTCCAAAGTTTAGTTTAAAACTTGTTACACACACTCCTTTTCCAGTTTGTATTTCCTGCTTTTTCTGTCGCTAGTTGTTTTAGAAACCACACTAGTTACTTGTGTGAACCAAACAGTGCAGGAGAGATCAACACATACTGGGACGGTTTGGGATTCTACAGGACCACAGAGGGAACCCTCAGTCTGTCCTCCCTCAGAGAGGCCTTTCAAACAGGTTGTGTAAAAGAGCCTTTGCACTGATTCTCATCCGTCTCTGCTCCCCAGGTGGTCCTGGCCAGCTGGTACCGGCTGTACACGGGTGTCATGGGATACTTTGGCATTCCCACAAAGATGTGCTGGTCCATCAACAGAGGAGAGGGACTCACTCCTGTGGACAGCTGTGAAGGTACGGACTGTCGCCTCGGAGCTGCAGCCTGATCTGCAAGATATGCTCGTTTGTAAACGCACGCAGGCAGCAGGTTGAACGATGACTACATCACAGAGGCAGATAGTTTCACCGTCACGACCTGGAGCTATGCTCACATTAAACACACTCACACAGTCTGGCGCTGGATTGACTGGAGGACTAATTTTTGTGCAGACTTTGATGGTTTTCTCCACTCGTGGACAGCTGCAGTCTAAACAGCCTCACAGGGAATTGGCAGTTAAGAGAAACTGTTTAAATTACACAGACGGTTTGAGCAAAGAACCCAAGTAATCTGGATTTACTTTTTTTTTCCTTTTGCTTCCAATCAAAATATTTCTTTCTACAAACGTGCTCTTCAGATTATTGATAAATTAACTTCATAACGATTAGTTCGAAGCATCTTTTACTACATTATTAAAACTACGAATGCCAAGATGTGGAATAAATAAGAATGGAATATTTTATTTCCTAATCATTCTAATTATGTGCAAAGTAAAATGATAACATTTCAAATTCTTTAAGGATTCCACTTGGGTTGGTGGTTAAAAAGATAAGCTGGAGTCATGTTACCAGCTGCTACGACAAAACAGCAAACAAAAATGATCTGTACTGGTCGATTTATAGATTATAGACAATCAGCAATCCGTCTCTGCAAAGAAATAAAATGTTATCGGCATCTCTAAAAATCTCTCAAACCCGTGATACGATCTGAACCATGAGTCGACTGTGGCCAGATGTCCAGCGGCGACTCGGCTAAGAATAAGTGTTGAACAAATTATTCAATAAATTACTTTTAAATCACATTAGACAAAAGAAAAGCAGCAAAGTGTTTGCAGATACATTTTTTGTCCATCAACTAAAACATCTTATTTCTGCACTGTTATCATTAGAAATAAAGACTAAATAAAATTGAGGAATTACATGAAAAGGTATGGCATTCATGATAGATGGCAGAACAAATTGGTAGAACAACAGGTAACGCACAGCAAGAGAAACATTAGTAGTGCTGTTAAATTCGCCCTGAAGGAAATAAAAATGCCTTTAACCTATTGCACACAAACAGCTCTGTCATATTTGTTTGCGGGAACATTTCCGAGAAGAGTAAATCTGCTGACGGTAAACAAGCTGCTGTCGGCGCTCCCTTTTGTGGAGCTGCAATCTGTGTGTTTCTATCAGTCTCATTAGCAGAGCGAGGCCCCTTCCCCTCCCCCGGGTCGATGTACGCGGGCTGTTTTCACAGTGTTTACACAAACCTGATGCAAGCTGCCTTGCATGAGATCGAGGCGTCGGAAAGTGAGAGCGTTTCCTGTTAACTGTCAAGCCGGCACATGGATTTTGTGAGACGCCCATGTGTCACGTTTTTTTTTTTTTTTTTACTGCATCCTCATTCTGAGCTGCTGAAGGAACAAGCTCTGTTTACCATCGCTTTGTGGCAATGTAACGCCAACACACTCCCAAGTACCTCGTTAGTCATTTACAGCCCCCTCGATCTGTTCTGAGGCGAGGGGTTCATTTGTGCCCACCCACTGTCTCTGAGTACTTTGAAGGAAGTTTCTGAACCAAAAAAAACGTTATTATTCAGTGCATTATATTCTTGCATATGCTGGTTTGATGAGGTTAACACTCTTTGTGTAGTTTAAATCTGAGGTGTTTGTGATCTTTATGGACTACAGGCAAATGTTGTCTGTCCTGGTCTGTAAAAACAACCTTCAACCTCACAATCTCTTGTCAGGTCTTTTTTTTTTGTGGCATGTTTACCTTTTTATTAGAGATAGTAGAGAGGTAGCAACTGGTGAAACAAAGGTCCCCCGCTGGATTCGAACCAGAAACATTATGATCACAGTATATAGATTGTGTTTAACCACCATATGAAATCACAAATAGACTGTCTGAAAACAAAAGCGGGCCACAGACATCCTGCAGCAGGGGATCAGTAGAGCGCCGTGAATTTATCACCTTGGCCTGAGAGCTCTGCAGAGACGCTACCTGCTTCATGGGCTATTTTTGCATCGACCTCACAGTCTGGAGGAGACTTGTTCAGGCCACCTCCCGACTGTTGCAGAAAGCTGTATAAAGACACAGGTGTGTTCATATGAAAGTGCCATTTCCTCTCTTCTGTGTTGGTTAGAATAGTATTTTTTTATTGTTGAAATAATTGTATAATCCTTAAAATGTCTGAATTTAGAGAAACTTTACATTGACACAACAGACATATATATATATATATATATATATATATATACACTTAAACTTGCCTATACGACTATCGATCCGATACCAGTGCGTTGAAAACATGTTGTGTCATGATGGGATTTTCTTATACTCTCCTCTGGTACCTGCCTGATCGCTACTGCACATGTGCAGAAGCAGGATGGCTCATTCGTTAGCTACGAGGGAAGCAGCAAAAAGTTAGCCATCCGGCTTCTTTCTCATCTGTGTTGAGAGTTGAAGTACCAAACATGCAGAATGTACGGATCGGGTAGCAAGTGACTTGTGTTGTTGTTGTTCCTGTGTTAAATTATATAATGTGATATCGGATCAGTGTATTTTAGGCCGCATCCTAAGCATTTTATTTTACGATACTAGTAATCGGAAAGTAATTATTTTGTTTATCATAGTAGCACTGGTGTATGGCCCCATCCGTAACCTCTAGCTCCAAAAAAACGTGTGTGTGCGTGTGTGTGTGTCATCAGGGATGGGCGACCCGGCGTACTTCTACGTGACCTTTGTGTTCCTGCTGAACGGCGCGATGATGAGCCTGTTCTTCATCTACGGTGCCTACCTCAGGTAACTTTCTTCCTGCCCGTCATATATTTGAATGCTCTGTATCTGTACAATACAGAATACAGTTTTGTGGCTCAGTCAATTACGTGAAGCAAGAGGTGGAAGCTGACCTTTCTTAATCTATTTCCATTTCTTTGTCCTGTCTAGCGGCAGTCGACTGGGTGGCGTCGTTACCACAATGTGTTTTTTCTTCAATCATGGAGAGGTGAGTGCACTGCCCTAACTATCAAAGTCTCCGTGGACCAGGAGCGCTACATTTTTGTTGCTCTACAATTAAACTAATAATACATATATGGGATTGATTCATTGCACCCTTTTTTAGTAGTAACTATGAACAAAGCAAATAGGGATGTCCCTATCAAGTTGTTTTGCCCCCGAGCCGAGTCCTTGATACAGAGTCAAGTCTGAAAATGTATATTTACTGAAATGGCTCAGATGTCCAGGCAACGCTCAAGCTACAACTTAAGATCTGATAAAACTTAGTTAATCCTCTGTGCCAAAGATGCTCAGTATACACAGTAAAACTACTGAGCAGCAGATATGCAGTGTTGATTTAATATGCATCTTGCACATTAACATAACAGCTGTAGACCACTAAATTGGGCGCACATTGTTTTTAAGAGGCACTCGATCTAAATTACGGAGAATCCTGGTTCAAATCCATTAAGTTTATGAGGTTGAATTATTAATATGTGAATAAAAGTGCAAGTGTTTTGCAGAACAAATGATTTGATCGAGTGCAGAGACCAAAAAAAACAGCCAAATGTAATTTTGTCCCGTCATTAAGTTACTCAAAGAGTTTAGTGAAAGCTGGTGATTGTGCACAGGGGAGCAATGTTGCACTTGTATGTCTAAATACAGGGTTTAATCATAATAATGTGGTTATTTTTAAGCTGCTTGTGAATCTCCAACAGCCGCTTTTTTAATTCATTTTTTTACAATCCATTGTGATGTTTTGATGCATGTTTCTTTCTTTTTTTTTTGTATATGTATCTTCGTGTATCTGTCAGAGCACGCGTGTGATGTGGACTCCGCCCCTGAGGGAGAGTTTCGCCTACCCCTTCTTAATTCTGCAGATGCTCCTTCTCACCTACATCCTACGGTAAACTCACCACCAGCAGCGCCGTCTTTCAATCACAGTGGGCCACATTATCCCGTTATTTATTTATTTTTTTAATCCTGTCGGCAAATTCTCCATAAGACATGTAGAAGTCGTTTTAAACACGCAGGATAGCCACCTTCACAGAGCAAACATGGTTTCAGCTGGAACGGCAGGTGCAGAAACAAACAAATCACATTCCAATCACTGTATGCAGAGCACCTGTGCACACCCTCCATGTGTAGAGGCTCCGCCTCTGTGAACCAATCAGTTCCAAGTTTATTAAAAAAATCTCAACTCTTGATTGTTACCGCTGTATAATTTAATGGATATTTCATCGTGTGCCAGAACATGTGTCCCCCATGTGATCAACTCATAACACATGCAGCTTTGTAACTTTAAAGGGAAATGCACACCGCATTTGGTCGGTATTGGTTCCACAAATCGAATTGTATTTTGGTGCTTGAAATCTTTTGTTGGGAGAATAACAACAACAACAACAACAAAACATGGATTGGTTTTCTTTTCACTTGAACAGCCTGTTAAGTATGCAACAGATGAAAACTGCAGTTTCCTTGACACGTTGCAGTAATACAGGTTCTGTTGTGTTGTAATTACTGGGCTGTCTGCTAAACGCAGTCGGTAAACCGAGACTTGTTCTACCCGTAGCGTTAAAAGGAGAGTGAACTCCGGCGCATGTTTCTGAGGCCGGTTCGGTGCATAAGCGGGGCTTTGTAGCCGACTCGGGGTGAAAACTGAATGTGTGTGCCTGTGTCGCCCTAATGCATCTTCTCTTATCTCCGCCGCGCCCCCGCAGCCCTTCTCACCGCTATATTTCTTTCTCCCGCCTCTCCCCCCAGGACACGGAACCCGAGCAGGACAGCCATGGTCGCCCTGGGCGTCTCCAATTTGTGCTTTATGCTGCCTTGGCAGTTCGCCCAGTTTGTGCTGCTCACTCAGGTAAACGGAGAGCAAGAGAGACGTCGGGATGGAGCGTGGGGAAGAAAGCCCACTGGGCAGAGGAGATTAGGGAGAAATAGAGACTCGGAGAGAGCAGAGGGCTCTGGCAAGGAAGGTGACTGGATTGTAGAAGTTTGCCAGGATGCAAAGAGAAACAAAGAGGCACGGCTGAAAGAAAAGACAGATTATCAAATTCCCAGAATGCAGCCAGTTACATCCTCATTTCATAAACCTCATGCATTACAGTAGGACAATATGCATATGAAGTCTGAAGCATATTTGAGTGGAATAAGGAGCGATGCTTTCAGAGACGAGCAAGTTAAAGACAGAAGGGGGGGGTCACAGAGTCTAGGCTGGCAGACAGATGACGGGTCAGCACTGCCGCCGGCCCCCTCAGGGCACCGCTGATTCCAACACGAGACGAGTTACTTAACAGCTTCTTCTTTGTTTTGCACTTGTAAGCTTGTTTATTGAGCCTCGTTCACTGCACGCGAAACAAATGCTGTGTGTGTCCGCCCGCTCTGCTCTCAATGAAGAAAAACTGAACCGATTGCATGAGTGTCTATGGAGGAGAACCGGATAGTTGTTGGACCCTGGTCGGAACTGGCCGATGCTACGCTATGATTGGTCTGTTTGCGTTCGAGGGGCGGGACTTAGCGAAGGATCAGTTATAATAGGCTCGTTCGAAAGAGATGCGCCTCGCCTGGAATCCAGACGAGAGCAGGCAGCAGCAGCAGCGGGCGTTGACACAACACTGCGGTCAAGTCGGACAGTTTTCAGCTATATTTACACCGGAAGTCACAGAGAAAAGGACTACCTGTTAGTTCCGATCTGTAGTCTACTTGTAGTTTACAGATCACGTAGAAATGTGTGTGTAGCTGCATGATTTATTCTTTTTATGTCAGCCTGTGAAATACATTACTACTGGTTTTGATATGTGTTGTATAAATAAACTTTTTAGTATCAACCACACACAACAGATTAAACATGAGACTAATAGTCAACAATCAAGCGTTAAGTATTACAACTACACATAAAATAAGAACTTTCCACAACACGTGGTGTTTGCTGTCAAATCTAAGAGCCAATCAGCTCTCTGATGTGGCGAGAGCCAGGTGTTTCCCATCATGCACTGGGCCACGCGGTCGGTGGAGAGCTACTGCAGCGCCTGACTTTAAAATCGACGGCCGCCTCGCTCTCGTGAGATTATCGTTGACGACGTGTGCATGACGTCAGAGCAAGTCGGGATCAAGTCGGACATAAATCTAACCAGCATGCATTGCACACCGATCGCCGGCAATCGATTCTGCGCTCATCTCGAACGAACCTGTTCTCTGCAGTTCCGAAGCAGCACCATGGACATGCACTTCAAATGTACTGCTGTTATTTAGGATATATTTAGGGTTTAAGGCTCATTGTGCTTTACATAAACTTTACATGAACACATAAAAAGACAATATATACAATATATTAAAGAGTGCCGTACTTATTTTAAGATTAGTTTGAATTACAAAATTTAACATTTTTAATAGACAACACCGTTTTCTATGAGGATCAATAAAGCACTTTGTGTATCTCTGTCAATCTGTATGGATCAGCATTTTAAGAAGAAAAGTTTAAGTGAAGTGATTTTAGATGCAACAACTTTGACTTTCGGGTCCTTTTTTAAGAAATTACTGTGTGGTGATAATGTATGGGATTTCTGTCTGCAGTCTGTGCTTGACTCCAGATATGAAGAAAAAAAAAGATGGTTTCCACGTTAACTATTTTCTTTCTGGAGTAAACTTGTATGGTACCCGTTTGTTTTTCTTCTGTCTAGGTGGCTTCTCTGTTTGCGTCTTACATCCTGGGTTACCTCGCTGCCACCAAGATGCAATCCATCCTGGTCACTCACATGGTACAGTAGATAACCAACCAATCCACCCGAGTGTTTCTGTTCTTTACTTTATATGTTTACTTGTCTCTGGTGCATCAAAAGGTGGCACCTAGGTAGCTTGGTTTGATTCAACGGTGAAAATAATTCCACCAAAGCACCCGAGCTACTGGGACAGAGACGCAACAGAAGGATTTTTTAAACAAAATGCAGAAAGGAAATATGTAAAATAACCTAATTGTCCAGTTGAGACACACACACAAAAAACCTGCAGAGAAAGGACCTAAAAATGTTTACCTTAGTAGAGGATTTGAGGTGCTTTTAGCTTTCACTGTGTGCGAGGATTGTGTGTTGTGACCAACATAAGTGAAAGTGTTTCCATTCTCTGTCCCCTGAGCCGTAACGTGCTCTGCCTCGGTTCTCCTTATCTCGCCCGGCTCCTCGGCCGGAAGGATTTTATGAGCTGCGAGGACAACAGCAGCCGAGGCCGGATGACTTTCTTCAGCATTAACGATGCCGCTGTGCACGTGTACACATCTGCCCCTTTTTCTTTTTTCTTTTTAAGACGTGAAATAGGGAGGATATGTTGGAAACTTCACCCTGCCAAGGACAAAAGTGTGTGTGTGTGTGTGTGTGTGTGTGTGTGTGTGTGTGTGTGTGTGTGTGTGTGTGTGTGTGTGTGTGTGTGTGTGTGTGTGTGTGTGTCTTCACATTCTTTCTCCCTAATCCTCTCAGCATGCCTGCCTGTTAGCCAGGCCCTGTGTGCTCCACAGATAAGGAGAACGCCCTTTGTGGTAAGATGGTGGAGATTTGTGTCAGAGGAAGGAATATGTCTCGGCATAATTTAGAGAGCTTGGAAAAGATGACTTTGGCTTTGTGTGTGTGTTGAAAAAGACATACAGACACAAAACCATGCACGTGTGACCTACAGCGTTGGCACATAGAGGCTGAGCAGTGTCACTTGTTACACGGCATCTAAACTACCTTATACTTGCGTTATAAACTCCTCCGTCAGTTATTAAGATGAGAGGTAAAACAATACATTATTGTCATCCTTCTATATACAGTACAAGATAGGAAACGTACAAACGTATAGTGCAATTATAGAACAATATAAATGTAAGTTGTGTAGATAAATGTAAACTGTTTAGGCGACCCGATAGCCCAGTGCTCGGCGCGCATACCACATGGGTGCAAATGCTCTGCTGCATGTTGTTCGGACCTCGAGAAGTTTGCTCAAATATTGGTCGGGACATGTCCATATGCAAACATACGCCTCTTGCTTTGAATTGATCCTAAACTCCAAAATATTCCATTTAAAATGACACAAAATGGGCAAACCTGCAAGACCACATGCACTGGAATTAGAAATATTTCAGTTTAAAAGTAATTTTCTTGTTAAAAAACATCAACAAAAGTTGATTCAGAAAATGTATCTCCTTGAAATGGAAAATAGATTAAAAAATGCAGAGAATTCGCTGCTTGTAGCTTCTCAAATGTGAAACTTTGCAGGTTTTTTCCTATTCTTCTATGACAATAAACGGAGCATCTTTTTTTTAAACAGGCAATTTAAATATGATGCTGTTATAAACAAAAAATAAGCAGATTCATAAATAATTGTTCATTGCATCCCTTTTAAAGTATTAAAATGCAGCTTGCTAAAGATGTAATTTCTATTTTTAGAAGTTAGTTGAGCTCAGCAATGAGTTGTAAGTGGCCCTTGTTGGGATTCACTGCCCCTCCGTCTGCACAATGCAGTGAGAGGTGCATTATCTCACTGCTCACTGCGGGATTAAGCATCAAGAGTTCAGTGAATAGGATTAGCTTCTGCTGGTGGCTGTGTGTTCAACGTACAATGCATTTGTTTAATAGAGTCTTTTCAACAACAGAAAGACTCATTGTTCACACTTTATACTATTTATTTCAGACCCCCCTCCTGCTGTAGGGAGACAGAATATATATGTGAATATGGAGTGTTTTCATGAGGCCACTGGAAACCTCCAGTAGCCGGATGTTGGACCGCTGACATTATTTCATAATTACACCAACCGATCATGCACTACCGGGAGCAGAAACACACTGTTGCAGGAATCACAGGGAGTGTGTTTTTCAAAGTGTAGTAAGAACAGCTGAAGTCAAAATGCATTGGTGCAAGAGTTTATGCAACAAGGAGAAACTTGAAAAAACCTATGGGTTCCCAACTTGACCTTGTTTAAATATTGTGTGTATTATAAAGTCATATAATATATATTATATTATGAAATATATTCTATTTTATTCAATACATTATTTTATTTTATTTATATTAAGTATTTCCACACAAAGCTGGTGAAAGACCTTGTTTCGTAATGCTAAGATTTATTTTCATCCTTAGATGGTAGAAACTACAGTAGAATAATGTGTTGGGCCAAAGGAAGGTTACCATTGTGCTGCTCAAACAACAATGGATTATTTATTATTATGTTATTATTATATACATTATATATTTGTATGTACCGGCCTTTTTGGTTTACACCCTAGAACTTAATTTTTCTGTCATATTTTTCTGTTAAATGGGAAATGTGTTGGATTTGTATTCCCGTGCAGGATTAATCCCTAGTGCACATGGAGCTGATGAATGACGCCTCCTCTCCCCCTGTTCTCATGTTCAGATCACCCTCGCCGTCTGCTTCGTCCTGATGTTTGGCAACTCCATGCTGCTCACGTCCTTCTACGCCTCCTCGCTCGTCTCCATCTGGGTGAGTTGGCTCTTCACGGTCCGATGATCTGCACCACCAGTGAATGTACTGGGATGCATTGGGTCCGTCACGGTGATCAATGGTCTGAAATAATATATACTTATGTTCGAGTAAATGGCATCGCAGAGGGCAACGGAAATACAAGATCATTGTTGACATAATGTCTCTGGAGATATAGATGCATTGTTATTGTCTCTGTGATTTCAGGCAATCGTTGCGTTGAGGGATCGATTTGCTCAAGTCTTCAAACCTGGCGTCGTCCTCTGGGTATGTAGAAGTTACTTACGTAAACAAGCACATGTGGCTCATATTTAAATCTTTGATTTCAGTATTGTCCAAGTGTTTTTATTTGAATATCTCAAAGTAAACATGCTATTGATAATGCCACTTCACTTTGAATCCGTTAGTCTTCTCACTGAGATGAACAATAAAGCTCAAATGTTGGAAATGACTGTATTTCTTTCCTTTTTTGGGCACTGTGTTCAGTCAACAACGGCCTCCCTGGCTTGCTCCCACACTCCACAGCACCTTGAGTCTTTTATGACAGCTTCCTGTCTCCGTTGCTCTCTCCTCTCTCTCCAGGTCATGCAGGGTTTGGCTTGGGTCGGCTCCACAGTCCTGCTCAAATTCATGCTGTCCACTGTCCTCTGCGCCTCGGATGATGTAAGCCACTACAACTTTACTTTTGAGAAATTAATGTGTCTTGGAGGGGAAAAATTGTTTTCAAAATGTTTCACATTTTTAACTTTACATCAAAGGAATGACTAAAAACGGTTTACGTGTTCCTAGAACAAGGTTTTTTTCTAATGAATGTCGTCTCATTTTATAACATAATCACTCAAAAAAATAGAGGGAAAATGATTATGATATGATTATAAAAAGGGGATTTTTATGGATCGCCCAGTTAATAGAGGTGTGAGCCTCCTTTTGTAAGGGGCAGATGATAAAGCAACAGACGCCAACAGACAATATGGACTGAAACTGAATATTTTGTTAGATAATATTTTTCAATAGATTTGGGTCTTATATCTGGATATAAAAATGCTCTCAAGTTATTGGAAACGTTCGGATCACACAAGTCGGAAAAGATCCTATGCAGCCACAATCTAATTCTATAAATAGTATAAAAAGTATATTATCACTGTCGTCTTTTTCTGTAACTGCAGAAATCCCATGTTATAATGGGATAAAATAGGCATGCAAAAAAATAAAAAGAAGCTGCGCAGCATCCATATAATGATTTGAGTTCAGTTCAAGCTTTTAACTAAATCTATAATTAATAAATGTTTTATAGTTGAACAAAAAAAACATCAAAAGAAAGTTGTGAATCAATTCATACCAATGTGTAACAATACACATTACTCCACACACTGTTAGTTATTATAATCGCTTTGTGAAGCTAACAGCCTCAATAATAAACGTCATACTATTTAATGCCATTTCCAGAAAAGGTCATGCTGAACAATTAACATTTTAAATACTTCAAACATTTAAAAGTCAGGAATTGGAGGGTTTAAAAAGAAAAAGTAATACAAAATGTAAATAATCTGTAATTACTTTTTGTTTGGTTTCTTCCAGGCTCACATCAGTGGACTGATCAAGTCGAAGTTCACGAGCTACAAGGACTTCCACACTCTGATGTACACTTGTGCTGCAGAATTTGACTTCATGGAGTTGGAGGTAAAGTCTGTTTTTACCTCTCGATCAGAGTCTGATTCGTTTTCATCCTGGTGACATTGTGTGTGCTCACTGATAAAATGTACGGTAAGTCTGGTTTGGTGTGAAAACCATTTATTTTTATCAACAAAAGAAAAGCCTGCTGTTTTGCATCAAAGTGGGTATTTTCTCAGTGCAGAGGTAGAGACAGATCTGTGCTCTGAATCTAAACAGGAAATAGAAACCTGACAGCGGGACCAGGTTTTAAGTTTGACTCCGCCTGCTTCCATGTTAGTGTTTGCGTGTTGTGCATGCAGGTGGGAGCGTACAGTGTACATCACATTACTGTGTGTCTCTCCCTCAGACCCCTCTACGTTACCTCAAGACGTTGCTGCTGCCCATCAACATGCTGGTGGTTGCTCTCATCGCTGGGAGGGTGAGTCCTCTTCTAGTGTTCAGACTTTAGACAATCACTTTGGTTGGTTTTCTAGGCCGTGGAACTAGTCTGACCCTCAAAAAGGCATCTGAACTACACAAAGTCTGTCAGCAAAGCATCAAGAGGACATTAAAGATCTGTGTGTGGTTTTTAACCTTGATTACATGTCCAGGTTGTTTATTGGTCAACCGGTAAGTTACAGCTTCAGCATATTTACAGATAAATCAGGCCAATGTGTAGAGGTCCAGCGGGAAAGAAAACTTCTAAATATGTCATTTTGATTACAGGGATGAGTTTTTAGGGGTTTAATAAATTCCAGGATAGATTCATAAAGCTCTAATAAAATAACTCACGGCCTCCTTCCAAGCTTGTTCCAGAACCACATCTCACTGCACTACGTCATCATACGTCATAAAAAGAGGGTCCATTCACAGGACCGCCTGACTCCATAACAACACATCTTGGATAGAAAATAATGCAAGATAAAATGACATTAATATATGTGAATAAGACCCGTCTTCTCCTTTGTCACAATCTGTGTGTAATGAATAGTGTTCGGTTTAGTTCTGTAAGAGAAACGGTCCATATGTGCGTGTCGGGCCGCAGCGTGATGCCTCCCATCTCACCTTCACAGAAAAAAACAGCAGGCAGTGAAACACGAGGTGAGACGCTGGCTCACAGCGGCAGGACGACAAAGCTGGGTGTCGATCCGCTCTGACCACCACGCAAACATGTCCACCCTGAGGGGAACCGCTGGAATATATAGGAGGAGCTTTTCTTCTTTTTTTCCGATTCAGGTTCTTTTATTTTTAGGAAATTGCAGTGGTTTATTTGCTCTGCGTGGGAAGCTTAGTTGGCATTTACATGTGTATACCATATGCTTTGAGAATGGAAGCGAGATATGTTTTCAGTGGAAAAAGATATTTGAGGCACTGCTCTTTATGCAGTGTAATCTCATTACGCTGGCCCACGCTGAGCTAAGAATACATAACTCGGTTTGACAAAGACTGTAATGCAACACTTGAGCACGCTGTCTCCCACTGTGCACGATTTGTTGGAAATGCGACACTTGAAGGAATCCCCTTTTGCATTTGATTCAAACTAGGGATGCACCGATACCGATACCGGTATCGGGGGTCGATACTGCGTTAAAATACTCGTATCGATTTCAATGGCCGATACCAAGAACCGATACCACTCAACAGTATTTCGCTACAACAAACTGGTCGCGCTTTGTGGAGAAAAAGATTTGTTGTCCTACCTGACTTCAACGTCTAGGACAGGGGTCGGCAACCCGTGATCCAGAGCCGCATACGGCTCTTTCGTCGCTCTCTTGCGGCTCTTGTAGCAAGGTGTGTAGAGTAATGTGCGTCGCGTTACGCGACGGAAATTACTGCCGTCCTGCCGGTTTGAATCAAACTGTTGCTGATCCACCAGAAGTAGCGCTGGCAGCGGCCTCATTCAGACGCTGTTGTGCGGCTACGGATGATATTATTGTAGCCGAGTGTCTGTTGTGTGTCTATATTTGTAATTATAATAAAATGAAAACACGCTCCAGGGTAACTTGAACCACTTTTTTATCTCCTTCACACACGTATATCCCACAATTCCACTCCTCCTTTCCTTTCCGTTTCTCCCTCCACAATAAAAGCACCGGAAACATAACTTGGAACACAGCTTCCTATATAATTGCTCATCCCTAATATTATCGCTTACATTATGAACCCGGACACGGGGCGTTTTATGGTCCGACATTAGAGGGACTTCCACAAGAAGTTTAAAGCTTGGGATAGCCTTCTGTTAATGTTGTGCTATAGGCTTGACATAATCTGCAGAGGATAAAATAAAATCTGCCTCCAAATTAATTGCACTTTCATGGAGACCAAATCTAAGAAGTATCGGTATCGGTACTCGGTATCGGCAAGTACACAAATAAAAATACTCGTACTCGTATCGGTTTGTAAAAAATGGTATCGTTGCATCCCTAATTCAAACCATTTCGGCCTTTTTTCAGACTGTCCAGGACGTAGTCCGGTTCCTGAAGGACGCAGGGAAGGCGTCCGTCAAGCCGGACGATGCCGATGAAGCTGCAGGGTGAGCGGCCTTTCTGCTGCTCTCTCTGCATTTACTTGTTCACAATGACATTAGGGGAATTGTTTTGTAATGATATGTTATCAAAGCTTTTAATCTACATATATCTTGATAAATAATACTGATTATCTTCAAGCATTTGCACAATACTTTGGGCAGTGTACGCACGTCTGAGTTTATATATTCTTCTGTGTTGCAGGTCTGAAATCGCAGCAAAGGGAGAGGTGAGAAAAAATACTTTTCATATCCCTTATGTTTTATTGTTGAGTGTTTGCTCAAACATTATCATGACAACAGCTTAGAGTGAACTTGCAGGCTTTTATTTTTATAATTTTTTTTGCAGCGTTGTTCCATTTTTCTTAATCCGTTTTTATTTGATTAGATTCCTCCAGTGCAGCAACGTCTGCCCAGTTTCTACGTCCGTAAATGGTTTTCATCCCTTTTCTCATTACTAAGAAATGAAAGCCCCCCCTTCTGTTATGAAATCTCCCCGTGCTGCTTTTTGTCGGCTCGCTCTCAGTTGCTTCATGTCATTTTCTGTATTATCTCTCAGGAAAAAAGGTTTGTATGTTCATCCACCAGCCGCAACTGTGTGGAAGTTTCCCCGAGTTTCCCGGATAATTGCTTTAATATTGCTGTACGGCTCAGTGAGCAACACTGCAGAGCCCCAAAGGGTTCTTCTCACTCCTCGGGAGGACGGGGCGTGTTCAATAAGATCAAAGCTAATGAAGCTTTTTCCGTCTCCTGTGGAGCTGCTTCTAAAGACATCGTAGCTTCACTGGCGGCCGCGCTGCAGCTGATGATTTTGTCAGCGTAGGTGGAGGTCACTTAAAGGGACAGTTCACCCTTTTATCTAATGATAACAAGTTCTGAAAGACGTCTTCAAATAGCTTGTTTTGTCAGGTCAGCGCTCCCAAACCCAAAACTATTTGATTTATGATGATATCAAATGGGAGAATCAGCTCATTGTAAAGGTCCCTGGAGTTTTTTTGACCACTTTGAAGTAATGTTTGCCACATTATTATGAGCAATACAATTTGGGGAACTAAAAAGAAACTTTCTTTCTCTTGGTTCATTAAAAATGTACTTTGTTGCTGCTGTTTTATTACTTCAGTAACGTCAATCCAGTTGTGGACCAAACGTCAGAGTTCTGCGTTTGCCTCGGGCTTCACAGCCTCCAGAGATCGGTCACAGTTCCTGTGAGATTATCTTGCTCGTCTTTCCTTCCTCTGCGCCTTCTTGTCGGTTTTGATCAGGCTGAACTTGTGTCTCTGCAGCTGGTGTACCACAGCCTGCAGCTGGTGGCGTTCGCTGTCCTCGCCGTCCTCATCATGCGTCTGAAGCTCTTCCTGACGCCACACATGTGCATCATGGCCTCGCTCATCTGCTCCAAGCAGGTCTGTCTGCGATTACAAATCAACACGAGGGTCCACATCCAAACCCGGGTTTTTCTTTCCTTGAAGGGAAACGTCACCCACAGAATGACCAGTTGTATATCAATTACTCAAAATTACCTTGAAGAACACATTGTTTTGTTTCACCGCGATAAACAAAGAATCCCAAAACACTCGGTGAATTAAAGTAATTGAAGGTTTTACAGCAGCAAAACTACAGTACATCAGAGTTTGTTCAAGTGTTTTTTTGGGTGAAGAATTCCCTCAATACCATAGTGTTGATATTCTTATTATTAAATGTGCATGATGCAGTGTGTGTTTTGAGCTCACATTCTGTTGTCTCTCTCTCTCTCTCTCTCTCTCTCTCTCTCTCTCTCTCTCTCTCTCTCTCTCTCTCTCTCTCTCTCTCTCTCTCTCTCTCTCTCTCTCTCTCTCTCTCTCTCTCTCTCTCTCTCTCTCTCTCTCTCTCTCTCTCTCTCTCTCTCTCTCTCTCTCTCTCTCTCTCAGTTGTTTGGCTGGATTAAGGAGAAGTTTAAACACCAGCTTGCCGTGTTTGCTTTCATGGCCATCATGGCCGTGCAGGGAGTGGCCAACCTGCAGGCCCAGTGGGGGATCATCGGAGAGTTCAGCAACCTGCCGCAGGAGGAGCTGCTGGACTGGATCCAGGACAACACCCGTCCTGGTGAGGGAGGCTGCTTCCATGGCAACAGGCATATTTCAGTGTCACGAGCAGGAAAATTCAAAATGTTATTCAGGATTACGCGACAAGTTCATGATGAACTGTGGCCACTTCTACCAACTGTGTGACCAGACGGGTCCACTCCATATCTAAAGGTCTGTCACGGCTACAACAGGCTCAACTAAAGTAGCGTTTCCTTCCAAAGGTCAAGAAGTAGAGGTCATCTTGCTTGTTTCTCTGGCAAGTTAGCATTGTTTTAGTGAAAACATGTCTAGACTTCTCAGATTAATCCAGCAAAATATGTTTGAATAGGAAACAGTTGTGAATATTAATAAATATGCACTCATTTGCCAGTTTATTGGGTCAACTTAACTCAAACCAATGCAGTCTATTGCAACAGTCCTCCTTCACAAAGGTTACAATGTTGAGTTTTTGTTTAGAGGAACTGTATGTTTGTGGTGCTAATAACGAGCACTGGGGTTTCTTTTATTTTGTCCATCCCATTTAAAAAGGTCAGGATAAATAATAGAAACCTGTGAGTGTAACGCAATACAATTCGACCGCACCACAAACGGCATACTCCAAAATAAACATGAAGTCAACCTTTACAAACCGAGTCAGATTTACAAAGCCAACTGTGTTGGATGAACCTGCCGGCCAATCTCACTGAAGTGTTTTGCACGCCCGAACATTCAGGAGGATAAAGAACTGGCGGCGTAGATGCTCAACAACACACCCGTTCCACCCTCTCTTCATTGTTTACATTTGTTTTGTGTGCGATTGATGCAGACTCGGTGTTTGCTGGGGCCATGCCCACCATGGCCAGCGTGAAGCTCTCCACAGGTCGGCCCATCGTCAACCACCCCCACTATGAAGACGCTGGTCTGAGGTCAGTGGATCTCGCAGCAGCACAACTGCTCTTTTTGCTCAGATGCGAGAATGAGAGTTTGGATATGTTCCATTAAACACCTTGTCACGCGCTTCTTACACTGCTTCACATAGTGAGATTAATATTAAAACATCTAAATAAATACGTTTGTCTTGACATTACATTTGTGTAAAACATTTAAAATTAGGTTTGATCTACTGGAATCTAAACTCAAGTTAGCTGATTTTTTGGACCGGCAAGAGTGGATGTTATCCAAATATTTGCAGGTCAATGTTCATTAAGAAACAGAGCTTTGTGGTTGATTCAGTCTTCATTCACATCACTTTGTGGTTGGTTTATGGCTTCTGTAATATTAGTGATTAGCATGTGTTTCTTATGTCATCAATTGTTTAACTGCTGTTCTCCAGCATTAACTGTGACTGTAATTAGGGCTGGATGATATAGAGAAAATCTCCATATTTTAGACCAAATATCAATATAATATATATAGACCTTGATATCAACATTGCAACAATATTGTATAGTTGCACCCAAAAGGCTTAAACAAAAGCAAAATATAGAACAACTAGAACAATATGGTAAGTACAGAAAATGACATCACTTTCCTGCAATGCAGCCTTTAAAAATGGGAAAATCTCATATCAGGATGCATTACCCAGCCCTGACGGTAGTTGATTTGACGTCTCGCAGGGAGAGAACCAAGCTGGTCTACTCCATGTACAGCCGCATGTCTGGAGAGACGGTGAAGGGGAACCTGATGAAGCTGGGAGTCGACTTCTTCGTGTTGGAGGACTCGTGGTGCACCAGGCGAACCAGGTACCCCAAGACCACAAGTGACCTCTCCCAGAAGGGGGAACATTGTCTCCCAGGACCATGTTTTTTTCTTTCACATTTGGGTTTTTTGTTTTTATCCAGAAAGACGAATTTAATTGAAATGCTCAGAGATTGTCTGTTTCTCGTTAATCCTCTCTCCCTCTATCTCTCTCTCTTTTTCTCTCTCTCTCTATGACTAGGCCCGGGTGCAGCATGCCAGAGATTTGGGACATTGAGGACCCCATAAATGCTGGTAGAATTCCCCTCTGCACCCACATGTCCAGGAGCTCAACACCCCACTTCACCACAGTGTTCGCCAACGATATTTACAAAGTTCTCAAAGTCCCCAAAGCTACGAAAGATTTCAGATAACACTGTGTGGCGAACTGGTTCAGTTGTCCTTTTCACCACTTTTACAAGGTGATTAGTCACTGTTTTTTACTACCCCCCCACCCCCCCCACACACACACACACACACACAGTTCCCATTTTTTGCGATGCTCTGATTCACTGAGCGGTTGGAAACGCCTCAACACTTCGCCATGTCGTCTCTCCACTCTTGGTGCGCTGGTTTTTGTGACTTAAAAGGTACTCCCTGTTCTACACATTTCGCCAACCATCCCGATCCCTCCATCTTAGTCGTCCAGAGACGTTCCCGTGACGCACATTGGTGCCTGAGTGAAAGCCAAACGGTGTTGTAGAGCTTCATTTAGATTGTTGTATTGGTTCTGTTCTATAGAATCTTTAGTTTTAAGAAAGCATTGTCCTCAAAGAGAAGCCGTTTCTACATCAGTATTGTTTGTCGCTGTATAGAATTCATTTTCTTTGACTTTTGCATAAGAAGTACAATATGTCTGGCAGGACCAAATGACGATGTCCACATACTGTGAAGCAATATCCTTTGCAAACTTAACATAAGCTGACTTCTTCTATTGTTGCACAGTGTTGACCTCTGAAAAGGACTTTTCAGTCGTAGGCCATTTTTATAATTTATTTGTGCGAGTAATTTTTATGCAGACTTCAAAGTGATAATGGAATAGGTCACCCCAAAACAATCATTCACCTCCTGAGGCACATTATGGTGCCAGAGAAAGTGTTCAATCGAATGGTGTTGGGCATGTAAAGGCAAACAGACTTTGACGGAGGCCAAACACAAAAAAGATTATTTAACATCTGAAAACCATCCATTCATGGGCTCAAGGAAATCCACATCTTCCTAACTATTGCTAACAAAGCATTACCTGGTTCACCTTTTCTTTCAGTAATAATGGCCAAAAAATAACTAAATGGCAAAAAAATATAAATGATTAACTTGCTGTGCAACAGAAGCACTAATTATTATGCAGAATGTTATCTTCGGCCAAATTACATCATTTTTCAGACTATTGGGGTTTTGGAATGATGGTTAGTCCCCATGGAATTCACTCAAGGACATTTCTAACAAAAGTTCACATAATAGAAGAGCATTCATTCTTATTCAGTTATAAACTGGTAGAAACATTTCAAAACAAGTAGATTTCCTCTTAACTGTGCCCTATAACAATGTTTTTGTAAATACCCAAATTGTGTGTAAAATACCAATGTACGGCCTTCAAAAGGTTCCTTGTGTATCTTAAATACTGTTTATTGCCAAAGGAGGTCTTGTTATTAAAGCTGCGTATCTGAGGTACAGTAGCACATAAAAGATGTGCTTTTAGCTCTGGAACAGCCAATCCAAACTATTTGTAGCAGTGGATTTTGTGTAAATGGTAGCAGTTGTTGGTTCCTTCTTCAGGGTGCATATAATGAATATTTCAGGAAATACGCTTAATGGCTTTCATGCCAAGAGTTGAATGAGAAGATCCATATGAGGCCTTTGTGGCAATATGTGAATGAAGCTACGGCCAGCAGGCAGCTGGCTTGGCTTAGCACGAAGACTGGAAGCTGAAGGAATCCGCAAACCAGGCCAAGAAATAGTTCAGCATAAACCCCTGTAAAGCAACAATTTCTAGTTTTTACCTGGATTTTTCTGCAGATTAAACAAATAAAAAATCTCCTGTTAATTAACGATTAACTAATAACTTTAAAGGTGCTGGGAGGCAGATTGTCAACCTTTTAGAGGCCCAGGCTAGTTGTTTCCCTTTGTTTCTAGTCTTCACGCTAAGCTACCAACGCTTGCTGGCCATAGTTTCATATTTAACGGACAGCTGTAAGAGTGTTATCGATCTTCTGATCTAACTTTTGGCCATATATTTTTCCAAAATGTCAAACAATTCATAGAAAAGGAAGGTGTCGCAACGTTGGAGGAGTGGCAACAAGAGAAACTAACATCATCACTTTCTTATCCCGCTTCCTCCTGCAAGAGTTTGACTCTTAGCCCCACAGACACTTGGCAGTCTCCGTTGGTTACTCCTCCAACACGGTGCCATGTCCTTCACAACTACTGGTAACCACTTGTTGAATATTCAGTGATGGGTTTTTCCTTTCTAAAAAGACTCAGCTTTCATGTGATTTTTGTGTATGAACTTGTAATGGGTTGAAATCCTTTCAGTACAACACACCTTGGTGCACGCTCTTAAATTGATTGGGTGCCAGAATGAGACAAAGGAACTAATTAAATTAGTATGATGACAAAAACAAACACAAATTCCTTATTTAGAAACTGCTGTGGTGAGATTAAATGTGCCAGAGCGAGCGGTCGAACAAATCAAAAAGGACACATTTAATCTGTGACATTTCCAAGCTTTTTTTTTCATGTACTACGTACAAAGACTGAGTTTTCACGGTGTGGAAGTGACCCAATTTCTTTGAGTGGGGTTTTCGTCACACTTTCTGAAACGTATAAATATTTGTTTTTCCTGTCGCAGCTGTCCGTGTGTTTCAGATGTCTTTTATAATATTTGTCTATTTTGTCTGTATTTTAAAAAATAAAATATTTACCATCAGCTCTATTGTTTTTTTGTCTTTAATGTTAAAACATCTAGAGATCAGTTATTTAGATTTAAGACAGTATTTGTCTTCTTAACTTTAGTCTTTTTTTATTTTCACAACACGCATTTCTATAGTCTTTTAGGTTTTTAACAACTTTTGACGATTAAAAAGAACGATCTAAAACCACCGTACAATAAAAGCTTAAAAGTCAACATTTGCCTTTGTTTTTCACACTGGACACGAACACTGGTCTCCTGGGTGAAAATCAGGTGTTTGAAATTCTTCAGTCCAAGTACCAGCAATGCTGTTCCCTTTAGGACTGATAAAGTTCATAAAACTCATTCAAATAGTGTCTTTAATAGTCGTAACCCTAAATATAACTGCATATTTATGTTTATTGCCTCCACCAAGGATGATACATTTTCTGTCCTGTATATGCTAAATGTTTCACACGGTTGAGGTCAATGACACTTTGAATGCAAGAAAAAATGTTTTGATTCAGACATAAGGATGAAACGAAAAACATTTATTTGTTAATGATATAATTGTATTTCAGTATTTATGACAGATAGTTTTATCCTGCAGCAGGTAGTGACAGCACACCAAAAGTGTGTTAATAAAAAAAGACATCATCCCTAATCCAGGGGAGAGCCGTACACCTCCACCTCACACAGACTCAGAAACTCTTCTCTTGGGATGACCACGTTGACGTAACGACCGTCCATCCCATTGCACTGGAACTCACCGACACCACCTGATGGGATACTGGTGATCACAGCACACCTGGCAGAAGAAACAGAAATGGCGTTGTTGACTCCAAAAAGGTTGCTTTCTGTCGCTTTAACAAAGTGCAGTGATTAAATCATACTTTAAGCAGTAAAACCAGATAAATTAGATGGAATTAAATAAAATATTGCCCAGAAGATATAAAAACAAGTCAGTCAGCAGCTGTCAAGTTTGTGGTTTTGAAATAGAAAATACAAATGTATCTCAAGATGTCAATGAAGAAACCATGGATTTTAAATGAACAGGTTGTAAACTACCTGGTGTTGTTGTTCCCGTAGATTGCGATGGAATCGCCAATGCGGATCTCGGCTCCATTGAGTCGGTCGGAGTCTTCCTCTCGGTTGGTTATCTTTACAGAAAACACTTTGTGGGTTTTGCCCAGATCCAGTCGCCACCAGGGGTTGATGTTGTTTTTGGTGTGGCTGCAGGAGCCGTCCTCCCACCTGCTGTTAGGATTCCCGTCTATGGCGTTGGAAGCGGTGCCAAACATATACAGTGACGACTGTGAGGCTTTTCCTCCGAGTGCCAGGTTCTCTCCTGCAAAACAAACAACCGTACAAATGTGAAAAGTGCTCCTTGGGCTTCTTTGCAGTTATCACTGCAAAAACAAAATGCACAAGCAACATCTGTGACGCTGTTTCTTTTTTTCTTGCAATGTTCAATTTAATATCTCAAATGACTCATCAGGAATGTGATTAAATGTGCAGACATAATATAGGATCAATAACAGAATTAACCACCATTTACAGTACAATTATGTAAAATACACTGACGTATACCTAAATGTATCACTCAGATGTTGAAGATTAAACTTTAAATGCAAAATAAAAGGTATTATGTAGAATGCAGGATACAAATGATTAACCACCATTCAGAGTATTCAGTATTATATTATGTAATCGCTTAAAGGTTTACCAGTCGGGGCACGGTACCCGTAGACCTCCACTTCGCAGAGTGTTAGGTATTTACTTGAACCCGGTATACGCACAGTCACGTAACGTCCCTCCGCACGTTCAGTGAAAGTCAGAGTAAATGGTTGGGCTGACTTAGTACTAGGAATTGTACCAACCCTGAGAAAGAAAGAGAGCGAGAGAGGAAACAGCACATGAATCACATTTTATACTTGCTGTCCTTTAACATGAAGATGAAAAATAAGCATGTTTGAATTGAAAAGATAATTTTCAAGAGGATAAAAATATATAGATATATTTCTTTAATATATCTGGTAATAATGTTTAAAGGTGCCACGTATTTGTCTCCTCCACATGGCGGCAGCTGAGCCGGCAGCTTTCAGCTAACTGCGCTAACAGTGTTTAAGTGACTGTGGGAACCGGAAAGTGGGCGCTACACGTAAACCAGTGAGAAGTGTTCCGACCAGAGGTGAAAGTGAGCATGATTCATAAAAAAAAGAACGTTTTTTTTAATTGCGGGATGTATTTTCTTACACTGGGTTTGCAGCACCATTGTCCTTTAAAGAGTTGCCGATGTGAATCTGTGCCCCGTTGAGCCTGTTGTCGCAGCAGTCTCCTCTGTTGATGACGATGATGGAGGTGACGATGTAGGACTCCAGCAGGTCCACTCTCCACCAGGGGTTGGTCTCCTCATCAGTGTGGGTGCAGGATCCCGAATGAAAATTAGAATTGCGGTTTCCGTCAATAGCACTGTAGGCAGCTCCAAAGGCGTGCTCATAGCGGTCTGACTGGGACGCCTTTCCACGCAAGGCCACGTTCTCTGTGAATAAGACGGTTGAAAAACACATAAGAGATATAAAGCAAGATAGTTTGTGAATTGTTAAACTTAAATATGTGTCCAACAACTCAACAAGGGTTCTGAGAGTTCAATACACTGCAACCATAGACAAAGCATGCAAAACATAAAGTACAAACAACAAAACCAACAGAAAAATGTTGCAAGTTGCTCAGTAAGATGCCCAGGCATGGAGTTAATATGGCTTAGTGTGATATAGACCATGTGTTTCAACATTATTTACACTTGTTTTTTTTACAAAAAAATGTTACTTCTATAACTTTGTTATTTCTTATTTTCAATGTATTATATTTTATTTTTGTTTATTATTCCACAATCCTGTTGAGTGTGTGTGAATTTTATTTTAATGAGTCATTTTTATTTAATGTTATTTCTGATATAATCCCGTCTTTCCCTCACAATAGTTCTATATTGCTATATTGAGGGTAAGTTGTAGGGAAAATGACGTTGCACTATTTTGTTATATTCTTTAAAAATGTCTTCTGCAGGAGCAAATAAATGCTGGAAAAATCATCAACTGAGTCGACTTCTTCCCTGCCCTATTCACATCTGTTACATAAACTTAAACTGTTTGTGTATTTGGTTGTGCATGTCCATCCATCCATTTTCCACCGCTTATCCGGGGTCGGGTCGCGGAGGCAGCAGGTCAAGCAGGCTGACCCAGACTTCTCTCTCACCCGCAACATCTACCAGCCCATTCTGGGGGATCCCGAGGCGTTCCCAGGCCAGCTGGGAGATATAATCCCTCCAGCGTGTCCTGGGTCTTCCCCGGGGCCTCCTACCAGATGGACGTGCCTGGAAAACCTCTAAAGGGAGGCGTCCTGGAGGCATCCTAATTAGATGCCCGAACCACCTCAGCTGACTCCTTTCGACACGAAGGAGTAGCGGCTCGACTTCAAGCTCCCTCCTGATGTCCGAGCTCCTTACCCTATCTCTAAGGCTGAGCCCGGCCACTCTACGGAGGAAACTCATTTCGGCCGCTTGTATCCGCGACCTCGTTCTTTCGGTCACGATCCAAAGCTTGTGACCATAGGTGAGGGTTGGGACGTAGACCGACCAGTAAATTGAGAGCTTTGCCTTTCGGCTCAGCTCCTTCTTCACCAAGACGGCCTGCAACGCCTGCTTTACTGCTGCAGCCGCACCGATACGCCTGTCGATCTCCCGCTCCATTTTACCCTCACTCGTGAACAAGACCCCGAGATACTTGAACTCCTTCGCTTGTGGTAGGCACTCTGTCCCCACCCGGAGGGAGCAATCCACCGGTTTCCGTCAGAGCACCATGGCCTCAGATTTCGTGGTGCTGACTCTCATCCCCGCCGCTTCACACTCGGCTGCAAAACGCCCCAGTGAATGCTGGAGGTCATGGTCCGAGGAGGCAAACAGGACCACATCATCTGCAAACAGCAGAGAGGCTATCCTGAGATCCCCGAACCTGACATTCTCCGCCCCGCGGCTGCGCCTAGATATCCTGTCCATGAAAGTCACGAACAGGACCGGTGATAAAGGGCAGCCCTGGCGGAGGCCAACACCCACCGGGAACGTATCTGACTTACTGCCGAGGATACGAACACAGCTCCTACTGCAGGCGTACCGAGACCGGATGGTCCCCCTTCTTGAAGATGGGAACCACCACCCCGGTCTGCCAGTCCATGGGCACTGTGCCCGACCCCCATGCGACATTGAAGAGGCGTGTCAGCCAAGACAGCCCAACAAAGTCCAGCACCTTCAGCATCTCAGGGCGGATTTCATCCACCCCCGGCGCCTTGCCACCAAGGAGCTTTTTGACTACCTTAGTGGCCTCTGCCAGGGATATGGGTTCATCCAACCCCAAGTCTTCAGGCGCTGCCCCCTGTTCAGGGGACATGTTGACCGGGTTTAGGAGTTCCTCAAAGTGCTCCTTCCACCGCCCGACGATATCCTCTGTCTGGGTCAGCAGCCCCCCTCCCCCGCTGATAACAGCCTGGGGAAGGCCCTGCTTTCCCTTCCTGAGTCGTCGGATGGTTTGCCAGAACCTCCTTGAGGCCAACCGAAAGTCCTTCTCCATGGCCTCCCCGAACTCCTCCCATGCCCGAGTTTTAGCATCCGTGACCACCGCAGCTCCCTCGGGATGTGTGAGAAGTCCTTCCGGAGGTGGGAGTTGAAGACCTCCCGGACAGGATCCTCCGCCAGACGTTCCCAGTTCACCCTCACTACACGTTTGGGCTTGCCAGGTCTTTCTGGCCGACTCCCCCGCCATCTGATCCAAATCACCACCAGGTGGTGATCAGTTGACAGCTCTGCTCCTCTCTTCACCCGAGTGTCCAAAACATACGGCCGCAGATCAGATGATACGATTACGAAGTCGATCATTGATCTCCGGCCTAAGGTGTTCTGGTACCAGGTACACTTATGAGCCACCTTATGTTCAAACATGGTGTTTGTTATGGACAAACTGTGGCTAGCACAGAAGTCCAACAACGAAACACCACTCGGGTTCAGATCAGGCAAGCCGTTCCTCCCAATCACTCCCCGCCAGGTTTCTCTGTCGTCGCCCACGTGAGCGTTGAAGTCTCCCAGGAGAACTATGGAGTCGGCAGGCGGCGCCCTTTCCAGGACCCCTCCCACCAACTCCAAGAAGGCCGGATACTCCGAAATGCTGTTTGGTGCATAAGCACAAACAACAGTCAGAGCCTTACTCCCCGCAACCCGTAGGCGCAGGGAGGCGACCCTCTCGTTCTCCGGGGAAAACTCCAACACGGCGGCGCTCAGCCGGGGACTCGTGAGTATCCCCACTCCCGCCCGGCGCCTCTCACCCTGGGCGACTCCAGAAAAGAACAAAGTCCAACCCTTCTCCAGGAGTTTGGTTCCAGAGCCAGTGCTGTGCGTGGAGGTGAGCCCAACTATATCTAGCTGGTAACGCTCCACCTCCCTCACCAGCTCCGGCTCCTTCCCCGCTAGCGAGGTGACGTTCCACGTCCCTAGAGCTAGTCTATGTCGCCGGCGATCGGCTCGCCCAGGCCCCCTGCCCGGCCCGCCGCCCGGTCTACATAGCACCCGACCCCGATGTCTGTCCCTGCGGGTGGTGGGTCCACAGGGACACAGGGTGTTTGCATGTGTTGCCAAATTTATGAATTTGTTTCTCGGTGATAAATTGTTGTGGAATTGGTCGAAAGATGTTTTTTTCATTTGTTTGTGTCTCTTTGCATGTGCTTCCTTAAGCACCTTTTTGCTCAGTACAAAAACCCTGCAGGAAGTTGTTGCAGACAAGTTTGCAGAAAAGAGGACGTTGGTCTGCCAATGCAGTCCAACTACAAGCTAAACATATAATATTAAATATATGCTTAATGTGAGGAGGGAAACACAAGTACATAAAACAATTCATATTACAGAATAAAAAACTAACATTTTGCCAAAGAAAATAATGCTTCCTTTGACTACAATTTCTAGGATTTTGGAGAAAATACTAAACTCCCGAATATGCATGAATATACTAGTTACTTTTCTTGCTAAAAAAACAGACCAACTTGCACCTGGTAATGATTTACAATAACGATTGCAGACATACTCTCAGATCATACTCACCATAAGTGTAAGCTGAGCATGTCTCCAGGAGGAGCAGGAGAACAAAAGCGCTGGGTTTCATCATTCTTGTTGAGAGAATGAACCATATTGATTATAAAAAAATGTTGTATTCAAATACACTTCACAAATATGGTTAAAACTATTCCAACTAGTATGTGCTTCCATGTGCTGCAGAGGTACATATCGACTTGCCAAAGATACTCAGTAAATGATGTAAGAATATGATGTAACATAGAAATGAAATGTGTTACCTGGAGACCCCAACAGTCCGATATTTCAATGAAAAAGAAAAAAGCTTCCAAACACCTCAAACCCAAACAACTCCTGTGCTCTTTATATGCGTCTTGGTGGAACCGTATCTAACCAATCATCAGAGATCAGATGATAATTATCTTTAGGACTAATCCAATCACATCCCATCGGTTTACTCACATGCACGTTTTTTCCCTGCCCTAAACTCGTCATTAATTCTCAGAAATACATTCCGAGAAGTGTGCCAAAGATCACACACATCAATTCATTATGTATGTATGGAAAGTATCGTTAATAAAAACCATAGTAATACATTTACTCCTACACTCACCCTGTGGCAGTGAAGTACATTTACTCGAGTATTCTATTTACAATTTTGAGGAACTTTGCAGATTATGATTTTACAATCCAAAAATGATTAAATAATGAAGTGTGACACATTATTTTGGATTAAACTATCCATCAGTGCATATTGTAGTAACAAATAGCCCCAACTCAACCACCTGTGGTATTAAAATACTGCTTATCTGTCATAATATTCTAATATAACACACTCCAAAGGGGCTACTCTGCAAAGTAAAGTATAGTCTATAAAGTAACTTGTATGAGTACTTCTTCCTTCATTGCTTTCTAGATGATCTTTACGACCTCTGCAGACAACAGCTTGATTAAAATGCACCATTACAGCAGGAGGATCGGTTGAGAAGAGACAAAGAACCCACACTTCATAAACTGGAGAAGTATAATACGGAGATATAAGCAACAACAGAGAAGCAAATCTGTCAGTCTTACTCAAGACTTGACTGTATGATGCTGGAAAGATGTTTGTGTGATTTTGGAGAAGTCTTTTGCAATGTGCTCCTTAAACTATCCTTAAAATAGCTGCTGTCAGCATTCTATGTGCATTTGACCCGAACAATAGTTCATGTTTAAAACGCTTGGTTGCAGATTTTGTCATTTCTTTTGCGCAATATGCAAGTTCCCTAAAAGGTATAATTTTTTGCCAGCATCACTTTATTGTCTCTGTTTCAACATCTTGAAAGCTACTTCTCTGTTTCTCCCTCAAAAAAACACAATCATAATCCAACTGTCTCCAGTTTACTTAAACTGTCCTTGCCAAAAGATGATACTTGCCTCTTTAATACAACTCAAATCAAATCATAATTATTATTATTATCATAAGGAACAGTGCAGAGCAGAAATGTAATATATTATTAAATAGGTGTTCTTTAATGTACAACAGTCTGTATATGAAGTGGATGTAGTCATCATGACGTCACCCATTGGTTGTGTGAGTTTTATAGAGCTTTGTAGGTGAGGAGAAGGATTTTAAAGTTGACTTATTATTTTACAGGCAGCTATTGCAGAGAAGCTAATACAGGAGTAATATGATCTCTTTTCTTAAACTTTCTTAATTTCCACACTTCTCGACATGTCCAAACTAAAATAATTATTAAAAATACTTAACTTCACTCAATCAACTCCAACCTTCGCACAAATACTGCTACAGTATCAAGCTATTTTATATCATAATTACAGTCTTAGATGAAAAGTTAAGATAATTATAATTAACTTAAAATTGTATTTTTCGAGAAATCAATTTTTTCTTTTCTTTTCTGTGTTCTATCATAAACCAATATATGCCACCTACACATATATGGCCTTATTGTCTATCTTCACGAGGGTTTTCTGTATATTTTAGCTTTTTATATTTTTCAAATAGACCTTGTGAATGAGGAGATAATCAGGATTTAGTATGAGATAAAAAGCATTCGCAATTTTGGCTGAAAAATGGCTGGTGTTCAAAAGGTTAAGTCACGCTTGACGTTTAGCATCCTGGTTGGTTTCATCTGGCTTGATCGATAGATCCAGTTGAGTATCATCTGCATAACAATGAAAGTTCATGAAGTTTTTTCTGAAATATATATAAGGTTAATAAAACTGGTCCAAGCACAGAACCTTGTGGAACTTCACAACTAACATTGGTGGTCATCGGTTTCAAACTGAGACTGATCTGATAAATAGGATTTTAACCAGCTTAGTGCGGTTCCTTTAATGCCAATCGACTGATCTAGTCGCTCGAACGCAGCACTAAGGTCTATCTAAAGAACAGAGACGAGTCCTTTGTCTGATGCAATTATAAGGTCATTGTAACAGTTTCGGATCCGCTGAATGAGCTGATTGGGTGAGCGAGAGATAGAATGGCAGGAGAGTATGTGACATAATTATTGGGTTTCCTGGTCTTTCCAATAACAAGCTGCTTAAAATATTGATAAAAATGATTGTATAATGTTTTCAGTTGATTTAATGGTGTGAAACTACTACTTATAATAATAAAGACACGTTTATCATCAGTGTCAAAGAAGATAGGTTTTCTCTCTGTAGTCTGTTACCTGTTATTAAACAAACTGCATTGAGTATTTTTATACACAGTGTGTGGTATTTAAACGGCAGAATGCATTTGTCTTGTGAATTATTTGCATCTGTATGTTTTGCACGTAGGATTGTGAAGTCATAACTTTAACACTGGAATTAATTTATTAGGCTCAATGTTTCAGGTTAAACTTAAACTATATAACCCATCAAACCCGACAGTCAGGAACAATTAGCCTCACGTGACTGAATGGAAATGACGATAAATTATGTAAAAAGTGTTTCCTCTCTCCAGCTCTCTGACTTTAATTGTATCCATAAAAAGTTATTGAGGGAAATAACAGATCAAGAAAAGACAATTCTTTCTAATTATTGAAGAAATGTATTTGTGTTCCTTTTGTTATTCAGACCTACAATGAACATATATTTTAACCAGATGATGAATCAGAAAACAATTATAATATATAACTTGAGTTTAATCTGTGATCATCTTAACTATGGTATGAAACTCCAGCGATCAGTCCGATCAGGTGCAGCGTCCAATCAAATAACTGATGAACAATGAGGGGGCGTGTCGAACGTTGAAACACTTCCTGGAAGCCAGCCACCTTAGTCTTACTCAAGACTTGACTGTATGATGCTGGAAAGATGTTTGTGTGATTTTGGAGAGGTCTTTTACAATGTGCTCCTTAAACTATCTTTAAAAAAGCTGCTGTCAGCAGTTTTCTATGTGCTTTTGACCTGAACAATAGTTTGTGTTTAAAACGCTTAGTCGTGGAACAGTGGACTAGCTCTTTACCCTTGCAAGGATACTGGAGGGGTCCTGGGAGTTTGCCCAACCAGTCTACATGTGCTTTGTGGACTTGGAGAAGGCTTTCGACCGGGTCCCTCGGGGCTTTTTGTGGGGGGTGCTGCGGGAGTATGGTGTGCCGGACCCGTTGCAACGGGCCATCCGGTCTCTGTACGCCTGCAGTAGGAGCTGTGTTCGTATCCTCGGCAGTAAGTCAGATACGTTCCCGGTGGGTGTTGGCCTCCGCCAGGGCTGCCCTTTATCACCGGTCCTGTTCGTGACTTTCATGGACAGGATATCTAGGCGCAGCCGTGGGGCGGAGAATGTCAGGTTCGGGGATCTCAGGATAGCCTCTCTGCTGTTTGCAGATGATGTGGTCCTGTTTGCCTCCTCGGACCATGACCTCCAGCATTCACTGGGGCGTTTTGCAGCCGAGTGTGAAGCGGCGGGGATGAGAGTCAGCACCACGAAATCTGAGGCCATGGTGCTCTGCCGGAAACCGGTGGATTGCTCCCTCCGGGTGGGGACAGAGTGCCTACCACAAGCTAAGGAGTTCAAGTATCTCGGGGTCTTGTTCACGAGTGAGGGTAAAATGGAGCGGGAGATCGACAGGCGTATCGGTGCGGCTGCAGCAGTAAAACAGGCGTTGCACCGGGCCGTCTTGGTGAATTTTACTGGTCGGTCTACGTCCCAACCCTCACCTATGGTCACGAGCTTTGGATCGTGTCCGAAAGAACGAGGTCGCGGATACAAGCGGCCGAAATGAGTTTCCTCCGTAGAGTGGCCGGGCTCAGCCTTAGAGATAGGGTAAGGAGCTCGGACATCAGGAGGGAGCTTGAAGTCGAGCCGCTACTCCTTCGTGTCGAAAGGAGTCAGCTGAGGTGGTTCGGGCATCTAATTAGGATGCCTCCAGGACGCCTCCCTTTAGAGGTTTTCCAGGCACGTCCATCTGGTAGGAGGCCCCGGGGAAGACCCAGGACACGCTGGAGGGATTATATCTCCCAGCTGGCCTGGGAACGCCTCGGGATCCCCCAGAATGAGCTGGTAGATGTTGCGGGTGAGAGAGAAGTCTGGGTCAGCCTGCTGGACCTGCTGCCACCGCGACCCGACCCCGGATAAGCGGTGGAAAATGGATGGATGGATGGATGGATAAAACGCTTAGTTGCAGATTTTGTCAAGTTATCTTACTTGTTGGCAGACAGGAGAAGTTTTAGTCGGTTGCAATCTGCAACCTCACCGCTAGATGCTGCCAGATCCTACACACTGCACCTTAAAGCAGTAACACAATCTCAGGCGATAGACACTAATGATATAATTTGGAAGAAGTATTCCGATTTGTTCACCAAAGTAAAAGTATCAACAGTGTAGAAATAGAACAGAACAACGTTTGTTGTTTTCTCGCTACATGGTTTACACATTCCTAAAGGTTTTACCCGATTCATTTGTTAGATTTCAATGGTGCAATCTGATTTAGTAAATTAGTCCATTTAGTTAGTATGAAACTTGGATATTTAGTAAAAGGATTTATAAAGTACTTCTGATCTTGAGGAGCTTCTCCTTCGTGAAAATCTTTTTTTAAGACCCTGTGAGATGCTGTGCTTTTCAAAAGCAAAGTGTCTGTGTTCATGGTAATGTCAGTCAGTGCAACAGTGTGGCTCATTGATTAACAATGGAGCTCTTTTGTGCAGAGAAATAAGATATATCCTATTTCGTTTACAAAGACAATACTTATTATGATCAACTTATTGGACAATTATTAAGAACCTCTTCTCCTCTCCTTTGTCTAATGCAGTTTCACACTTCATTGTTGGTTTGCCTTGACAGCATCAATATTATCCACCTGACAATGGAACAAAGTACAAACGTTATCTAATCAAACCAGAAAGTTGTATCTCATATCATCCACCTGGCGGTAAATTCTAAACATGAGCATTCTCTAATTTTACTGTTTTATCTCTGTATTTATCTCACCAGGAAGTACAACCAGATTTATTGTGGAATTTACAGTAAACAGCAAGTGACACATTTCTGAAAAGGTACTTACGATTTATGATTTAGATTTTTGCAATCCACATTTGATTAATGTTGTGATTTAACCGATCTTTCAGTTGATAATGTACTTTTCTAAATAAACTTCAGTGTGTGTGTGTTCATGCTAATGAAGGAACTTGTCAATCAGTGCAACAGTGTGGCTTTTGAATAATCCTTAAGAAAATATATATAGCTTGGATTACCAAGACAATATTTAATAGCAGGATCGTTGATATTGGTCTGTTGATTGGATTTCTGGACAATTTGAGCACCACAATCCAAGTGCCAGATAGTCCCTTTATATTCGAGAGAAGGCACACATCAAATGTGACATGGAAATAATTAGATTAGATTAGATCAGATATTCCTTTATTAGTACCACAGTGGGGAAATTTGCAGGATTACAGCAGCAAAGAGGTAAAGTGCACACAAGAGACATAGTAAAAAAAAATAAAACAGTACAAGTAATATAAATAAACGGTAAAACAGTAATAAAAATAAAAACATTAAAGAATGCACAATAACAATAGTATATATACAGACAGAATAAGAATGTATTTGTATTGTACAGTTGTAGTGATTAAAGTGAACAAAGTGATTGAAGTGTTTATTTATTTTTTGTGGTCTACTGCGAGCTCAGCTGGTTGTGCAGCCTGACAGCAGCAGGAAGGAAGGACTTGTGGTACCTCTCCTTCACACAGCGGGGAAGGATCAGCCGGTGGCTGAAGGAGCTGTGCAGAGCTGCCAGAGTGTCCTGCATGTGGTGGGAGGTGTTATTCATCTGGGATGAGAGCTTATCCATCATCCTCCACCGCAGCCAGTGTACACCACTTAGGGACCTAAAATGTACAATTGTACTGAGTTCCATTATTAAATGAAAACCCCAAAATGGATTTCACATATCGCCTGGACTATAAGGAAAATGAAACATTTCTCCCGTCTTATTCTTTGAAATCCTTTAACCTCTCGATGCTGGAATAGTATTTACTGTAATGTGGGTTTTTAGGACAAGGGCAAAGTCATCATGTGGTCAATCATCAATGAGCATTTGCCATGATAAGAGGTGCACATAAATATCCCTGTGTGGGCCACATCAAGTCTTATTCCCCAACACAACATAAGCGGCTTCTCGTCTTCTCTTGAGTCCATATTGCAAGTCAAGGTATGTTGTAGTTGAAGATTACGATGCCTTTAAATACAGTTTCTTCTTTGCCACCAGTTATTCTTCTTGTAACAGCTGATTCATTTGTGTGCACTTTGTATATCGAACATCTGGAACAAAGATCGTTGTAAATTTCAAACAGTATTAATAACAATGTTTATTCTTACAGTTTAAGTGTATTATTGACTCTCTTGTTTGTCTGAACCATAACAATGGACCACAGTTCAGTTCTGCCTTTGCTGCTCCTTCTGGGGACGTGTTCGGCGTACACCTATCGTAAGTAGGATCTCCCACGTTCCCTTGAACGGCTTCAAGTGATACATTTAGAAACAATAAGAGACGTAGAAAGAGTTTTGAGAGGTGTTTGAAACGAGGAGATTTCAGTTTTAAAATGTGTATTTCATCTCCCTCACAGAGAATGTCGCCTTGCGCGGAAAAGCGACCCAGTCGGACCGCTATTTGACCGCATTAGGAGCTGCGTACAATGCCATCGATGGAAATCGTAACTCTAACTTCCAAGCTGGATCCTGCACCCACACTGATGAGGAGACCAACCCCTGGTGGAGAGTGGACCTGCTGGAGTCCTACATCGTCACCTCCATCATAGTCATCAACAGAGGAGACTGCTGCGACAACAGGCTCAACGGGGCACAGATTCACATCGGCAACTCTTTAAATGACAATGGTGCTGCAAACCCAGTGTAAGAAAATACATCCCGCAATTAAATCAACTTTTCTTTTTTTCTTGTAAGTACGTATGTGAATCATGTTCACTTTGACGTCTGGTCGGAAGATTTAAAGAATGTTTCAAGGCCAGCTTTGTAAGCCGGCTCTCAAATGTCATGGGTCAACGGCCTCGAAAACCCAGTGTGAGTGAACGTAATGACTTCTTAACCCTAGAACACTAACGTCGGGTGATTTTCACCCGAGCGATTATATTTACGTTATTTTCATTGTGTTGCTTTTTTCTGAGTTGCGCGGGTCCTTGTGTAACTTCCTGCTTCTCACTGACGTTACTGAAAGTAGGCGTGTCTCTATCCTCCGATCCCTGTTTTTTTCAACAGGCAGGTGTTCGGGTGATTTTCACCCGACGTTAGTGGGTTAAAAAAAATTCGGATGGGTTTTTACATTGACATATGACTTTTCCTTCACAAAACAAGGCTCACATATCACAGGAACAGGTGGACCAAATAACAACTTCATAGCTCCATTATTTATGTTTTTAATCGTGTTTTATTGACGTTTCCTCATTTTTCACCCGATTTTGAGCCTTTTTCATGGTCCCACCATGATATCTGTTTTTCATTTTATGAGAAATTATATAGGTTAAAATAATAGAAGAGGACTTCAATTTACCTTGTATGGTTGTATTTTAACATATTTTGATCAGAAGTATTTTTTATCAGGTATTTTATGTCGGGTGAAAATCACCCGACGTTAGTGTTAGTGTGACTATTTTTAATGTTAGTGTTCTAGGGTTAAAGACAAGGTTTCATTTCAACTGAAGCAGCTCAACTTGTGACCCGAGTCGATCACTAAACGATAGCAACACTCATTGAACATGTGGCATGTGCTGTGGGAAATGCTGCCTCTACTCTTTCTCCAGCTGGTTAAGTGTTGGTATTATTTCTTACTTTATATTGATATAAACCATTCAAGCATCCGCTTATAAAAATTATGAATGCACTGCCTCCTTTCTCTCTTTTAGGGCTGGTGTGATTCCTAATATCCCAGCAGGCAGGTCTTTAAAACTCACTTTTACCAGACGTGTGGAGGGACGTTATGTGACTGTGATGCTACCCGGTGCAAAAAGAATCCTGACACTCTGTGAAGTGGAAGTCTACGGGTACCGCGCCCCAACTGGTGAGAACTGACACGAGGCTGAAGCCACACAAGATGGGACATTTATGTGATGCCTCATTTTCTATACAGCCGAGGTCACACCACAGTCGGAACAGCGTTATTAAGATAATGGACACAATGCATGCGCTTCCTGTTGCTCATAAATCTTTTTCTTTGCAAAGTTGTATCTATTTGAGCTAAATGTTTCTTATGTCTAACTACCTAAAATGTCTAACAATCTAAGACATAGCAAGACTCACCAGGACAGCTGGTATATTTTGAAAACTTTTCTAAATCGTTCAAAGACACATTTTCTGAAAAGTTAAGATTTGCAAATACATAAAACCCGATTGACACACATACTCCTGCTGGTTGCTAGTACATCCTTTAGGTTCCGTGGTGCTTATTCAAATAAACAACAGGCATCTTTACACCTTTCCATGACTTCTCCATCTTTAACTGCAGTTTCTTCTGGAAAGCTGGAAAATGGCATCGATGTGCAAATAGTTTTGAACATCATCATTTACATTGTTCTGCAGAAAACATCACGTTAAACCATCTATCAGTGCCGATGTTTATAAATGTGTTCTTTATGCAGGAGAGAACTTGGCACTCCAAGGAAAAGCCACACAGTCGTCACTGTATTCTACCGGCATTGCAATTAACGCCATAGATGGGAATCGTGCATACTACTGGAACCAGGCTTCTTGTACTGACACAAAGTCCGACTTAAACCCCTGGTGGCGACTGGACCTGGGCAAAACACATAAGGTGTTTTCTGTCAACATAACCAACTCGATAGATTATGTGCCACACCGACTTAATGGAGCTGAGATCCTAATTGGAAATTCACTTGAAAACAATGGCAACAACAACCCCAGGTATAGTTTACAGTCCATAAGGGATTCATGGATATTTGTCACAGGGTTTGTTTGGAAAGGAAATTGTATCTAAGCACATTTGTTTGGCTAAGTTTCACTGTCACTTACAATAATTGGAGTATTAAAATGATCATTAGATGAGTTCAAGTTCATTTCTTCTACCGCTAGGTGTGCTGTGATCTCAAGCATCCCTGGAGGTTTCACAAAAAACTTCCAGTGTGACGGGATGGACGGTCGCTACGTCAACATCGTCATTCCTGGAAGAAACGAGTACCTGACTCTGTGTGAGGTGGAGGTGTACGGCTCCAGACTGGATTAGTTCTGAGGAGGCTCATAATGTTCAACATCGGTGACCTTCATCTGATGCTCATGGTGCGATAATAGCTTAAAGGGGCAGTTCAGCCCTTCTTTATGGATATTTAGGGATATTTATCAATCTTGATTGTTTTGGTGTGAGTTGCAGAGTTTCTGGGACATGGGAATAGAGACGTCTGCCTTCACTTGAACAGAATATAGATGGCACTCTGCTTGTGGTGCTCAAAGCATCAAAAATATACATTTAAAAAACTACACCAATGTTTCTTTTTAGAAATCATGACCCGGTTACTCAAGATAATCCCCAGACCTCGTTGTGAGCAGTGAACAATTGTCTTAAATGTATTTTTTGGGGCTTTGAGTAGCACAAGCCGAGTGCCATCTTCATTGTATGAGAAAGAAGGCAGACATCTCTCTATGGCCAATACCTCCAATACACAACCCTCACCAAAAACATTCAGATTAATAATTAGCACAAAAGGTAAGAGGAAGAATACTGTATGTATTTGTGAATTTTGTGGGGAAAAATCCCTTTAAGCTTTACTCACTAGCTAACGAATAGTTATAGCTAGTTAAACTAGATAAATAAAATATAAATATATTTTAATGTATATTTGAACTGTCTCAATTAAAAGAAATGTGGACGACTGACCCAGTAATCTTGTTAATTCAGTCAATACATTAGTGGGTTTTTGTCATTCATCCATGTGAATCATCATCAGCGTGGAAAGAAAGCCAACACATTTTCAATGCTTCTCTAGTTGTATTATCACATATTATAGTGGACCTTAGCGCACCTCCTTGTGGTTTCACACTTCAATATTACAATCCTGAGAATGCAACGCACACACGATATATCAGACCGGGAAGTTGTGTCTTATGTGATCTGCCTGTCAGCGTATCAGCAACACAAATATATTCTCTATTTTTATTGTTTCATCTCTGTGTGTTTGTCTAACCAGGAAGTACAAGCAGATTGATTTGAGCCTATAAAAGGAAGACACATAATAAAAGTGCATGTTCTCATTATTCCAATGTACATTCAAGTAATGTGATGTCACCTGAATAATATTTGTACAGTGTATTGCTCTTTTTATTTACTTCACATTGGAAGAATAAAAGCATGTCACATTGACTGGACTGTGTGTCTGTGTGAGAGTCGAGAGGGCGCCATCCTGTGGCGACACTGTGCTGCTCCTTGTTTTTCCGTTGCTTGTTCAGCAATGACAGATTTGAATTATGCACATTGGAGAGCTTGCTCATATATCAGCTGGTATCAGACTCTTCCTGACTGCAGAGAGATTGTCCGTCCGCCCAAGGCCAGGAGGTGGAGCAGGTTTACCCCATCTCCGGTCTGTGGCACTTACCCAATCCCCATTGCTTGCTATTAAAGATGCAAACGTCCACAAGGGCAACGCTGGGTTACCAACTGTCTAAAGCAGAGCACTTGATTCCCAGGAGTCCCAAAACCCACGGTTCACTGTGGGAAAATAGATTTGAGGTCATTTGAATAACTGTAACTTTGTTTGGGAGTTTGGGAAAATACAATAAGTGAGTCCTGCTTCCTCATGTGGTTCAAACCTAGCCTTGTTCTTGTGTTCTGTGTTTTCTAAGTGGAGTTTTCTCCACACAAACTACTTTTCATGCACTCTTGAAAATGTAAAAAATACACATCTGAAGCTCAATAGGAGATAATACATGTTACAAATAGTTTCCACATAAAAATGAAAACAGATTCAAAGAAATCAAACAGACAAAAGAAACAAAAGCAGGATGTGTTTTTTTTCTTTCATTTATTTACCATTGTATATAGCCATAAGGCTGGCACTGGGAGAACAATGAACATTTCAGAATTAAAAATCAAAATCTTCATTTCAGTCAAAAACAAATCTGCAACAGCTTTACAAAACCACCACACACTTCTAGTGGGTCCCAAGTGACGATTGAGAGGGGATCACTTTTATCAGTGTATTCGTGCATATAGTTTACCTTTAATTTCTATAAGTAACACCTTTGCCAAAATGTCTACCGGGAATCCGTTTCGATCAAATCTTTTTTCCTGCTCAGTTGTTCGAATTTTAAGTTTGAGGATGTTTCTTACCAGAATGCACTTTGGGAGATGTAGTTTGCGTCTCATCTTGTGTTTTTGTCTGGTACCTTTGAAGATCCAAACAGTTGCTAGTTTTTTTGGTATACATAGCTAAACATAATGCAGTCCAATACAACAGGCCTGAAGTGAGTCCTTCCTTCCTGAAGAAGATAATGTTGATTTTCTTTCAATGTAACTGAGATGATTGTTCATGTACCTAATCCAGTCTGGAGCCGTACACCTCCACCTCACACAGAATCAGGCTCTCGCTTCTTGCAGGAATGACGATGTTGACGTACCGACCGTCCATCCCCTTACACTGGAAGTTTTCGGTGAAACCCGGAGCGATTCTTGAGATCACAGCACACCTAGCGGAAGAAGAAATTCATTTGTTAACTCGCCGAATGATCGCTTGACTAAAAAGATACTGATACTAAGTAATTTGATGAACATCGGATCATGCTAAGTTCTGACGAACCCTTATTCTATGATATTTATTTTGACTAATGACAGATATCCAATAATCACAAACTTCTATTTATAATAGCATTTTAGTTGATGGACATTGAACTACCTGGGATTGCTGTTGCCATTGTTTTCAAGAGAATCTCCAATTCTAATCTCAGCCCCAACAAGTTGTAAATTAGGATCTCTGTAGTTGGTTATGTTGACAGAAAACACTTTATGGGTTTTTCCCAGGTCCACTCGCCACCAGGGGTTAAAGTCTTTCTCTGTGTGACTACAAGAAGCCTGGCTCCAGATGGTGGCGCGATTCCCATCTATGGCGTTAATTGCAATGCCGGGAAGATGCAGTGACGACTGTGTGGCTTTTCCTTGGATTGCCAAGTTCTCTCCTGCATAAAGAACACATTTGCAAACATCAGCACTGATAATTACTTTTACTTTGCTTTCTGCAGAACAAAGTTGCTCCAATCTGTGTATGTCTTGAAATTGAAATTCACTGTTTGCACATTGTTGACATTTTATAGCTTTCCAGAAAGTACTGCAGTAATACATGGAGAAGTTGTGAAGAGGCCTGTTCTCAATTTGGATCATCATCGCAAAACTTAAAGGATGCACCAGCAGGAGAAATTGTTTCAATGTAGAATTGTGTAAGAATCCACAGTATGTAGACAACTTCGACAATCCAAACTTTTCTTTTGCGTTATAATCAAGACACATTTCGCTCAAATATATACAACTTTACAGAGAATAGCTTTAGAGACATTTTAGTTGCAGGAAGTACCTGCATCTATTATCTTTATTAAAATACATGTAGTTGAAACTGTGGTGTGACCTCAGCTGTATAGAAAATGAGGCATCACATAAATGTCCCATCTTGTGTGGCTTCAGCCTCGTGTCAGTTCTCACCAGTTGGGGCGCGGTACCCGTAGACTTCCACTTCACAGAGTGTCAGGATTCTTTTTGCACCGGGTAGCATCACAGTCACATAACGTCCCTCCACACGTCTGGTAAAAGTGAGTTTTAAAGACCTGCCTGCTGGGATATTAGGAATCACACCAGCCCTAAAAGAGAGAAAGGAGGCAGTGCATTCACTATTTTTATAAGCGGATGCTTGAATGGTTTATATCAATATAAAGTAAGAAATAATACCAACACTTAACCAGCTGGAGAAAGAGTAGAGGCAGCATTTCCCACAGCACATGCCACATGTTCAATGAGTGTTGCTATCGTTTAGTGATCGACTCGGGTCACAAGTTGAGCTGCTTCAGTTGAAATGAAACCTTGTCTTTAACCCTAGAACACTAACATTAAAAATAGTCACACTAACACTAACGTCGGGTGATTTTCACCCGACATAAAATACCTGATAAAAAATACTTCTGATCAAAATATGTTAAAATACAACCATACAAGGTAAATTGAAGTCCTCTTCTATTATTTTAACCTATATAATTTCTCATAAAATGAAAAACAGATATCATGGTGGGACCATGAAAAAGGCTCAAAATCGGGTGAAAAATGAGGAAATCGTCAATAAAACACGATTAAAAACATAAATAATGGAGCTATGAAGTTGTTATTTGGTCCACCTGTTCCTGTGATATGTGAGCCTTGTTTTGTGAAGGAAAAGTCATATGTCAATGTAAAAACCCATCCGAATTTTTTTTAACCCACTAACGTCGGGTGAAAATCACCCGAACACCTGCCTGTTGAAAAAAACAGGGATCGGAGGATAGAGACACGCCTACTTTCAGTAACGTCAGTGAGAAGCAGGAAGTTACACAAGGACCCGCGCAACTCAGAAAAAAGCAACACAATGAAAATAACGTAAATATAATCGCTCGGGTGAAAATCACCCGACGTTAGTGTTCTAGGGTTAAGAAGTCATTACGTTCACTCACACTGGGTTTTCGAGGCCGTTGACCCATGACATTTGAGAGCCGGCTTACAAAGCTGGCCTTGAAACATTCTTTAAATCTTCCGACCAGACGTCAAAGTGAACATGATTCACATACGTACTTACAAGAAAAAAGAAAAGTTGATTTAATTGCGGGATGTATTTTCTTACACTGGGTTTGCAGCACCATTGTCCTTTAAAGAGTTGCCGATGTGAATCTGTGCCCCGTTGAGCCTGTTGTCGCAGCAGTCTCCTCTGTTGGTGACTATGATGGAGGTGACGATGTAGGACTCCAGCAGGTCCACTCTCCACCAGGGGTTGGTCTCCTCATCAGTGTGGGTGCAGGATCCAGCTTGGAAGTTAGAGTTACGATTTCCATCGATGGCATTGTACGCAGCTCCTAATGCGGTCAAATAGCGGTCCGACTGGGTCGCTTTTCCGCGCAAGGCGACATTCTCTGTGAGGGAGATGAAATACACATTTTAAAACTGAAATCTCCTCGTTTCAAACACCTCTCAAAACTCTTTCTACGTCTCTTATTGTTTCTAAATGTATCACTTGAAGCCGTTCAAGGGAACGTGGGAGATCCTACTTACGATAGGCGTACGCCGAACACGTCCCCAGAAGGAGCAGCAAAGGCAGAACTGAACTGTGGTCCATTGTTCTGGTTCAGACAAACAAGAGAGTCAATAATACACTTAAACTGTAAGAATAAACATTGTTATTAATACTGAATTAAATTGATCCAATACCTAAAATGTAATGATCATCCGACTGTGTATTTAAAAGCTTTACTGAACTACAACCACATACCTTGACTTGTAAAATGAACTCAAGAGAAGACGAGGAGCCGCTGTTTATGTTTTGTTGGGGAATAAGACTTGATGTGGCCCACACAGGGATATTTATGTGCACATCTTATCATGGCAAATGCTAATTGATGATTTACCACATGATGACGTTGTCCTTGTAGATAAGGCAAATGTGAAGGCAGAACTGAACTGTGGTCCATTGTTCTGGTTCAGACAAACAAGATAGTTAATAATACAATGGTTGATTCAATTCAATCAGTCATAGCAAGGAAAACGCTTATGTGTTTTGATGTATAAACTATCTCAGAAAGATATGCCATGTGTTCTTGCTGATTACAATTCCTGAATATATGGTTGTATTTCCTTGTCAGATAAACAGAGATAAAAGAGTCAAATAAGCGGTATTTATGTTGATACGCTGCCAGGGGGATGGCAACTTCCTGGTCTGATTAGACGACGTGTGTACTTAGCATTCTTAGGAAAAGCCACACTGTCGCCACTGTCTTCTATAGTTGCTGCAAAAACACATAGGTGTACATGATACATCAGACCGTGAAGTTGTGTCTTATATGATCCACCTGTAGCAACACAAATATATTCTCTATTAATTTTAGTGTGTGTGTGTGTGTGTGTGTGTGTGTGTGTGTGTGTGTGTGTGTGTGTGTGTTTGTGCAGTATGTGATGACAGACTATCTTCTTCAATGTAGTTTGCTGCAGGACAATAAAGCGCCTCTAGATGGCGATCAAACACTAAGAAAAAGAAGAAAAAGAACTCTTGAGCGGAGCCTCGAAAAGTTAAAAAGAACGACAACGTTCATGCAACGTGGCATGTCCAGTAAAATCTCTGTATCACGTGGATGCGTCACACTATTTGTGGCTCGTTGGTCTAGGGGTATGATTCTCGCTTAGGGTGCGAGAGGTCCCGGGTTCAAATCCCGGACGAGCCCTTCCATTTTCATAAACAATTACAAAACATGTAATTAAAATGCTGAAAATAAATAACATACACTGTGTCCGTGCAGAGGACAATGTTAATACGTCGAAAGGGATGTACAACTTCATGCAACAGGTTTCTCCCAACTCTCAAATGCAGATGTTGAATTGTGTATGAAGTTACACTTAGAATGATATGGTTATATATCAAGCTTTTATTTGTAACATTTAAATAACATTTTTATAATTATAGATTATAATTTAATCTACATTGTATCTTGGCAAATGTACTGTGCCATATAGTTTAATGGCATATTGGCTGTTTCAATATACTAATAGTTTTATTCAGCCAAAGATGATACAGTATTTGTATGTGTCAATGCTAATTTCCCATTCATATGAAATAATTATAAAGATTATAATCAGGTACATTTACAGATTATTGTTATTTTTTGTCACTGCCTTCCTTGTATGTGGTCACTGTTTTTTAGGCTCCCTCTCCGGAAATTTAACCCTGATTCCACGTTCCCCGTGGTATATGCACAGAAAGTACAACCGAAGGTTGATTTGATAGACAATTGAATGAGATAATAGAACTTACAAATAAAATTAAGACATGGAAGGGGAACTGACATGGAGGTAGAGTGGTGTGAGGTTGTAGGCGAAAAAGAAACGTTGAAGGCCAAACACCAAACAGATTTACAGGAATGTTACAACATCTGGAATAAAAACATTTCAGAACTGACACTAACACCAGTCTGTCCGCGGCTGCTGGAACCAAAATTGCCCTCCAATTGATCCTCATTAAAGGATTTAAAGTGTTCTCATTAATTACAGGGCCTCAACCGAGTCATGTATTGTTATTTTTGTTGTCCATTTCAGAGAGAAGAGGAGATTGTGTAAACCTGCTCCACCTCCTGGCCTTGGATGGACAGAGGCACAAACTCTCTGCAGCCAGGAAGAGTCTGGTATCAGCTGACAAACAAGAGCATTGCTTTATCTTTTGCTTTTTTTATAAAAATGTCCCATTTGTTCTTGCGGATTACGGGCATTCCCGATAAACTCAGAGATAAAGCAATAAAATAAGAGACAGTATTGTTGTTGATATGCTACCAGGTAGATCCCATGGCACAACTAACTTCCTGGTCTGATTAGACAATGAATGTACATTGTAGTCTTAAGAATAATATTGATGCTAAAAAGGTGAAACAAACAAGGAAGTGAACCACAAGAGGAGAAAAGAAGAGAGAAAAGGTCCATAATACTTTTACCAAACTAGAGAATCATTCAAATGTTTCTTGATATGTACGTGCATGTGATTAATGTGATATTAGTGAAAGATCATTGAATGTGCGCATGTGTTCAAATAGGGGAAACAAGTTGAGAACGTTTTTAAAGTAATTTTACTGCAACAAGATTCATGAACAAATTAATTAAGGCAGAGAATAAATGTGAACGTCTCAACTAACAAGGCCTATAAAATTAGAAATAGATATTAATATACGTTAACAGCAGCGGTGGAAAGTAATTGATTACATTTTCTCAAGGGCTCTCTCTCTGAGTATTTCTATCTTATGACTACACTTCTATTTCATTGCATTTCAAAGGGAAATGTACATTTTATTAGATTTATTTGATAACTGGAACTCTATTTATTTATGTATAGATAGATAGTTAGATGTCATGGTGTTGAGTGATTCATTTGGCCAGAGGTGATTTATTATATAGTCTTATTTCAGTGGGCAGGAATGATCTGAGGATGAGTATTTGTCCTTATAAATGTATTTCTTTGGTTGTTTATTTATCTATTTATTTAAATGTATTTATATTATGTTTATTTGTTTATAGTTATGAACACACGTGTAAGTAGCCTACATATACCATGAGCCCTCCAATACGAAGACTCGCGAGACTCAAAAATATCAACACGTCTGCGGCTGCGCAACATCATTCGAAAACTTGCACGGTGAGCGACGCCGTGGAGGAGAGAAAGACGACGGAGCGGACAAAAAAGCACACAATGGCGACTGCGGCGACAACGGCAGGCGGAACGGGCTCAGGCGGACCGGCCACCGGCCCAGTCGGCGGCGGGACCGCAGTGGGCCGTAAGAAAGACGGCGGCCCGTCTACCAAATTCTGGGAGAGTTCAGAGACCGTGTCCCAGTTCGAGACTGTGCGGCAGTGGATCGGAAAGCACTACAAGAAGGTGATCGGCTATGGCGGCCCGCTGGCACAATGGGGGCGCTGCTATTCTAGCTAGCTGGTGCGGCCGCTCAAAACCCCCACTGACGTCATACGAACGTTTACTTGTATTTGCTCGTTAAAGGCGATGCCCAGTTAGCTTGTGTTAATGCAAAAAAAAAAAAAAGGTCTAACTTGGCGGTTCGTGGAGCTGTTTATCTGTTAGCTAGCTCCGCTTCGTTAGCTAGCTGGCCAACTGCCGCTCCGGTGCCGTTAATAATAATAATAATAACGCATTTTGCCGCGAAAACGTTAACAAACAGGAGACTGACTGACGTTACAGCTGCTGAAGGTGTTCTGCTTGTATTTGCAACGTCTCTCAATTGATAACACATCAGCTAAACTTCCTTTTTAGCATTTGAGAGGCATTTGAAAAGGCCTAAAGCTAATCACGGGACACCGTGCAATCAATCAGATTTGACGCAAACATATTCTAGTTTGAGCTCTTTTTATTCCTTCTCTCGTGCATTGTGCTCCGAGAGTTCTCATCAATTGCTTGTGTTCAGTGCTGAAGCGTGAGCGCGGGGTGAGTTTTGTCAACACAGCAGCATTCCAGCCGGTTCAGGCTCCTCTCGCCCACTAAGTTAACAAAGAAAGAATGGGTCTTCCTGTCTCTTCAAACCCACTGACACTTTAGCTGGTTATGTTGAAGAAACAAGTGAGTTAAATTGGAGGAATCTGGATGAGGGATTGGAGAAATGCAGTTTTGGAGGCTTGGAGCTAGGTTGTACATGCAGAGAAAGTAAACGTGCTTCTGCAGAAACGTGAACCCAGGTGCTTGAGTTTGTTTATATGATATCACTGTATCTAAAACAGCGAAGATGGGTGTTTTTTTTTTTAAGGTTTAAAGTGGGTCTCCTTGATGATGTCCTTGTTATAAATACAACAGGGCTAATGTGAGCCTTTTCCCCTGTTTAGTTTAGTTTGTCCTATTTTCTCCAGCGAGCGCTTTTATCACTGTATCCCCTTACAGCATTGTAGCTATTTGCCAAAAGAGGAGTGGAAATGTATCTGTGGCCCTGATGAGAAGGTCATTTATGTGTGAGATTTGGTAGATGACAGGACCCATGACAGCAAAAACATCTTCTTTGCAAGCTCTTGGTGTTCTTGACCCGGACCATATGACCTCTGAGGAGGGCAGCCAGCGAATGTTTCAGTGTAGTTGTATTGGCTGTAATTGTTGGGAACATTGCATACATTTTTAAATGAAAATACACCCTCAAACATTGGACAGTAATGTTTGTAGTAAATTCAAATTTTTCAAGCAACCAATTTTCAGACTTATTTTTACTAGAGAACGGTATTTGTCATTTGATTGGTTGATTTAATAATTGATAGAATACATGTAAATCTAAATAATTGTGGTTCTCAGATAGACTTGGAGCAATTTGAACATTTCATGTCAAGGTTATTCCGACCCCCTAAAAATAGCAATTTCATGATATCATCCCGTTAATCATCATGATATGCATACACTTACTTCAAATGACATTACAAATTACTGTGATTAACACTTCACCTTACATTTTGGAAAGAAGCAAATATTTTAATTGTCTAACAGGTCGTCTTGGGAAAATATTGTTTTTAACAAGCACATAAATAAAGGATAAATATATGTTTAAATATATTTAAATATTATATAAATCAGGCTCTATTTTTCACTTCTCCACCCCCACCATGAGAGTGACCTCTCCAACATTTTCCAGGTCACTTATGGCAATATTCAAAATTCTTTTGATAGTATACATTTACCACAGTTAACTTATTATAGTTTTTTGTTTTATTATCCCAATCGTTGATCAAATCTAATATTGTTCCATTGCTCCTCGAAGTTGACACATCTGACCTTAATTATTAACATTAGAGTAGTGCACTGTGTTTGTGACAAATCATGCAGCTCTGAATGAGTGTGTGTATGTTTCACTGGGATATGTTTTAATAAATGTTTTTATACTGTTTGGTCCCAGTCTGTCCAGAATGACTCCCCCTCCAGTAAATCCTTGGCTGGTCTGGTGGTACAGCTGCTGCAGTTCCAGGAAGATGCATTTGGACGCAGGGTTAACAACCCTGCTCTTACCAAGCTACCTGTAAGCAGAAGCCTTTTATATAAAATACATTTTGAACTTGTATAGCGTTTATAAAATTCCTAGCTAGCATACCCTGTGTGTAGACACGTCATGTCCTCATTGTGACTCTTCCATCCTCAGGCCAAGTGTTTCCTGGATTTCAAGGCAGGTGGTGCTCTCTGTCATATCTTGGGCTCGGTCTACAAGTTCAAGAGCGAGCAGGGATGGTGAGTTGACTTGTGGCAACTTCCATAGAAAGAGATGTTGACCGTAACTTTAACTCCCATGTTAACGCAGTTGGCTTTGTCATGAGAATGAAACTCCAGCTTTCACACAGATACTCTGTTATTCTTACAAAAGTCTGCGTTGTATCGGTTGTTTATACTGTACTGCTGCATCCACATCTCATTGCATGTCTTGCTCTTTTGTCAACCACCCCTAGGCGTAGATTTGACCTGCAGAATCCTTCCCGGATGGACAGGAACGTGGAAATGTTCCTAAATGTAGAGAAGAACTTGGTCCAGGTACGACACACACTACCGCTTCGATGAACTGCTCAGTGGCCCCAATTAAGATGTCTGCTACAGTCTGTATATGTTTTTTGTGTTTTTATATATTATGTGAATCAATCTGATGGACTTAACGGAAGGACCCTCAAACTAGTTATTAACGGTTTTAGTTAAAGTATTCTTTTGTCTAACCGTCATAATGTATTAACTAGTAATAACTTCTAACTGCATGGAGACATTGGTAGATGAGCAGTGATCTTCTTTTACACATGTTTTTGGGATGAAAAATGTTGTTTCTGTGCTTTTAGAACAACTGCTTGACTCGACCAACCGTCTTCCTGTTGCCCGACATCGAGCAGAAACAAGCCAGTAAGCTCAAAGACATCATCAAAAGGCACCAGGTGAGCCTGAACCTATTACCTCAAACTAGATCATTAAATATTAATGTAATGATTAACCTCAAACTAAAAATTAATTAAAATACATTTATTTAAAAAAAGACCATTAAATAATAATTTAATGGTCTAGTGGAGAAGGGTTCTTTTTAATGGCAAGCTCCGCTGTAGCCGTCTCTTTGGTTGTTATTCATTATTTTCTCCCTTCTGTTCTTTCAGGGCTCCATTACGGATGACAAGTCAAAGGCCACCCACCACATTTACCCATCTCCGTCCCAACAAGAAGAAGGTAGGATTGAATTGTCTGTAACTCACCGACTAGGTCAATAAAATCTTAGATGAAAGATACCGAGTCAATACCTAACCCCATAATATTTGGGAATACTTTTCTCTCACTTTCAGTATATTTAAAACTCAAAACCAGTGTTTTATTTATTAGAGCAATACAAAATAGAAACTTATTTTTTTTAAACAAAAATGCATACTATACTGCAACTATATTAAGATTATCACAAATAACATAAAATTGTAAGCAAACATTTGACTGGTAATCTGGTTACCAATCTTTTTGTAATACTACAGGTTTTTAGGTCATACTCAGTAATTTGTATAGTTGGTCAATGTGAATATGTCAGCATTGGTTTGTGTGTTGCAGAAGAGTGGCTTCGTCCTGTCATGAAGAAAGACAAGCAGGTGCTGGTTCACTGGGGCCTCTCCCCAGACAGGTGAGCAGAGAGGAGGATAAATGGGCTCACTGACACGCTCAATACTCATTTATTTTCATTCCTCGAGATCTTTGAAGAACCACCTCTGACGATAATCATTTAAAAACAAAAAAAGATAAGATGTTCAGTTTTTAAAGAAAAGTAGGATCATATGAAGGGATTAAACAGACCCAACATTTAAATTTCACAACGTTTTCTATTTTTGAGGCAGTAAATTGATTTTCCCCCGTGCTTCGCACATTTTAATAAATTATTTTGATAGCCAATAACAAAATCTTTGTGTTGTAGTCTTGGCGACAGCATGTCACTTCATCAATTCTGTTCTCATCAATGTTGTTCTGTTTTTATACTCCATCAGCTATGACACCTGGGTATCAGCCAACGAGGTGGATGGAGACGTGGAGGACCCACCCAGCTCCGACAGACCATGGAAGGTGAGCAGTATGAGAGAAGGAACTTTTAGCAAGTCGAACATCTTTAAATCGAAACAGACTTTTGATTTTCAAAACCAGCAGCCAACTCGTGGGGCGATTATATTTTTCAGTTTTATTTTCTTTGATGATGTAAAAGGATTTGATACTTGTAGGATAAACAGAATAATAAATCTCAACACACACGATCATGTTGAACAACGGTCTCCTTCCCACTCAGGTCCACGCCAAGTGGGTTTTAGAAACCGATGCCTTCAATGAGTGGATGAATGAAGAAGACTACGAGGTGGACGACAACAAGAAACCAGTCAGCTTCCGCCAGAAGATCTTCCCCAAGGAGGAAGAGGTAGGTGTTTGTGTGTGTGTTCTTGAGTCTTGGGTCTAAATGTTTTCTAACCCTCGGATAATCAGTCCAGCTAAATGTGTCCCACATGATAATAACTAACTAACTAATAATAAATAAATAACTGACCCTGCATGTTTAGATTGGCAGTTCATGATGAATATAAATCAAATATTGGTCATGAATTCTGGAATGTGTGAAAACATTTTGAAAACAAGGCAGCTGGCTTGTGTAGAAGTCTTTGTGTTTGGTTGCCTGTGGCTGTCTAGTGTGGACTGTGCATCTCCTTCAGCTGCGTCTGTCCTCTTTGTCTGTTTTGTTGCCCATCCTTTCCAAACCTTTCCTCGCTCTTTGTCTCCTAATGTGTGTCAGGGTTTCTGTCCATGTTTTGGGGAGAACTCACCAGGATAAAAAAAGAAATCGGAACAACATTTTTGTAAACTAAATCCACATGATTGCAATCTGATGCCACGTGAAGGGGAGAGTTTTAGTTAAAAGAAATATTTTTGTCTTGGTTTATTCACCAGCGCCTCATGGAAGTAACATTAACACATTCAATGCTCCCACCTCATTTAAGGCTCGTGCAAAGGGCAGTTAATCAGAAGCCTGTTTGATTCAGAGGTTTTGTTATGTTTTTCAGTTACTGTATTACATTAGTTTTACATGGTGAAAGACAATCTACCAATATAAAAGTTAGGTTTTGATTTGTCTTCTAAAGATAATTTATAGCAGAAACATCTTTCACCTCAATGAAGTGATGGTTTTTGGTGAAGGAGAAGCTACATTTGAGAGAGGACAGCGTACAGGAACCCTGGTCGTCTCCTCCACCTCCACGGCATCCCCCTCCCCCTTTCCCTCCCTGCAGTCATTCTCCCACCGCTTCCCCTCCTTGTGTGTGCAACCGTTCCATCCTCTCATTCTGCGGCTCTTTCTCTCATCCTCCATCCCTCGCTCCCTGCGCTGCACGGGGTTTGTCTGATCAGTCTTCCCGTACACCCGATCGCAAGGAGCGCAAGGCCAACTCTGCCAGCAAGAAGAGGAGGCGCTCGCCCTCGCCGCCCAGCACTCCGGCTGAGTCCCGCAAGAAGGGAGGAAAGAAGGGGTAAGGAGGCCCATTTGTATGTTCTCCTTTTATAAGCAGAGGTCCAGCTAATCATTGTTGTAAAAGTTGAGGAAACAAAGACAGTTTAATCAAATGTAGCAGACGAGGCTTTGTTGTTACCCCAAAAAGCTGGCCACTGTCGTTTCTAGTGAATGTTACTCAAACGGGAGTAAATAATGCATTTGTTGGGGTTTATTTTTAGTGGCGGATTAATACTAATTTGGTGTTCTAGTTATTTGCGCCATGAGGGATTGACTCCCAAATAAACTATATTTGCCATATTCATAGTGATGGAATAACATGTTACCCAGTGCAACAGTGTGGCTCATTGATGTTTTTTAATAGTGTTTGGATTTTAATTATTTGGGGGCAGGCTAGAACCAAAACGTTGCCTATCACCAGACGTAACCTTACAAATGTCACCATGGATGTCTATTAGGTTACTTTTATTTATAACCGTGGGTAGATTGGTTTGCAATAGAAAACGAGGCGTTCATCTCGGCACACATTACAGCAACACAGACAACAAGACAAACATGATGATAAAAGTACACAAAGCTACAAATCAGTATGCTGTTCTAATTATGTGTTCACCTGAATGATGGCTGCTGGAACAAAGCTGTTTTTATGCCCTGGAAACTGAAAATAAATTATGCTAATAAAGACTGGCAAATGTAAAAATTATGTATAGTCCAAACACACTGACTTTGAGTCATGTGTGGAGATGACTTTGTGGTCTGCTCAGCTAAAGAAGGAAACACCTTGTTTGGTTGAGGATCTCCAATAACGTTTAACTGACTTATGACTCTTTGGTGTCAGGAACCAGGGGCCTCACTGGAAGCGACGGGGCCACAGAGGCGAGGAGGAGGACACAGAGGAGGACATGACCAAGGACTTGGACGATTCCTCGGCTGGTGCCAGCATGGAGGAGGGAAGCTTGTCTAAGAATGGTATGTGGTGAGGGAGTGACCAGGCTTAGTTTGGTTAAAATGTCAAGGAAGAGGTTATTTTTATTATTTATTATTGGTGATCTTTACAATCCAACAATAATAATGAAACTGTGAATATCTCTGATAACTTGTACATTTGCATAATAATCTTGGTTACATCCAGCTGCAGCCAGCTTCACATCAGCCCAAAAGGAAATAAATACATTTGGTTATTTATAAAGGTATAAAAATACATAATTTATTTTTGTGTGTAATGTGATCTCTCTAACTTTTAAAAATGTTGTCCTTTTTTTAACGTTTTTAATTAATTTAAGATGTGTTTATTTGAGTAATGTACAGCAAATTGACATTAATGGTCCATTTTGTTCATTTGCTTTTCAAGCCTGAATGTGTGGTGTGTTTCCTGTGGTTCCCTGTGTGGTTATCATGCACCGAGGTTGACGAAAACATCCAAATCCTTCGTCTCCCCCCACAGACAGCAAAAAACATAATCCCATAAGTACTGGAGCACTTAAAATGAATGTTGAAGCGTCGTTAGTGATGACGTCTGCCTTTCTTTTTACTGCATGGCTGTAAAGGTCTGAGACTTGTGTTTGAGAAGTGTTTTGTTATTGTCTCTTATAGTGAATATTTGCATAAAATCACAATTCATGTGATTAGCAAATAAAATATTGTCCCTTTATTGAAACGCATAGTAGTTTTAATAAGTATGATAAGCTGCTTAAAACCGGCCAATATATTAAACAGATCAGAATAGCATCATCATTTGTTGCACAATACAAATTGTTAATAAGTAGTGCTTGAACGCATTATAATGCAAGTCACTGTAACATCTGTTTGTGACGTAAGGGTCTGTTACTATACAACCAGCAGCACGTGTGTAAACATGACGGGAAAAATATATAGGGAATATGAGACTGACACGGGCGGTTAGCTGAAAGTCTTCATGTCCTGCTGATGTTCAGTACGAGGAACTCTCCGGAAAGATTCTCTTCTCTTTTTAGACTGAATCCCACCTGGAGTGTCCCACTTTTCCAACCACCCTTCCTTGTCTATTACAGTGTCCTCTTTTGCAAACCATAGTGCCGGTTAAACCTCCATGACCACGACTGAATTACCCTCTTTTGTAATCTTCTTTAAAATAAAAGAAATATCTATATATCTCTTTTCTTTCATACACAGCAAATACAAAGAAAGACAGTGAGAATACTCCAGTGAAAGGAGGGAATGTGGCTGATTTGGGTGCGTATTAATATCTGAATAAATCGGTTTTATTGTGTATAAATTACTTGAATCATTTCAGAAATTCATTCATTTTTTCCAGATGACATGGAGGACGACTCCGTGCTGTCTGGTGGAAAGGTAAGATTATCGATGACTGACTGTTTGCCTGGTTTTCTCACAAAGTCTCTCAGAATGTTTTTAATTATATTAACCTTTTTAAAAATGGAATGAAAACCATACACTTAACAATATTTGTTGGTAGTAAGTCAAGTTTGGGCACCAAAAATAAGGCAACATTTAAACCAGCTGTGTCTTCTGCAAATGGCCAACATGGCTATACAAACAGTACAGAGACAGCTAATTGTTCACATCATGCTGATGTCATTATTTATACAAATGTAGGCACAATACAATGTAATCAAGATATAATACGTTATCGGTGCAGAGATAAGAGTTTTTCTAAAAGAATAACAAAAAACAGTCAGTAAGTTCCTGAAAGAAAAAAAGTGATACGCTAATTAGGGCTGTCAAAATTGATCAAAAATGACGTTTGAATATTCCCTTTAAAAAAACACATATATTCGAACATATTTGAATATTCAAAGTTGCGCATTAGGCACGTCAATAACAGGACAAATTAATACAACGAGACATAACTACTTGTATAGGTAATTTATTTAAGTTTAAACATATTTAACAACATATTACCTACACAAAAATAATTAAATGAACTAATGGCCAAGACCGCGGACCTCTCGCTCGCACACGCACTCTTTCTTTCTCTCTCTCTCTCTCTCTCCCGCACCGTTGCGCTCTCTGCGCATAGCGGTTTAAATGAACGACAACAATAAAATGCTGAGTGCTGATCAAGAGTTTTGTGTAAGCAATTTAAGGTTGCGATTCTTGTCCCAAATATGGCTTCATTCAGTGATTGAAACACCCGCAGTGTCGCGACAGTCGCGCCGCTGCTGCTGCTGTTGCCGCTGTTGTGTATTTTATTTTATTTTTTAACATTCGAATATTCATTTTCACATTCGAAATTCGTTTTTTAACAACTATTCGAATATATATTTGAATATAGAATATTCGTTGACAGCCCTAACACTAATACATTTTATGTAAACAAAACTTGAATAGACAAAATGCATAATTGACTTATTTAAATTATGGTGTCTGCATAATCTGTCATTTGGCTGATGAAAACCCTGCAAAGTCAAAACATTTTCACCCTCACTGAATCTGTTATGTGTCCACCCTGAATACGGTATGTGATGTGCACACAACTTCCTTTTTTGGTTTTATTGTCTTAGTCTCCAAAATCCTTTCCCCCTCTACCCAAATCCAACTTTACTGAGGAGGATTTTTGTTTTGAGGAGAAGTCTCTTTTGTCTCTTCCTGCAGGATGATGAGGAGCAAGGCAAAGCGGAAATCAACCGACTGATGGACTCTAGCGAGGACAACGTGACGGAACAGACTCACCACATCATCATCCCCAGCTACGGCGCCTGGTTTGACTACAACTGGTACGTGTTGATCTTTTTTATTTCTGTATTAGAACTTGAGGCCTCTGTGCTTCGATATTGTACACTCAGTTGATTTTGGCTTGAAGGTCAAGGCTTTTGAAGAAGTTATATTAGTTGGAATCTTGTTTTTTTTTTTTATTCGAAGCACTAGCTGTATTTTACTTACAGTTTAAGGTGCACTTGAGATGGAAAAACTCAAAGGTCACTGTCGCAATTATGGCAGTTAAAGCGGCTAAACTGACTGTTTCGCAAATACAGAGCCGCAGTCTTTAAGTCATTGATCATAAAACCAATTATTTGATTTTTTTTTTCTCCTGATAGCATCCATGAGATCGAGAGAAGAGCCCTGCCAGAGTTCTTCAACGGGAAGAACAAGTCCAAAACTCCAGAGATGTGAGCTTATATAAACACACACACACACACATCGTTACAAATTGCATGTAACCATAAACATTCATATGTAAATCTTGTACGATGTGTGGCTCCAGACCCAAAGCGATAAGTTTCCCATCATGCTCATCTCTTTCCTTCGACCCTTCAACAGATACCTAGCCTACCGTAACTTCATGATCGACACATATCGGCTCAACCCTCAGGAGTACCTCACCTCCACCTCCTGTCGCAGGAACTTGACCGGGGATGTCTGCGCCATCATGAGGTGAGCGTTGTTTAGAAATATGTTGTGTCCATTTCTGATGATTTCAGGTGGCATGCAACCGCTCGTTTCCTACATGGAGTCGGATTTCTATAACACTGCTACACACACCTTTTTACATTTCTTAATGGAGAAGAAAAACAAAAGCATATCGATTGCCTCTTGCCGTCTGTCTCCAGGGTTCATGCGTTCTTGGAGCAGTGGGGTTTGGTGAACTACCAGGTCGACTCCGAGAGTCGCCCATTACCCATGGGCCCCCCACCCACACCCCACTTCACCGTGCTGGCTGACACGCCATCTGGCCTCATGCCCCTGAACCACAGACCCCCACCGGTAGGGCCCATTTAAAACATTCAAGATGGAGAGAATGAGGAATAGATGAAGGGAGCTTGTAAATTTGATAAAAGAGAAATAAGGAACACAAATGAATATCACGGCGTCCCTGTAAAGTAGCATGTTCTCTCTGGATTCCATCGGTTTCTACTGTTTGTGTTAGCAGCTTCGTATACAAAAGGTACCAAAAGATGTCTGTAATGGGACTGAAACAGAACTTAGGTGAAAACATTGTTGCTCATGTGCTGTGTTTCATCCCTCTAGATTCCCCCCCAACAGCAAATGCCCAACTTCGCCGACAAAGGCAAAGATAAGTCCATCGACCTGCAGAACTTCGGCCTTCGTTCCGACCTCTACAACAAGAAAAACTTCAAGGTCGGCACACGACTCGCTTGACAACCTCTTGAGGCCCAGAGATAATTTCTATAGGGTTTCTAAAATGGTGAACAAAGGGGCACTAGCCAAAAAAGTAATATAGAAACATTTAGTTTTTACTTATATTGGTGGATATAGACAAAAATGAATAAAAACCTCTTTGCTATTCTACTTAAAATACTGCCAATACATTTTCTTAATGTCATTCTCAATGTGATCTTTTGGTTCTGGGTCTGTTCAGGGTAAAACCGTCAACTCCACCAGGGATTGGACTGAGCAGGAAACTCTTCTGCTGCTGGAGGTGAGTCTCACAGGACACTAGAGAGGAAAGAAACCCGTTAAATATGTATGACAGCTCAGCTCTGAAACCTAGTCTCTTGTTCCTATCGGCTGTCATAAACACTGATGGAAACATAAAACAGTGTATGCCCTTGTGGCTCGTTGTCCATTTTTAACCTCCATCGCATGCCAATCAGCATCTTCTCTTTCTATTCCCTCCATCTCTCTTCCCTACTTTTCCCTATTCCTCCTTTTTAACTCATGTCAGCCTTTCTCATTGTGTTTTTTTGCTTCCTCCCTTGCTTCATAAATCCTTTCTCAGTTTGACTTTCTCTTTCCTTTTTACATTTGAATCACCTCCCTTCTGCATTGCATAACCCTCCTCTCCCCTATCATCTTCTGCCTTACGGCCCTTAATTCCGTTGCTTTTATATTCCTACGTACCTCCTATAAATATTGCACTCTGACAAGACTTTATGCCTAAATGTAAATTCCCTCCCTTTGACTCTTCCAGGCGCTGGAGATGTTCAAAGATGACTGGAACAAAGTGTCTGAGCACATCGGTTCGCGCACCCAGGACGAGTGCATCTTGCACTTCCTGCGCCTTCCCATTGAGGATCCGTACATGGAGAGCACTGAGGCCTCCCTGGGCCCTCTGGCCTACCAGCCCATCCCCTTCAGCCAGTCTGGAAACCCCGTCATGAGCACAGTAGCCTTCCTGGCCTCTGTGGTCGACCCCAGAGTGGCGTCTGCTGCCGCTCGGGCAGCTTTAGGTGAGTACCGGCGGTGGGAAGGCGCAACTGCAGAGTCTGTTTGACCTCTGATTTTTGCTCTATTATGATTTAAGAAATAAATAAATACCAGGACTTCAATTCCTCTTTTACATTTGTAGCAACATGTAATTTATGTAAATGTATCTTTAGGCTCGGTTACTTGTTTCCAACTACCAAGTTTATGTAAAATAACAGTAATCATAAACATGACTAACTAAATTTGCATTTGTGAACTATTTTAAAATCTTAAAATTCAACACACTTCTTTTAAATCTCTGTAAGGATATTGTATGGAGCAGTTTGTCACCCAGATTAACACACACAATAGCTGGATTAATTGAATCACAAATAATATTTTCTGCGGTAAACTTGGAATTGGTTATAAAAACATGAATAGAAACCAAAGATTGACAAAGTAACTATTTTCCTATCCTATTTTTCTAAAGAAAACAGGATTAAATGTTTCAATAATGCCTCCACAAAAATATTGAGTGTCAGTTTTGAATCATTCGTTAACAATCGTCCTCTCTCCGTCTGCAGAGGAGTTCTCCCGTGTGCGTGAGGAGGTGCCGGCTGAGCTGGTGGAGGCTCACGTGAAGAAGGTGCAGGAAGCGGCCAGGAGCACAGGAAAGGTGGACCCTGCATTCGGCCTGGAGAGCAGCGGCATCGCTGGCACCGCCCCCGAAGAACCAGAAAAGACTGGTGAGTAGAACGTGAGGAGGGGTAGAGACGGGAGCTGCTTACGGTCTCCCGACAGGAAATATCACCTGTAAAACTACCGACAAGAGTTCATGAAAAGAAAAGTCAATGTTTGTGTTGCTTGTAGTCTTAAATTGTATTTTATTCACAGGCGATTTGGTAGTTTTAGTGTAGTGTGACATATAAATCTTCATCTGTCAATGACTCGAACGCACGATTCTCGTTACACCACATGGGTGCTTTTTCATCAATTAATACATTAGCTATAAAGTCCTACAAAAGGTTGCACATTTTCAATATTAATCTGTGTGAGCCACCTCCGTACATAAACATTACAAAACAAAACATAAATCCTTCTGAAGTGCATTACAAGTGTGCTGTAATCTACAAATATACAGGTTTCACACATCTTTAAAACAGGGCACTAGATGTCTGTGGCATTTTACACTTCATGAACTAAAGCAGACTTCAGTTAGTTACTTTTTCTTACCTTCCATAGATCTTGAACTGTTTCATGGTCTAAGTCACTGAATGCACCAACAGGGTAAACAACACCATGGTGGAATTTCATATTTTTTTCATCCCAACATTACTGAAACAGTGGCTAATATTGGTAGTAAGAGCAACATGTTGAAATTAAGGCAACCTCCCCATAATGTTGCATCACTGCATCGATTGCGATGCACCCTCAAATTGGTAAAACATTCACACTTCTAGTGCCACTGGAGGGCAGCAGATAGCTGTGGGTGTGTGTGAGGGTGTGTGCGTGTCCTCCATCTTTGAATGAAAATGATGGTCTTCGTACGCCTAAATATCAGACAGATGTCATTTGAAGACAATACGCATGTCAGCTTTTACCAGCGGGGGGGAACGGTACAGAAATGTGCGCGTGCGGTGGTACCCAGTGGATTAAAACAACGGTGGCAGATGGGGCAGGGGAGGGGGAGGAGAAAACTGGGTCATCTCACTCTTACGTGTGCTTATCTCTTTCTCTTTATTTTGCTCAGTACTTTCTTGACATATTTCTTCCTCTCTTTCACTTCTTCCTCCTCCCTTGGACACGTGTGTGTGTGTGTGTGTGTGTGTGTGTGTGTGTGTGTGTGTGTGTGTGTGTGTGTGTGTGTGTGTGTGTGTGTGTGTGTGTGTGTGTGTGTGTGTGTGTGTGTGTGTGTGTGTGTGTGTGTGTGTGTGCGCACACACACAATTATTTATTATACCTGAATTAATTCCCTCCTGTTTGAGCCACAGTTGCAATTGATGAGCTTAAATGTTTTCTGTGCCTCACTTGGCTTGAAGCAGTCGACCGACCAATACACACAATCAATATTCAAACCCTTAACACACGCTGAAGTGCACCCGTGATACGTTTTAACACTCAACCGCACACATGTTTTCATCCGGTCACGTGTGTGCAAACGCTTGCACACTCTTTCCCGTGGCCGTGCTCCCTTCAAATGCCTTTGACCTTTAATTCCTGTCCAGAATTTCTTCCCTCAAACACAAATGTTTGATGGTGTTGCCCTCAGAGAATTGATGGATGCATTTTCATTTCAAACCGGATGATATGTCTGTGCTTCCTAATTCTGTTACAGTTGCATCAGAAGTGTCGGGATTTGCGCTGTAATTTCTTTGTCTAATTATGCATGAACGCGATCTCACCCTCTTTCTCGCCTGTGATCTTGTTTTTTTTATTGGCAGCATAAGCAATTTATCAGGGAATAAAAATGTAGGCTGCAACGCAACACTCTGAAGCATTTTGATTGGTTTTAGTCTGTGACATGATGCTAATTTTTCCACCTCACTGTCGCTTGCAGAAGCCCCGGAGGCCGAGAAGATGGACACGGACACAGACTCCCAGCAGGCCGATAAGGTAATACCACCATTTGTATTTCTTCATGCATCCTAGTTCTCAACCTTTTTTCACCATGTACCCCCTAGGAAATATGTTTTCAGCCCTAAAATTAAATTAATTAAAATAAAAAAATCTCACATACCCCCTGTAGTACACTAACCCCCATTTGAGAACCTTTGCTCTTGTCTGTTTCTAAGCCCTTTCTCCTACCTTCTCTGTGGCTCTGGGCCCATATCAGAGACATACATCTTTAAAAACTGGATCCAAATATAAATAATATATCATTTTTATTTAAAAAAAAGGCACAACAAGTAAGCAAATGCTATTTCTAAACTTTTCCCCTCCCACTTGGTGTTTAAAGTAAATTTTCCACTCGCCTACATTTGGTGTTTCTCGGTTCAGCTCTGGTGGACTGCTGGTTGGCTGATTGCTTCCTCATTAACATCCATTAACGAGTGTCGGGCGCTGTGTCTAAATGACATTGCTTGTCCCTCTAAAAGTGGATCGGGTCATAATATGATCCATTACTCCACGTGCCCCGAGCATCTCCTCATTTACCAGCTTTAACGTCAGACATATTTACCTGTTGTGGTTTTTTGATACTGTTTCTTGGCCATTTGTCACATTTCTACCATATATGGTTGGGCTTTACAAGCCAAACTGTCAGATTTTCTCATTCACCAGCACTAAGCGTCACTAAATGTCACGTTGTTTTTTTAAGTTGGATCTTGAAATCGGTCTTCAAATGTAGGCCTTATTCTCGTGGCGCTGACACGGTCCCACCTAACGTTGTCCATCTGTCCACATCCTTCAGGCGGAGTTGAAGGACGAGGCAGAAAAGCCCAGCGAGTCTGCAGAGAAGAGTGACAAGACGGAGGCCGCTGACAAGGTGAAGAAGGAGGGATCGGAGACGTCGGAGCGCGAGGAGGAGAATGAAGAGGGAGGGGAGGCAAAGACGACTCCAGCAGGTAACCATGAGATTCTTGATGCAGTACAAGTAAATGTTCCACACACTTTGAGTTTACATTTCATTAGCAATTAGCTCCTAATCAAGGCTAGGGATTGGTACCGCGACTAAGTTGTTGTTGTTGTTATTATTATTATTAAAGACCGGACTATTGATGAGGTCAGGCGTTAAGTTTTCTTTATCTTAAGATTTGGTAGATTCTTGTAAAATTCCCTCCTTCTACCAGCAGTACCTCCAGATGTTAGAAGAGGACAGGAGGTAGAACTGATACGGACTGATGTCCATGTTCTTCCTTCTTTATAAACTCAGGAATAGATATCATTTTATTGACATTTTAGATTTATTTCCAGTGAGATATTAATACGTTTGTTGTTACGTTGCTGAAAAGCAACGTTTAGTTATATTTAAAGTATAGATCAATTCTAATCCTGAATTGATCATGTGACTTCTAATTTTTTATAGTATAATTTAGTAATGAGAAAGAACCCATAAGAGTAGTAGTATTGATAAAATCCTTAATTTAGGTTGCAAATGACTATTATTTGTGTTATTGACGAATAAAAAGACAGATAATCCCATTGGTCTGTAACATGCCAAAGTATTAAAATATGTCAATCACAACTACTTAAAGCCACAGTGACGTCATCAAATCAAACCGACAGTCCACAACCAAGAGAGCTTTGTTTTTTCATACGACATTTGACACAGAAAAAGCAGCAAATCCTCTTTGGAAAAAAAGGAATGTTTAGAATCTTTGCCTGAAAAATTACATATTTAAATCCTTTATAATAGTTTTAACTGGTCGGATTTTCCCGTGGATCGGCTAAATTATCAATTGTTCAGCTTTACTTTTCATATTTTTATTTTCAGTGCTCAACCACCGATTGCTAAAGATATTGCAACCTTTAGTGTGTAGAAACATGTTTAAAGCATCTATGCAAGAGGGCAGAAGGACATTATTTAGTGTGGTGATTCTGAGTTAAGAGTGGTAGTTAAATTCCTTCTCCGTCCTCATCAGACAAAGAAAAGGAGGAGTCCATGGAGACGTCGCCCTCTGAGCAGGAGAAAGAGAAGGAGGAGAAGGCAGCTACAGACGAGGGAGACGAAAAGAGGAAGAAACTGGAACACGACATCGGAGAGGGAAACATTGCCACCGCAGCCGCCGCCGCCCTGGCATCGGCTGCCACCAAGGCCAAGGTGAGACCACAGCTGACTGACTGACAAGTCTGATCTTCCCAACATTCACCCGGAACGCCATGTATTATGACCACAGTAGACGAGAACTCAAACTGGAAACCTCATTGTGCTATCGTAATTGTTCTTTTCTCTTATTTGTGTATCGCACATCTGAACACGTGAAATACCAATTATATTCTGGAGATTGTTGAACAAAGTAAAAAAAAAAAGTGTAGTAAAGAAGGGGCTCATGAATGGAGTAAATTGAATCAAATTCTGTTCACAAAATCACTGCGCTAAAGGACTTATCACCTTGTCACCGTGTTGGACATTGACCAGATGTTTAATCTTCGTCTGCCTCCTCTCAGCACTTGGCGGCGGTGGAGGAGAGGAAGATCAAGTCCCTGGTGGCTTTGCTGGTGGAGACCCAGATGAAGAAGCTGGAGATCAAGCTACGGCACTTCGAGGAGCTGGAGACCATCATGGACCGAGAGAAAGAGGCTGTAAGTAATAAAAAAAAAGAAAAAGAAAAGAAGCTTTTAATGCTTGTTGAGTGTTGTTGGTTTAAATGTGGACGTTATTGCCAGCGTTGACGATGCACAACTGCATTAGTTCCAGCATTAACATTTCATCTCCACGCTCCCAGGAAAGGGCTCTCAGCTGTGCTTATTAATAATGAAGGTGATCTGGTAAAAGAGGCTCGTGCTTTTGAAAAGGAAGGTTGCGGGTAAATTAAAGTTATGGTTCAGAATTGTGTGATTCCACGAATAAATATATAAATATGTATTTAGGCAATTTAGGCTGCTAAATTGAAACGAGCAGCCAGTAAATATTTGGAGTTCATGGGACGACTTTGGCCACAGAACAAGTTGCCTCCCGTTTGGTCCGAATCCACCACAGAGAGACGAGACAGAGCTGCTTCTTTGTGAAGCAGTTGAACCGAGCATAACACATTTTCCAGAGCAGCAGTCTCAACTGTTACCACCCTCTTCAGGGAAAAACGAAGAGCCGTCTGTGTCTCTGTCTGTGCATCTCTCACTCTCTCACTCTCTCACTCACTCACTCACTCACTCACTCACTCACTCACTCACTCACTCACTCACTCACTCACTCACTCACTCACTCACTCACTCACTCACTCACTCACTCACACACTCACACACTCACTCACTCACTCACACACTCACACACTCACACACTCACACACACACACAAGGACTCTGGTTTGCATAATGTGTTCCAAAGACCGAAGAGAAATCAAACCTGCTGCTGCCATAAGCTGTAAAACACTGAACCTCTACAAATAAAAACAAAGATCCACTGCACAGGAGCAGTTGCACACTGAGTTTTAAGGCCTAACGGGTGTCTATGAGCACCAGCTCTTCTGCAGACCACTGAAGTGTGCAAATGTGCTGCACACTCATGGAATATTGTCGTTGAGCTTTATAGAAGTCGAAAAAGAGCCTTTCTCCTCCCAACTTTACAAAGTGCTTTTGTTTTCCAACCAAATTACTAAAGACCTATTTTTAGCCCTCGTTGAATCTCACTGAGTCACTTTGTGCTCACTGTCCACTTTCTGAGATTATCGACGGTAACGACTCGGTGAAGGGAAACCTTTTCCCGTTATTCTTACTTTAAAAAAAAGGAAATACTAGTTATAGTCTGATCTTTTGGTTGACCCTCTCGTTAGCTCCAAAGGGTCTGAGATTAACTATTGTCATAAATAAAATACATTTCGTCATTGTTTATTATGTTGGTTATTCTGTTCAAACATATATTGCTCGTCTTTCTGTTCTGGAAGGGGAATCCCTCCTTCTGAGTTTCCACATTTTTATTTTTTGTCCCTGATGGATGGTTTATTGTTTTTCTTTATCTGAATCAAGGGTTGAAGGACAGTTATTGTTGTGTTCTGTGCAGATTGTAACGCCTGTTGAGGCAGATGTTATCATGTGGTGCTATATTAATACGTTTAACTTGACTCACCAGCCATTTGTAGTGTTGGTTCTGATGAATCTCTTCATTTAATCATGTTGCTGTTCCTTCACCTCCTTTCTGCAGTTGGAGCTTCAGCGGCAGCAGCTTCTCACCGAGCGCCAGGCTTTCCACATGGAGCAGCTCAAATACGCAGAGATGAAGGCAAGGCAGCAGATGGAGCAGCAAGCCGCCGCTGCAGCAGCTGCAGCTGCTGCCGCCCAGGCTCAAGGGCAGCAGGCTCCTGGATCCGGACCCCACTCTGGGCCACCTCCATCAGGCATGCACCCTGGGGGGCCCCCGCCTCACCACGGAGCACCGGTACCCCACCACGGAGGGCCCCCACCTGGTGCTGCCATGCACCCCGGCTACCCACCGATGGGCCACCACCCGATGGGCCCGCACCACCCAGGACAGACAGGTGAGACAGACACACGGAGCAGGAGGTGTTCAACTGACGTTGATATGAGGATATGAGGCTTGGGCAAATCGTGTGTGTATCGTCTACAGTTAAGAGTTTTAGAAATTCCCTTTTTGTTTCCATGATGAGCCACTTTAGAGGAATAGTGAAACAAAGAGGGACTTTACAAGAAAAAGGGTTTAATTGCATACTATTTTCTCCAAAAAGAGAGCCTCATGTTTCCTGCTTCAGCCAATCCTCTCCACACATCTTAATTGTCCCTCCTTTCTTCTCCACCCTACAGGACCGATGGGACCAAACCAGCCGATGCCGGGACGCATGATGTCCGGCCCGCCTTCTGCCGGCCCCCCTCCTGGTGGCATGGCTCCCATGATGCCCCCCCGCCATCCTGGAGCTCCCAACGGCATGTGTGAGTGCAACTCTCCTTCTGCCACACATTATGTTTGTGTGTTTGTTTATGTATAAACCTTTTATGTTTGGGTCAGATTTGAAGCGTTTTTTTATCCGGGTGATGTGTACATCATTAAATTCATCAAAACCAGTAAGCTGGAACATGCAGGGTGTGTTTTTAGAACCCAGTATTTACATCTCAAACAATCTCAGAAAGTTTTCTGGGGAAACTAAATATTTCTGTGACCGGGAGCTGACTGCTGGTATTTACTTTTGAAAGTCAGCTGCATATGACCGTTTGTGTCACTGCTGCTTATTAGCATCACACACACACACACACACACACACACACACACACACACACACACACACACACACACACACACACACACACACACACACCAAGGCTGTAGTTAGTGGTGGTTTGTCCAACCTGGGGAGGTCTGCAGCCAAAACAAAGAGTTATTATCCATGAATTTTCTTTTAACAGGCATCGTACTGTAGTTGTGATTTGTGATTATTTTAGAAGCAGAGGTATTTTTATATTCTGGGATCACAATGAATGGAGGTTTTCCATAATGTTTGTGGTAATACTTTCAACCATTTAGAGCACATTTAAGCAGTTTCTTGCTTTATCATTTGTACATTATTATTATTATTATTATTATTATTTAGAGCTACTTGTTATTTAAAAGAGAATAGCTGGTCTCCCTTAAAGGTGATCAGAAGAGAAAAATAATAATTCAAAATTAGCATCTCTGCTTCAGACCCCCAGGTTGGAAACCATTAAGTCTCCTTCACCTCATAAAGCGCTTCTCTTTTTCCAGACCCCGGTCCTCCAGCTGCTCAGGCTGAAGCGGTGCCTCCACTTCCTGTGGGTCCTCCAGCGCCTGCGAGTGGACGAGTGGCTGACAACTAACACACACACACACACACAAATACACACATACAAACACCCAACTAACTCAATCTCTGAACCCCTTTTTTGATCCCTTTGCTACTGGCTCGTCATGTTTCCCTCAACTCTCAAAACTAGTTAACTTTATCATCAGGCATACACACACACACACACACACACACACACACACACACACACACACACACACACACACACACACACACACACTCGCGTTTCAGTGGCAAGGGTAACCCAATTTTACACACACGCATCCAGACTTCCTCTCAGGGCACAACGGCAAGCGTCGTCTAGTAATGAACACTGTTTTCTGCTCTGTTGGGCCACATGGAGGCTGGAGAGAATGACTCGTGTACAGAAAACACAACAAGCTGTCTTTCTCACCTTTTCTTCTCTTTCCTATGCTGTTTTTAAAATGACACTGTAACCCCCTCCCTCCCGTCACTCTTTTACACAGAAACACACCCCTCCTCTTGTCTGGTGGCTCTTTCTGTAAGCCAAGCACTAAGGGGAGCTAGTGAGCCCAGAGCTGTGTGTGTGTGCGCACTGAGCAACCTGAGCTGTAACACACACACCAGGCGTAACAGGTGATTCAGATAATGATAAGAATAAAGCGCACACACAGACACACACACCGCTTGTCCTGGCTTGTGTCTTGTAGAGTATCTACCTCTCGCTCCTCTTTAAACGATACACTGTAGTTCTGTGTGTGTTCAAGACGGGGGGAGGGGGGCTTTCATGGCGGTTCACTCGTTTAACTGCCGTCGCCACACTTTGTGTGTCTTATGTCATCTTTGATCAAAAGAATCACAAATTGGGGATATGGGCAGGTCGATGGATAAAAAAACAAAATGTTACGTGTTTTTCAAGATGTAAATTGTTGTCTTGAAGTCTAAAATGATGTAGTTTTCTTATCCGTCTCCGTACCTTGACCAAGAAAAGATGACAGGGTGGAGTTTTGCCAAATGTTTTGCCGGATTTTTTTCCCCACTGATTTAATATAAAAAGATATAACTGGCTTAAGTTGTCTAATTTCCAACAAATCCCACGATAAGACCAAAACCAACAATGTGTTTGTCCGTCTCTTATTACTTCCCTCTCCGTGTCTCTCAACCCCCAAGTCCATTGGTTCCTACTGAAGACGTACATTTCAAAAAAGTGAGTCCAAAATATATAGCCTTCTTTTTTTGGGGCTCAGTAATTTCCTAAAACAGCTGGCCGCTGTAATTTTAAACAAAGCCTTGGTTGGGGACTATTTTCAGCGGCGGATGAATCCACAATGGTTTAATATTTGTGTTTGTGGTAACGAAGGGTCCGTCACCCAGAGCTCTGTGCCACAAAGCAATCAGTTCATGGTCTGTTTTGTTCCTTCGACTGGATTTGTTGAGCAGAAATAATAAGAACGGCCTTATCTTTTCAAACGTCAAAGCAAAAGTCTCCTCCTGCCACGCACCAACCACAGCACTGTAACACAGACATGTAAGCTAAGCTGAGGCTCACACTGGAGGCTGCGTACGCACACACAGACCTGGCCAGACCCTGCCACAAAGCACTGGACCACACACATGCACACGCACACACACACACACACACGCATAATCTCCTGCTGAACTTCACACAGCCTTTACGGAGAGGGAGACGCTGTGATGCAGCACGACTGAAACAAAAGAACATAAATGCCGCTCTTCCTCAGCGCGTTGGGCTTCTAGCTGTTTTTGATAATGTAGCGGACAGACCCCCAGCCCACCTTATCACCCTCCTCTTCCTCCTCTGCTCACACTCTCCTGACACCTCGCGCTGCCTACCTCGCTCACCTCACACACTCAGTCGTTTCTTTGCTTTCGGACCACCAGCCACGGGGAAACTAAGCAATACCCTCCCTCAGTGTGTCAACCCTGTTTTTTTGGTCGCCGCCCTGAAGAAAGCCGTCAACGAGAAGCGATCATGATTTCACGTCTTTAGCCCTATCATTGTGTCCTGTGGTGTTTTAGGGAAGACAACGGTGCATAAACGAGGGGAACGACCACCAAACAGTTATTTATAGAACTGAAATGAGCGATCGATGAGTCAATAGACGAAAATCTAATCTAATCTTTTTTGATCATTCTTTGGTTCCAACTTCTCAGATGTGACTATTTGCTGAGTTTGCTTGTCTTTATATGATGTTTAACTGGTTTGGGAGTGTCCGTCAGACAGAAGTAGACATTGGCAGACGTCCCTTTGGGCTCCAGGAGTTTGTAGGCACCTGATCTGCTGACGTCTTATTGACCAAGACGATTTGATTCGTCAAACGAAATCTGCCCCATTTCTTTTATCAAATTAATTGTTTAGTCTTGAGATGTATAGCTGGAAGCAGTAGTTATTTGATAGAATTTAAATAAATAAAAAATATATTTCTGAGCCAAATACACCAATATTCCTCAGCAGTCGTTACTGTATTCAAGACGGTAAGAAAACATGTAATCTGAACTCAACTGGCTTTTCTAACTCATTTCCTCAGAAGCTAATTTGGCCGCATCTTTCTTCAGTCGACACATGTTGACATTAAGCAAAACCTTTCCCCTCTGCTGGCACAGTTAGTATCTCTGCTACCTCTTCCTCGTTCATCCGCTAGCTACCTCTTCTAGAAACCTTTCTCTTAGCTATGTGCTACCTCTCTGACCCTTCGCTACCTCTCCTTCCTATTTCCTATTCTTTTTATCACCTCCTCCCCCCTTGCCCACGTGACTGCTGCATTACTGTTGCCCTCTTCTCCCACGCACACACACACACACACATTCACAGCGACCTCCTTTCGCGTTCAACATCATACCCAGGCTTGTTATGTAATATCACCTAAATATGACGGGAACCCCTACCTTTCCATATATTATCTTTAATCGATACTTCTTTGTGTTAATGGTAATGTATTTTTTAAGGAGAAGTTGTGTAGATGGAAGTTATTTGGAAGTTTGTAGAATTTGTTTTGTTTTTGTTTTTTTGTATGAGGTCTGTTGGTACTTGGACCTAGACACTGTCGAATAAACTGTTTTGTATGAGGTCGATGTCCCGGGTTTCTTTATTTTTATTATTTACAGCTTTTCCTGACTGCTTCTTTTAGACAACATGATGCTCTCACGAGCTGGTGTAAAACACACAAGCTTTGTTTTACTGAGGGAAACATCCAAGACAACCAAGAGGAAGATGTACGTGCGTTTTTTAAAGACGTGATTTTTATTTATTTTTTTAAAGAGTGCTACTATGATTGATTTGGTTTTCCATAACTTTGTCTCACGTAAACAAAATAGCACGTGTACCCGAAGCATTTTATGCTAAATATACCAACAAAAAAACATATTTTGAGTCTAAATCCCAACAGAAATGGTGCTTAAAGAGCTGTGAAAATATAGAAATAAAGTTTAATACTGCATCTCTCTACCTGCAGCTGATGATTATTATTATGAACACCAGACCCGCTACCTAACAAGCAGCACTCCCCTCTTACAGGGCAGCCTTTGCCTTTTCTGTAAGCGCTTGATCCTCCCTTCTACGAGTGAGATGTGTGGCCTCGGCTCAAAGCGTCCCAGAAGCTGTATCCAGTAGAGGAGTTGTAATCTGGAGGTGTGCTTTCCTGGAGGAGATGCTGGCTTATCTGCTCGCGTTGCTCCCTCTTTGCCTTTGTGTTGGGATTAGGGACGCTGCTGCAAAACACATCTGCACATGATGCGCTCACAGTGTGTAAACTACAGTTTGTGGTGACATCACAGGCTTATCCCGCTATTGTTGAAGAAATAGTGACATCATCCCAGACTTCTTTCATCCCTCTCGGATCTTTTCTGTTATGCAAACGTTTTGTTTTTCTTTTCAGGTTTGTATCTTTTGCAAAATGCCCAACCAAATGTATTATCTCATCTCCTGCAACACATGCAACAATTAGAAAATAAATATGAAAAGATGTGATATCAATTGATTCAAATGTAATCAATGTAAGACTTCTGAAATTACAACTATTATTAAAACAAAGTAGAGACTTCTAGCAAGCCAGACATTTGCTGAATAACATTACTATTGTCTCCTTTTTATTTTTATATGTATGTATGTAGGTGTATATGTATTTGTGTATGTATATGTATTTATATATGTGTATATATATGTGTGTGTGTGTATATATGTGTATATGTATGTATATATGTATATATATATGTATATATATGTATATATGTATATATATGTATATATGTATATATATGTATATATGTATATATACATGTATATGTATATATACATGTATATGTATATATACATGTATATATGTATATATACATGTATGTATATATGTATATATACATGTATGTATATATGTATATATACATGTATATGTATATATACATGTATATGTATATATGTATATATACATGTATATATGTATATATACATGTATATGTATATGTATATGTATATGTATATGTATATGTGTACATGTATATATACATGTATATGTATATGTATATGTGTACATGTATATGTATATGTGTACATGTACATGTATATGTATATGTGTACATGTACATGTATATGTATATGTATATATACATGTACATGTATATGTACATGTATATATACATGTACATGTATATGTACATGTACATGTATATGTATATGTATATGTACATGTATATATACATGTACATGTACATGTATATATACATGTATATGTATATGTATATGTACATGTACATGTATATGTATATGTACATGTACATGTATATGTACATGTATATGTACATGTACATGTATATATACATGTATATGTATATGTGTACATGTACGTGTACGTGTACATGTACATGTACGTGTATATGTATATATACGTGTATATGTATATGTGTATATGTATATATACATGTATATGTATATATATATGTATATGTGTACATGTATATGTATATATACATGTATATGTATATGTGTACATGTATATGTATATATACATGTATATGTGTACATGTATATGTATATATACATGTATATGTATGTATACATGTATGTATATGTATGTATGTATATGTGTGTATATATGTGTATATATATATGTATGTGTATATGTATGTATGTATGTATATATATATATATATGTATGTGTATATGTATGTATGTATGTATATGTGTGTGTATGTATATGTGTATGTATATGTATATTCATGTTTCTTTGAGGTTTTGACTGCCTCTCCGCCTCATTTTCAAACGCCTTGAAATGACCACGACCGCGGTGGAGCAGCGTGATTGACGCGTGTCTGTTGAGATTAGCTCTGGAAGGAAACGATGGGAGGAAGTCTGGCTGTGGAGTCACAGTCGTCCTCATCATAAATGCATAAATCATCATTGGTTTGTGCATGTGAAGGAATTCTTCGGATTCAATTTATAACAAAAAGTGAGATGCATTTGCAGGAGAAATGCTTCATATTTTGCACACTAGTTGATCATTCAATGAACTCAACTTCTGATTTCCTCCTCTTCATTTTTCACATTTTTATTGACGGTAAACAACAGTTCAAATTTTTAATTTCCCGCAGCTCTTTCTGGTCATCGCTCATTGCCTCACATTTTTCAGTTGCATCCTTTTTGACCGCTTCCCCTTGCAGTCCCCTGCTGGTGTGGTGTGTAAATAAATGAACCAAAGCAAAGATATATATATTTTTTAATATAGCTGGGACCACTCATACTGACATATTAATACAAATTCATCTGCAGTCGTGGTCGTGTACCGTCGTCTGAGCTCTTCACATCTCCAACTGAAGGCATGAAGAGAAGCCGGTTGTGTCTTGTTCACTGTGTGTGTGTGTGTGTGTGTGTGTGTGTGTGTTTAAGCGAACACACTCCTTGCCCAGAATGTTTCATAATTAACATGGCTGCTCCCTCAGGCCTCCCACATCTGCACTGAATCTGCCACTACCGATGAGCTTTACACTTTGCAACTCAACCATTCTCTGTGCCTTTAAAAAAAGAAAATCTTTTCTTTCTATTTTCATCCGTCAGATTTCCTCCCCTCTGTGGTTTTATTCCCGTCTCTGACTCTTTCACCTCAGATTTCACCTTTTACTCCTCAACCAGCAGCTCCTGGTGTCCCTTATGGGACCTGGTTTCGGGGGAAAATATGTACGTATTTAAAAAAAAAAAAAAAAATAATAATTGTGATCCCGTTTGAACTGTGGCACAAATTCCACATTTGTTTGTCTATTTAGGAAAATTTTGCACTGCAACAAAGTTCACAAAGCAGTTTGTCGTAGAACCACGTGAACCACATCTCAACAACACGGACGTTACCTTGGCTTGCTAACATAACTCAGCTTTGTCTCACACACATAACATTATCTCAGCTGATGGCCAACACAGGTATCATAGTTTCAGTTACCCGGCTTTAAAAAAAATAATATTATCAATGACTTATAAGTCAACAGTTTTGCAACATTCTTGACGCGCAAAGTTATCGCTCAAATTATGAACATCATATGTTTAATTAACAGCACAATTCAAACAGGATCAAAATATGACTTGTTTCTTGCCATTGGCGAACCAAAATAAGGTCCCATTGTGGTCCATAGGACAATGATTTTGCCTCTATTCAATCCAAGGGGAAACTTCTTGACAACCACAGGACGGATTGAATCAGGGGGGGAATTCCCTGTAGGAGTTGGTGGAGACCAAAACGGAGCTAAAAGAGAGCTAATATTTGGACTCTCATTCATCAGGTGATCACAAACACGACTCCAAGTGAAAGACAATGTTGCTCTGTAACGTTTGAATGTGTAAATAATAAACAACTGTTTGCTTCTGTTAGCTAATGCTAGCTGGAGGATAACCGGGCAGATTGTAGGTCCGATACTAACGATCACGATTTCTTTTTGATTGCGTGGGCCTTGGACTCAAAATTATGATTAAAAATGAAAAGTTGCCATCTTGGGGTTCGATATCCAGTTCTTATGATACATCCATGGTATGCTCTGAGTTTATGGCCCAATGTCCCCCCTGAGGCCTCAAACCCTGAACGCTCAGGGACCTTCTGACGTCACCTGTTAAATGGTTGAGTGAGAAGCTGTGAGGGCTTCAAATGGTGTAAATACCAACGGGACAGCGCACACTTGTGGATTCATGTTGTACTTTCGTCTTCCAGGCTCCCCATGTCAAATACCCTCAATTATTTACTTGTTTTTGTCAAAAAAATAACTATCTTCTGATTTTGTGTGTTTTTGTGTTCCATCTTTAATCCTTAATGTTTCTGAGTACCTATAACTTGCCAGACTGAACACACATGTGCTGCCATGTTTTTGTTTGCGTCTAATATTGACTTTCGGAAAGGGTTCATAAAGGGCTCAAAATGTCTGCCAGAGACTCAAACCCTCGATATGACGGAGGGGACAGAACTAAACTTTTGTCTTTCCATGTTTGTCTCTGTCTCTTGTCCCCAGTGCAAAGCGTCTTTGAGTATCTAGAAAAGCGCTATAAAAGTTTGAATTGTTATTATTATTATTATAAACCTTCACAGGAGCCTCAAAGTCCGTGAGTGTGAAGATCGAGATGCTCTCTGTTCACATGAGGCTGTCGAAGTAAAGCAAATTAATGAAGCCGTACAGATGAGCTGAGATGTCCTACAATGGCCACCATACCCAAAGCCATGCTGCTTATAAAATCAATAATTCACCTCTCCCTGTATAATTCACACTCCGTGGTTTACCGTGAGGAGGGAATTGAGATTTCAAGGTCATGAACACATCTGTAAAATGCGACACATTGCATTGTGGGATTGTTTCCATCGTTGGAATAGAAGCATTTACACTCAAACAAGATGGCGGAGGGTAAATACAGTGCACTGAAGGAGCGAGGGTGCTCGTTGGTGCTCTCACTGAAAGCCAGTCTGCTAATAATGTTCAGCTCAAATAAAACACTAAAATGTCGTATTAATGAGGAAGCGTTTGTGTTCATGTGTCTTGTGCTTTTCATTGTTTCTGTATTCCAGTGACTTGCTTTCCCATCATGCATGTGTGTGACTCGGATCCTGCAGCAGCTGCGACGACGCCGGTCCTTGCCCTTTTCTTTTTTGTCGGAGGAGCCTGTTGCTATAGCGATGGCGGCTCCATAGTTACAGTGAGCCGAGCCTGCGGCGCCCAGTGCTGCGTCTGGCAGGTCGCTGTGCGAGGCCAGTGGCTCGGGTGACGACTGTAGATGCTGTGAAATCATAACCCACGGACGGCTTGAGTCATTTATATAGACTTCTATACAACCAGAGGAGTCGCCCCCTGGTGGACAGTAGAATGAGTGTTGGCTTCCGAGTGTGTGTGTATGTATGTACACACACACACACACACACACACACACACACACACACACACACATCACGTGTAGTACTTGTCCAGAGAGCTGACTCTGAAATACTGTTTTAATATGTCGATATTCCAGGTTGTGTGTGAGGTCACATGCATGTTTTCATAGTTGACCTTTCACTGCTGTGTCTGCATGCTTATGAGTGTGTGTGTGTGTGTGTGTGTGTGTGTGTGTGTGTGTGTGTGTGTGTGTGTGTGTGTGTGTGTGTGTGTGTGTGTGTGTGTGTGTGTCAATGTGCTTGTGAACAGTAAGTGTGTGTGCATCATAAAAAAATGGAGAAGGCTAAAGTAGGCCAGCGGTTCACAGCCCCACATGAGCTTGAAGGAGCCGTGCAACGACATCTCCCTTCCCTCCCTTGCTGCCTTCCTCTTTGTCCCCCCTCCTCTGCCTCCGTCTTCTTCTTCTCCTCTCCTGTAATCTCCCCCCCCCCCCCCCCACCATCTCCCCTCACCTCCTTAAAGCCATTGTTTGTTCACTGTCCTTTCTCTGACTCCTCTGGAGGTCCAGTGACGAGTAAAAACAGACGACACGGCACACTTTGAAGCCCAATAATGACTGTTATCATAAATACAGCCACAGATACGACCATGCGGCTTATCTGTTGTAATTTATTCTCTGCTCCAAGATTAAATGAAACATCTGAGCGATGAGGTAGACAAAGATGATGGTGGTGATAATGATGATTTCACGGCGTTGGCTTGAAACATTTGCTCCAAATCCTTTTCCTCGAGCCACGAATATAAATATCAACATATTTGACTTGTGATTTATTGTGATTCAGACGAGACCATCGGTCAGATGAGGACCGGGAGAACTTCGTGGATTTGCTCAAAGAGACGCTTCGACTGGACAACGTTCGGCCAGCTCCTCGGGGATCCATACATCACCGTCAGCTTCCGGTGAAAATGTGAAAATGCGATGTGTAAATCTCTGCGCCGGTTCCGATGGATAAATTAATGCTGATTCTTGAGATGATGATGGAAGACTGTCGGGATCAGAGTCTGAGCTCTGATTTCAGGTCCGACCTGCAGGCCTCAAACCAGCAGCGCCACCAGGAGCCTCCCCTCATGCTGGAGATCTCCAGCAGCCTCTCCATCCACGAGGACCAGACTCACACAGTTTAATTCAAATCAATTCAGTGGACAGTGGAAATAAAGAGGTGGTGTTTTAATGGAAGTTATGCTTGGAAAGCAGGAAGCGGAAGCTAATGATATTAATTTCGTGAACAAGAACCATTGTTTTATCCTTAACTTTTTTATGCATTTTAACATCAGGCCTTTCCTTAAGGTAGGTTGAATTTAACTTCTCCGGACTGAAAAAAGACTCAAGATATTAAAACACATGTCATCTCAGCAGAGAGGAGGAAGATGAAGATGAGCCCGCTGCATGACTCAAAAGAGACTCCGGTCGTACAGAGCCTGGACGGGGCAGACACAAACAAGTGAGCTCACCTTTGACTCCTATTCAATGGGTCTCACTTCCACCGTGTCTTGTATTCAAGGTTTCGGTAAAACTTTCAGACTTTCTTTTCCCAACAGAGAAGCGCCACGACTCTAACGAGGAGGCCAAAAGTCCAGAGAGCAACGTCAAGTAGGTGTTATTTTATTTCCCTGTTTTGCTGACACTGCTGTTACTCGAGTATTCAAGAGATATAAACAGCATTTGATCTGTGGAGAAACACAGACTGCTCTTCTCAAAGAAGAGAGGCCAGGAAAAGAAAGACAAAAATCAAAGGGTTTTTTGATTAGGTTTAAGTGTTGCATCCCTTCCCTGTTTGGAAAATCCTTCCCATTAGACGGTAAGATTCAAGAGATTCAAACAATTTTTGATCTGCGCAGAAACCCCGGCAGCAGTTTCCTCACAGACGTGGGGGGACCCGCAAGTCCAGGATCAGCTGTTTTAAATGAAGTGTCTCTCGGGTCTGATATGTAACACAGCTTCACATCTTTAACAGAGAAAGCTTGAGTTTCAGATGTGGAGTTTGAAAGAAGTTGGCTTTTAGGATGCATGGAGCGTCTAATTGAGGTTGCATTATGGAAATGACTGCGTCTGGCATCCAGAAATATGAATGTTTATTGGTGGGTGCAGCTCCCCCCGCTGTGATCACCTGCTACCAATCCCAAAGAAGACCTGAACCACACACACAGGGCCACCTTGTTCATGCATTTATTTTTGGTTGAAAAGTAATTTAAACACCCTGGTGGACACACAGTCGCCATCACATCGTGCTATGCAGTAAAATCAAATGCGTCACCAACTACAAATATGTTCTGCGTCGTCTGCTGTTTGCTACTGGGCAGCTAGCGATCAAGCTAGTTGGGTTTTAGCTGGAAAAGACACTTCCGAGGGTTGATAAGAGTGTTGTGACTGAGCCAGTTCGGTAAATGTGCTTTAAAACCAAAACAGTAAAGCAATCAATATCCAAAACAATGATTACTGCAGATTAAGAAGGTGGCTGGATACGCACATTGTCAGGTCACGGTCACAGAAGAAGCACCAACTGGTATGTGTGACACTCACATACTAAACCTAAGTCTGGCTTTTAGAAACAGGATTTGGAGAAGACTTGAACAAATAGTGCAAAGTTTGCATATATTTTGGTCTCTTCGGAGGTGACAACCTCCGAAGTGTTGTGTAAATGTGCGGTGTGTTTGCAAGGCTGAATGTGTTCAGCAGGCTTTTTTTTACAGGAAGTGGGGGGTTTAATATTTTGAGGAGACAGAAATGGGAGGGGTTGATTATGAAGTGAGGGGAGACAAACAGTTTATTTCTGCTCTGGTTAGCAAACACAGCAGGCTCTGAGCTCAAGAGAAGACAGTCAAAAAAAGAGAGAAGAGTTGAAAGGATATTAATATGGGGGGGGGGGGGAGGAACAGTGGAAGGACAGAAAATGAGAATGGAGGAATTAATAAAAGGTGAAAGAGAGAAGAACGGATGGATGAAGGCTTTAATTTCAAGGCTTTCCTGGTTCTGATCAAGTGCTGTGAAAAAGTTATTTCGTGGCTCCGCTTCAGGCGCCTCAGGTGCTGATGCTCAACGCCTTTGCTGCTGTCGGCATGCCGACACAAACACCTGCCGACTGTCAACCATCTCTGGTTGCTTCATGCTTAACATAATTATGTTTAAGAGCCCGTTCGTACACCCGCGAATGTGGTATTTAGACTTTGTAAGTGAAAAGTTGGGACGTATGGTGCCCCACGTGTTTTAAAATGTCTGCCCTCACGCAAGTTTTATTAATTTAACATTAAATGTTACCTTAAAATATATATAAAACACAAATTACTTGTATTTGCTTGGCAGACAGGTTTGCGCTGGCTGAATTCAAGTTTTAAGATACTGCAGCTGTTTGTCAGCGTCAGGTTTATTGAGCAAATAATAACATGCATGTTATCGTGCTAATGTGCTAACACTACATTTTGGGGTGAACTGAATAAATATCTTATTTTTGGAAATAAATAAATTATGATTGCATGAAAGTCTATGGAGCAGACAAGATACAAATTTATTTTAATCCCATTTCGTGTATTCATTAGTCGGGAAGCGAAAGAATGAGCAAGCTTGTTGCTCATGTGAGTTTATACTAGTATGAAACATACAGAGCGAAAGCTTGTATGTTACTTCTGTGTGTGAAGTCTTTCTAATTACATATTTTCACCGTATTTTCAAGACCTGTACAGAGGGACATTTATTTCATGTGGTTAATTTACACGTCTAAATATTATTTTCCAACTGTTGTTTTTGTAGTGCTTTCACCTAGAACACAAATATTACGCACAAAAAAGAGTCCTACTTCATACATTTGCACCGCAATTTAAGGCATCAACCGATTGGTTGAGTCTGGCCTGTATTTATGAAACAACACAGAGGCTCTGTGGTCAGAACCCACACGGCAAACTTTATTAACCCTTTCCACCAGGTCCACCACTTCATATCCCAGTCGCAGGTGAGGGTCTCGTAGTTTTACGCCGTTTAATTGTCACGTGCCAGTGTGTAAACCTCCTTTATACTTTAGACTTTCTAAACTTGCAAAGTAACTTTTAAATTGAGAAACATATTTATAATCACACGGGCATCATTGTCTCATGTGAGAAGTCACTTTTAGCCGTGTAGTCTTTCTAATTTCAGATTTATACCGTCTTATACTTCGAGATTTTTACGACAATATGCAATTTTCTTGAAAATAAATCTCTTAAACTGATAAACGCCATGTGTGTTATTCGTGGCACAATTCAAATGGGATCAAGACAGCATTCATCTCCTGTCTTTGACTAATGCACATCTTGATTCTGAATAAACGGACTTCGCCTCTCTATACGTAGAATTCATAGAATTCAAAGCACAGGTGCAAATAATAAAATCAATGACGACTGAATTACACGTCGCTGCTTCAGTTTCAGGGTCCCGGTGTCGTTAATGTCATTAGTAACACCTGCTTCCTACCACGCGGTCTACTCAGGGGACTTTCTATTGAAAAGACCATTTGGCAGCTCAGACTGTCGAGGCCTCGTATTAGCGGTTTTTATCCATATTTCACGTCGTATTAGCGCTGGGGGGAGAGGCTGGAGAGGAGGAACGAATAAAGCAACCAGATGCTCTGCCGATGGACACGCGGGCATGTGAGCGCTGAGAGGAAAAGGTATTTTTCCATTAAACCAATGTGCACGACGTCTCATTTCCATATGTGCAGCAAACGGCAAAACAAAGGCCAGATTCTGTTGTTACCACAAATGTTTTTGCTAATTAGACTTGATAGTCTGCACGTATAGATGTAGATATATAGGTCATAAAATTACCCCAGGTCTGCTGTTACACTGGCACGCTGGCTGTGTTGTGTGCGTTCCAGTTGTTTGAAGGATGGTACAACATTCAATTCACACTAGTGAGCAATTTGTATTCAGGCACAGGTCATTCTGTTCTGATGATATAAGAGCTTTTAATTGCATCTGTTTTGTGCCGCTAACATACACTTAAAAACTATGTTTCTGCTGCTCTATTGTTTTTCTAGTATTTCTTTTGATTGGCGAGAAAGCGCATATTACCAAGCATTCATTTAAATTCATTAAAGAGCTAATAGTTTAAAAATAATGGACCCAAGCTGTTGATTTTACTTCTACATGTTCTGGCAAATGCCATGAGAAGCTGTTCATTGCTGCATCTTTTTTAAATTAATTTTAGGGAAACAAAAAACAAAATCACAGATGCGGGTTTGACTGTGACAGGTCCAGCTGCAGCCAAATGTGAGTCTCCCTGTTTGTTCAACTTTATTGGAATTTTTGGTATTATGTTGCTTGCAGTTTGCAGAAAGAAGACGAAGATATGAAAAGATACGAGAGTGCATGATAAGGCATGAAATAAGTTCTCACACACACACACACACACACACACACACACACACACACACACACACACACACACACTCTAACACAGTGTAACATCTGGCTTGTGCCTTGAGTGGGAAAGGATACGATCGGCACTAATCAGCCAAATGACTGCAGTGGTCTCTGGTTTTTATCGGATCCAGCTCCACTCGGCAGTGATGGAAACATCCCACTGGGTGGAAGCGATTGGGGACGACTCAATTTTCTTTAACGTGTGCACATTTTGGTGGAAAAATAGTGTGCAATTCAAATGCCTGAAAGTGAAGGGGGGGCTTTAGGTTTTATAAGTGAACAAGAGGGATTAAATGGCCCCTAATCCATGTGTTGATGAGCACTGTACCCTATTTAATATCAATAAAGCAGTCGGCCTGAACGGTCACAACAACATGATAGATGGACAAGAATTAACCCCAAAACACTGGGACAAACGCTGCACTGCCGTATGGAATAGGCTGGTGTGTGTGTGTGTGTGTGTGTGTGTGTGTGTGTGTGTGTGTGTGTGTGTGTGTGTGTGTGTGTGTGTGTGTGTGTGTGTGTGTGTGTGTGTGTGTGTGTGTGTGTGTGTGTGTGTGTGTGTGTGTGTGTGTGTGTGTGTGTGTGTGTGTGTGTGTGTGTGTGTGTGCGCGTGCGCGTGTGCGTGTGCGTGCGTGTGTGTAGAACTCCCTGGCTGTATTATAATAGAGGACCAATACACATACTGTTCAGCCCATCGAGGTGCTGTCTATTGGTTTTGTGTACAGTTTCCTCACATCCGTCATATCAGTGTCCAACGGATATTGCTAACAATTTTGTTAAAACTTTTTTTTTAAGTTAATTGTTTATTTATTATATCTTCTAGACTGTTTGTCAGATTTTTATCTGACAAACAGCATTTTCACTTACTCACTTTTCACTTTTTTTTAAATGTACTTTGTATGATTTAATATTTATTTTTGACTTGTAAACACACCATCAGTGTCCGGTCCACCCTTTAATATCTCAGTAACCACTGGATGGATTGCTGTGAAGTTTAGTCCAGATGTTCATATGAGAATAATTAGAATAATTCAGCTAAATGGATAGAGCTCTTTCCCCACAGGTTCGGAGGTCTAACCCCTCAGAGGGTTAACAGTCTACGTGTTGTATGCACATTATTTCGTCTCCCCCCCACGCAGGCGTCCTCCTCCTCCGTCCGCCGAGGCAACAAGGCCAAGGTCCCAGCCTTGTTATGTGCTTAGTAGGTGCTGCTTTCTCCAAGGAAGTGGGTTAAGTGTTGAGACCAGGATGACACTCCAGCCAGTCAGACGTAAGATACATTTGTTATTTGGGTTTGGGGAGTTCGGACGGCGCCGAGTTTGTGAGGTCAGGATGAGCCGTCTGCATGCACACGATGTTCAGATTTAAGCGATACGGGCTTCATCTAAAAAGAACAACGTGATACTTTACCACAACAATCTTAATTTTCCCCAAAGAAGGAATCATAATAACTTTGGCAATCTCTTGACTTTTCCTCAAGTGTCATCATCAAGTCCAATTTAAGCTAATGGAATTAAAGAAAGATATTATATCCACTAAAGTTCAGTGTCTTAGTATTGTCATTGTTAGCATGTTGTCATGCTAATGTTAGCGTTTAGCTCCACTGTGTTACCTCACAGAGCAGCTAGGATAAAGCTAGCATAGTAGTAGACTACTAAGGACTTTGCACAACGGGAGGCGTGACGATTAAACTTCACGAAAAAGCAAAATACTCACATGCTAATATATTTTTATTTTGCGAAAACTATTTGAACCAGCAGAGATGCTAATTGGCAACAGCTGCAGCACTTTTTCATAAAAAGGGACGTCATTGGTTTGTGGACTCTGGTAGGGACCTGTCAATCACCTTGTTGCCCCGCCCTAAAGCATCCCCTGCTTTATGGCCTATTTGACTCTAAATGGACCATCATTTACTAAATGAACATCATGCTGTATTGAAGAATACTTGAAACTAGAGATTCAGACATAAACTCATGTTTACAATGTTTACTGAGGGAATAAATCAAGAGAAAGGTAGAGTCATTTATATAGACTTCTATACAACCAGAGGAGTTGCCCCCTGCTGGACAGAGAGATTGCAAGTTTATTAAGTATTGGCTTCACTCTTCAGAACCGGTTTCCGCCTGACAGTAAGGCATTGACGTACAAATAAATCACAAAATAAATCGCCCCTGGTCTGTAAAAGCCTCTTGTCTTGTTGAGCGTTAATAAGCGGTGATTGTGAGAGTTTATTAAGCATGCATGATTCACCTGAAACAGGATGGCAGCTCAGATGAGTCCAAATAAGCAATGACAACAGTGAGGACAAAATGAGGGAAAGACGGATGAAAAGACAAATATTCCACTTTATTAGATTTGTGGGATTGGACGACACAACCGAAAGAAATGTGCCCGGAAGTTCATAACAGATGGGATGCCTTTTGTTATCGTCCCCTGTCCAACACTGCTGTCAACTCATATTGGCATCACACAATGGAATAGATTTTTTTTAAAACACGTCAAGTGAAACCAGATGAAAGCAGGAATGAGCAGGAAGGCCGGCAGTGTGAATGTAATCTAATTGTGCTCATAATGAATACACTGATGGTTGTGTGGATCTGAGGCAGAAAGAGACGTGTTAATTGAAAGAGAAAGACAGAGGAATAACAGGTGCTTAGTACTTATTCAAGATTATTTTTTTGTGAGGACACACATCGTTTATATTCTGGAAACATGTCTCTGCCAGAAAAGGGACCTTAAATGGAAGCCACCAAAATGTCCACTTGACCTACTTTTCACTTTTCACAATTCACCAAACACATTCTTTCTATTCCACTAAACATTTTCATTTTGTTGGCATTGCTATTGCTTTCACATGCACATGTACACATCAACAACCAACTACACACACACACACACACACACACACACACACACACACACACACACACACACACACACACACACACACACACACAAAACATCTCCTGTTGCCCAGCCCCTCTCTCTTTATGCTTTTTGTGTGTGTGGAAGAATGCCCACGACCCCCACCACCACCATTACCCCCGGGGCCCTTGGGCATTCATCACCGTGTGCATCCCCCATTTACCCCTCCAACCCCCCACACCCTCCCCCCCCCTTCACCCAGACATCTCCCCTCCTCCTCCCCCCTTTTGTTTGCTTCTCTGTCTCACACCATTAAATAAAGCTGGTTGTTTTGACGGCGTCAAACAACACTTTTTTAAAAATACATAATCTAAAACTGCTTCATCCTGTCTCTTTCTTTCTCTCTCTCTCTCACACACACATACACACACACACACACATACACACACACACACACACACAAGATGGGACGATGAACGGAGGTTAATCTCCTTCAAAATATACTGATTTCCCATGAGGAGGAAAAAAGTGTCCAGAGCAGAGTGCACACTGAGATCCAACAGTCGGATAAATAGCAAATAACTGAAAGCTTGAGGAAAGAGTGGGAGGAAGAGTAGAAACGAAAATCAAGATTTGAGAGGAAAAGCCTTGATGCAGGAGAAAAGCTAACACATTTTTGGAAGAAAAAAAAAGAACGTTAGAGGAAGGAAATACATGTCTGTTGAAAAGAAAGGGGGGGGGGGGGCACTTTGCAGGACAATAAAGTGGGAAAAGGTAAAGAAAACCGTAAAGTAGTAAATGTGGATATGGGATTTTGAGAGGAGAAAAACACAAGGAAGTGAAAAGAGTCATGGAAGTTGAAGAAAGTGAGTAGAAGAAAGGTCTGTGAAGATGATAACTAGTTTGAGAAAGAGGAGAGATGTGGACGCTTTGAAAGACTAAAACAGAAGAAGAAGTTGTAGGAAAGGATGGAGAGGAGCAGGAGGGAAGCGTCTTAGGAAAAGGGGGGAGGAGGAATAAACAGGAGGGGCAGTGGGGGGAGGGCACCAAATACCCTCTTTTCACCTCCCCAGATGATGAGAAGGCTGCCGAGCGCGCTGCACTCCGCCGTGCGTTTTGTTTCCCTTCAAAGTGCCCAAAGCACCGAGTCCTACCGAGCCCAACCAAGCCGAGCCGAGCCACGGCGTGCGTCTGCGCCCCCCGCCCTCACCCACCCCGAAACGCACCACTCCGCCTCCGCCACCCCACCCCACCCTCGCCTCGCCGTCTCTGACCGCCGTCCTGTGGCAATGGAGCCGTAACCAAACCTCAGTGTGCTTAACTGAGCCGAGCGCGTGAAATAGCAACGGATCCGAGGAGACAGCTGAGACCAAGCGGCTATGGAGGAGAAGCGCGGCGAGGCTGGAGTCTAGACTGCACGCGTATTTACCAGACCCGGATTACTTTTTTGCCACCATTTTTTTGAACTCTTAATATCACTATTTGCAAAGGAATCCCAGCCCCCTTCATTCTTTTGGTCCACCAGTTTGATCATCTTATTATTCTATCGTTGCACGGCGAGGATGCAGGGCAAGGAGGCGAGCTTTTGCACGGGATGCTGGAGACTAACGCTGCTGTCGTGCGTCCTGGCGCTGCACTTGATCCCACTGCCGGTCCACGGTAAGAAATAGCCCTTTCACGGTGCACTTTAATCATGCAACACAAAACCAAAGACCGTCATCTTTTATTTCCTTGATTTCTTTCAAAAACTAAAAAATTGCTGCAGCAGCACGTCCTCTCTGAGGATTCAGGGTACCTCAACACACTCCCACAGGGCAGCCAGAAAGGAGGTCAGTGAGGCTCGGATTGTAGGTTATGAGGCACTCCTACTCAACTGGTTTTAATTGAGTGTCGGTTATTGTATGGCATTATTCTACACATTATATTGATATTGACATTTCCCAGTCAATGCACACTGAAAAACAGGATTTTGGAGAATCTGCCCTAAAAAAATGTAATAATATATATATTTTTTATGGATAGTAAAGCTAAAATCGGCTGAACATCATAATCAAGATTATTCAAATTGTATAATAATCTTACATATATGCATACGGACACACATGTCATGATTTACACATTATTGCACGCAATGTCCCTGCATGACTATTTGAGAGATGGCACAGGAGGCAAAAAAAACAAACAAATTAGGTCACAATAAAGACACAAGTAGATAATCTAAGCCCTTATGGATATTATACAGACACAAGAGGATGTAACAATGAGGTCAATATAAACCCACTGGACACCAGAGACAAACTACAAGACCGAATATCAGGACATCAGTTGAAATATTACAAGAAGACACATTGAAATGGGAACTAATATTATGAAGATATCGTAAGATATGAACATAAAATAAGCTCAATGCTGAGCATTGCAGACATTGGAAGTAATTGTATAGCTTGGGGGCGTTTTTAAAAAAAACATTTAACTCACTACACTCACTAAAGGAGGAAGAGATTACGATGACATCTGATCAGAAATCAGATCACTAAATCAACACTGTGTATTTAAAGTCTGTAGAAATCACAGAGATGTGTGACAGTGACAGCGTCCAGCACGATGCAGTAAAGCAGCATCCCTGGAGGCGCTCTGGCACTACAGCCACACAAAGGCGAGGATTAGGGCCGGGGGAGTTTATGAATAATTCATGAAGGGATCTGGACGGACATTCTGATACACAGAGAGGGGAGGACAGAGGAGAAGAAGAAGGAGAAGAAGAAGAAAAAACACCCCACCAGAGTAAACATAAAAAAAAAGACACGGAGGCTCTCTTCCTCTCTCTCCATCTCTTTGTCTAAGATTCATTGCGCACGGAGGGCCACATTACTGTCGGATTAATAATGCAGGAGCGTGCACGAGATGAAATCAGTCTGGCGTTATAATCCAATATAATCTGGCCGATTCCTTTCATCGCACTGGCTGCGATTCACGGAGTGTGATTTCAAGGTGAAGTCCCCCCCCTCGAAAAAATGATGTTTTTATTGTGTGTGTGTGTGTGTGTGTGTGTGTTTTATTTGGAGCGCAAATGTCCGTCTGGAAGCTTTAGAAAGGGGAAAAAACTCCCATCAGTTGAACATCCAAGAGAAATGTTCCCTGTCAGCTGCACATCAGCCACATATGTAATGATTTAGAACAATGACCAATTTGTGTCCTTTCAGTCTTCAGTCTTTGCTTCTGTTTTCCCTTCAAATGTCAAAGTATGAGGGTTTTCTTCTTTTCTTTTTAAAGGGACAAGTGCATTTGTTCTACAGTTTTAAGCTCATGTAACATAAGTAAGCAGTTACTCTAAGTATGTCCAGGCAGCGTCATGCACATGAACATTATATGCACATCTGTACTGGCTTTTATTGTGAAAGGAAAGGCGTTAAGTAGGGGATCTAGTCTTCCTGCCTTCTAATAACGTCTCCAATCAGTTACGCCCACCATAATTAGTTGATGCCTTCATTCAGAGTGCGAAAAATCAACCTCGTTCCGGGGAAAAATTGCCCATTGTTCATGTTCTGTTCAACATTATTCATGACAAAAACTTTGGTTGTAAAAAAAAAAAAAAAAAACGCCCCTGGTGTGTAATGGCCTTTAGATGAGAGGATCATTACCACTCTCATGCCTGTAGACTAAATAAGAAGCTCCAGCCAGTTGGCGGTTAGCTTAGCTTAGCATAAAGAATTGACTCATCTGGTTGTATAGAAGTCTATATAAATGACTCTACTTCTCTCTTGATTTATTCCCTCAGTAAACATTGTAAACATGAGTTTATGTCTCAATCTCTAGTTTCAAGTCTGTTTCAATACAGCATGATGTTCATTTAGTAAATGATGCTCCATTTAATCAAATAGGCCTTAAAGCAGGGGATGCTTTAGGGCGGAGCTACTGTGATTGACAGGTCACTCACTACCTGAGACGTATTCGGCGTCTCTACGTCACTCCTCCGCTTTCCAAATACAGTCATCTCTCTTGACTGGTTGCAAAAAAACAACATGCCGACGGCTGTTATCCAAAATGGCGAATTTGAGGCTTCAAAACATCAGTCCACAAACGGGTGACGTCACGATGACTACGTCCTCTTCTTATACACGATTGTGTGGAGTTCACATGTTCTCCTCGTGCCCATGCAGGAAAATGTTCCTGAACATTTCTGGGACGAACTGCTAATGTGTGAAAGGGACTTGTGTGTGATTGACTTGGCTCCTTGTCCAGGATGTCAAAAGGATAAGCCGGTGGAGCTGATGGATGGATCTTCTTGTAAAGTGTAAAAGCATCAATATGCCTTAATAATGTGATTCTCTGCTGCTGCTAATGTCACGATGGCGCTAGAGAAAAAGTCAGGGGATCACCAAAGTCAATGGGATTCATCCTCTGGGGAAGATGAACGTCTGCTCAAACTTCCATGTGAACGCGTAATAGTTGAGATCGTCTGGACATTGAGCCATGCAGCTAGTGAGGCTAAACTGTTTATAAAAAAGGTATTTTTTTTTTGTGTGAGATCGATACGAGATATTAAAATGATTAAATATAATTTCTTAATAAATCTACATATCTGCTTCGTAACGCCGCTTCAGGAATATTTGTGTCAACGCGGCAGCAGCGAGTTTGTGTCGGCTCCGACTCTGGATGTGTAACCAAAAAGAGATTGGCAGATCTGGTGCAGACGCCTTAAAACAACCTTGGGCTAATCGTCCGCCTCCGCCTCCACCGCCCTACCTCACACACACACACACACACACACACACACACACACACACACACACACACACACACACACACACACACACACACACACACACGTCTTCGGTGAAGTGTGGCGGCGGCAGCTTGCCCCACATCTGTGAACGATGCTCAGACGACCGAGGCCAACCGCCCTGAACTGACAACGGCATGCCGTCAATCATTTCCTCGTCGTCTTTTTCCTCCGGTAGCCATTTGCAATCCTCCTCCGTCCGTGTGGTTAATACAGATGATTATGCCGAAAAAAAGCAAATAAACCATGCAGATTGATGCCGTCTCCAGCTCTGGTTATTGGTGAACAATGCAGTCTCTCCTCTGCATCTTCTCTGTCGCCATGGAAACCGCACACCATCCGCTGACACCGGCTCTGCTGGCAGAACAGTGTGTTCACATCGCCGCCATAATGTGTTTCACGCTTTGAGTTTCATTAGTGCTGAAAATGTAGATTTTCTTTGGGACTCACTGAAATGTCTGCGTGTGTGTGTGTGTGTGTGTGTGTGTGTGTGTGTGTGTGTGTCCACACCCACTGGCAATGGGGGCAGTCCATCATTACCAGCTTTAATTTGTAGATGATATCATTGTTTGCACCGGCATATTCATTATTTCTGCATAATGGCTTTGTGCGCGTCGCGCAGCCTTTGATTTTCAGCAGATGAACTCGCTTTACTGTTGGCTGTGCACCAAAACGCTTGTTTTACATGCAAGGAAGGAACGAAAGGAAGATGTGGTGCGTCGTCGTGGTCTTCTCAAAATCTCTCCTAAAAACGGAGAAAGCGACGTCACTTTAGGCGCAGCATCACAGTCCGTGTGCGTTGAGTGCTTCCAAGAGGCCGAGTGCAGATCATCCAGATCATCCTGATGGCTGACGAGTCATCAGACGGCAGAAGACTGAACACTTGAACACAAACTGCTGAAGCCTTGTTAGGTCCTGTTGGGGGAGTAATTAGCAGTAACATGCAATCATGTTACAGGAAACTGCAGTCTTCACAGTCTTGAGTCAGTAGTTTCAGTGAGTACACAATGAACGTTCAGGGCAGGAGCAGGTTTTGTTGCATAGAGCATCGGAGAAGCCGCCATTAGCAACTGTTTGGGGAAAATAAACCTGTTGCATATGATTGGATGAACCATCTGTCAATCAAGAGGGAGACAAGTGAAAAATTTGGTCGGGTCTTTCCAGCAGGATGTTCAAGTTATTTGTCTGCCACAGAGCTGCAGTTAATGTTTGCCTTTTTTATTTTTTTATTAACTGTAATTTATTAACCGTAACCACGATCTATAACACAGTATTGCCTATTTATTTTATTTTATTTCCCCCAGGATAATCCACTCAGCATTAATGCTGCTTTCCAGGGAGTTCTGGGTTCATTAAAAACCAAAGATAAGACAATTTAAAACCGTAATAATTATATACAATGTTCATAATATGTTTATTTAAGTCAATCACTTATACTTTCATATTTAAATTGAGGACAAAAACATAATGTTTTTTGCATTTGTTACATTAAAAACTACTTTTTTTAACTTAAGTAATCATTAATGAAAATCCGCTTTTGCAAGCAGCCTCAAACTCAGCGGTAGAAGGTATTTTGGATTAAACCTGCATAAGAGCTTCACTGGTTGGTAATTCACTAAATATATGTTAATGTAAACATTATCTAGTGTGCAGACTCTGTTTTTTCCCGTCTTTTTCGAGCATATATAGTCTGGCTGTACGTGATTTTGTAAATACAATTTGGATTAAATCACCAAAGTTGAATTACCTTTCACTCTGTGACAAAAGACAGCATTTTTCATACTAAACTGGGAACTGTGGAGGCTATTGGCTCATCCCAGATAAATCTGTGTGTTAGGAAACTACGTGATCCTAATCTCATTAGTGATATCCTCCCACCTGGATCTGCCTGCAGGCCAACATTAGCATACGTATGTGGGCCCGGGACTTGACCCGGCCGGCTGCGGTTCTGCTCTGTGTTCCCGTGTGTGCACCGACGGGCCGTTTGCTTTTCATGATTTGTGATGCGTGAAACAGGCAGGGTGCGTTTGCAGAGCTTTTAGAAGTTTGAAGTTTCTCACGGCGTCCGTCATTATCTCAGCCACTTAGCGCGGCCTCCAGCTGAGGATCCTCCGACTAACCCGTTGGTCGTTAAACGTGTTTATGAGTCGCTACCAGTTAGTGCATTTCTCCTATTAAACGGCTGTTAGCCCTGAAAAAATGTCGTATTATCCTGCGTTTCGATGCGAGATCTTGGTCCGATCTTGTGTGGTGGACTAACTCACTGAATGTAAAGCCTGTACCCTTGATGGATTGATTTTATTTGCTGATTTAAAAACTCTTCACTGTTGCCGATAGGCTCTTTTAGTGCTTTAAAACATGGGCTTTAAATGACTATTTATTCTCCCAACTTTAGACCCGTTTTCACCCAACAAGCTCTCCAAATGTTTCACAAAATCTGTCACCTCTCGTCATAAAACATCATAACAGAGGTCCTAACCAATGTTTTAGTGGCAAAGCGCTAACATACAATAACATTAGTTTATTACATACCGTATTCTTCATGCAGAGTTATTCTGGGAAGATTGTTTAAAAAAAATAATATTGTTATCAAACATAATGCATGGGTTTGCAGAATCGTCTCAACCAGGCAGATAAGTCTTGCATTCTTTCTAATGGCCATCAGGGGGCTAAAATAAGTCAGTCAGTAATTTTAAGATAAAGAGAACGTTTCCTTAGTGATTAAACATTAATGATGATTATTCTGCCTATAAGTCCCATACATGCTACACACTGTACCTTTAAGCAGAGAGACACAGTCCTAGAAGCAGGTGTCCCTTCGTGTTTCTCGTGTTTCTTGTCGGCGTCCAGGTGTTTCTCCTGCTGCCTCTCTCACTCACAGGTGTGACCGTTGTTTGGGACGTCATTGCCGCCGTCGGTCGTCCAGACGTTTTGTTTTGCCGCAGGTGGAGAAGGTCATCGCACAACCTGCCAAAGTTTCATGAGCAGCCGGACAGCAGCGGGCTGCTCCTGTCCATGAAAGACGAAACAATTAGCGTGCAGTAGTGTGTTCTTCTTTTTTTTAGCACTGCTGAGTTGGCGTTGTTCTTAAACTCCGGGTACCCTTGAACAGTAATTTACATGTTTGCGTGTGTGTGTGTGTGTGTGTGTGTGTGTGAGAGAGAGAGAGAGAAAAAAAGAAGAAGATGGAAGACTGAATAAGAGCATATCTTGCGTAGGATTGCACCTGTCTCTGCATGTGCGTGTGTGTGTGTGTGTGTGTGTGCGCCACAGTACGGCTGCTTTAGAACGTCAGTGTGTCCTTGGTAAAGCGAGTCATTGAGTTCATGCTCGTGCACAAACTCCTCTTTCCTCTACGTCTGGCCGTGCACGGTCCTCCTTCCTCCCCAGCCCTCTTCTTCTTCTGCTGCTGCAGACTGTCATATTAGCATTCAGTCCTCCCGTCAAACGCTTATGTAAACCCACACACACACACACACACACACACACACCTGTCATGGCAACAAACCAACAGATAGGTGGTTGATGTATTTTTCTTGTGGGATGATTTTGAGAAAACAAAGTAAATGATTTGTCAATCAGAGAGAATTTCTTCTTCGATATTCTCTAATGTGAATATTTTCTGGTTTGTCTTCTGTGATTGTAAACTACATTTATTTTTGTTTTGACTAATATGAAACAAGTAATAATAAAAAAAATGTAGGCATTGATTAATTAAATACATTGAGAGGGAGACCGCTGTGCTCTCCCCTGACAGTCAGTGGTGATTTCTTTTAGCCGTGACTGCAGCCGCTCCCTGACTTTAGTCGTTCATGCTTCTCAAAGCTTCGCTCCAACAGAAGTACTCATTTATTTCTGCCGTTCATGTGTTTAAACGATCGGAGGTCGTGTCTCTGTGACGGCCGGCGTTGTCAAGCAACAACCTGTCGAATGATCGAGTTTGTTCAAAGAACTATAGCGTCTTTATTTTTGTCACAATGATTTGAAACACTTTGGAAACACTTTTACTGATGTGGGCATGAGATTAGAAAACATTGAATCAAGAATATAATTGAAAAAACTAATTGAATGAAACATTCTTTGTAATTGCACTCTATTTAAAAAAAAAAAGGATGAGTTGCTGATTATTCACCAAATTGGCTTAATATAGTATTTAAAAAAAGTTCTCTTGTATTCAAGTATTACAGATATTATTTTTATGGCCTATAATTAAAAATTGATGAACAGAAAAGCTAAATGTGTACCTTATGTAAGACTTAACTGCTTAAAAAAAGTGTAAGAGGGGAGATGGGAAGAGTGTGTGTGTGTGTGTGTGTGTGTGTGTGTGTGTGTGTGTGTGTTTTTTGAACTGACCGTTCAAAATCAGGTCACAAGGGAGGAAAACAACCACTCTGTGTAAATAGCAGCATGGATACACACATACAGTATGCATGCACTTAACACATAATGTAGTGTATGTAATATTAATAACACGTGCATGCACACATGTCCGTGCACACGTGCACAATAGTTGCACGTATCACATTTTTCGACCTCATAAAAGTCAAACACATTATTGTTAGTCGTGTGTGTGCTTTTCTGTTCTGTGTTTAATGTGTGCGGTTGCAGATCTTGTCGAGTCTTGCGGCTCTAGCGAGGCCGAGAGCGTTTCCATGGCAACACATCCTTCCTCCACATCCCACCACCTGTTGAGACAGAAATGAAAGGATTTATGTGATAGAAGGAGAAAGAGAGACAGAGAGAGACGAGGGGAGAAAACAGAGGTAGAAATGGTCGGAGAAGAGAAGATGAGGAAGAATTGATGTGACGAGCAGCGAGAGATGGAAATTATCGAAATGTACGAGATAAGAAGAGGAAGATGAAGAGGAGGGCGATGGCAGGATGGGGAGAAGTTTAAAAAAATTAATGAAAGGAGAGAGTTAGAGCGGTCGGTGTAAAATGATGCAGAGCTTGTCAATTAGAGTCGAATGCAGATATTTGCATTTCCTCTTTATATCGATGTTAATGAGCAGCGCTGAGTGAAGATATGAAAAATAATGTTTTATTCACTAGTGAGTGAGTACGGGAACGAGAAAAGAGAGGAGCGTGTGTGTGTGTGTGTGTGTGTGTGTGTGTGTGTGTGTGTGTGTGTGTGTGGGGGGGGGCTCTCCTGAGGTTAGGGCATTTGAAGCTTAAATCAATGAGAATGATTCGAAGAGGCTCTCGCTTCATCTCCTTCACTCCGCTCAGTTCGGCCATTTTGACAAACATTCACTAATTAAATCCTCCCTTCTGTGTGTTTAATGTCCACACACTGCAAGAATAACAAGAAAACTGTGTGTGTGTGTGTGTATGTGTGTGTGTGTAATAAGCAGAGAAACCAACACTAATCTCTGATCTCGCTAGTTTCCTTCATTTGATTGGTCCAGATCTAATATTTCTTCCACGGTTACTTGAATGAATAATTAGAAAATATTTTGGGTGAATATTGACTGAAATACAGAATTGAGCAACAACTACGCAGTTTGACCACTTTGCTGTGACTCTTTGGTCTCTGACTCTTTTCACTCACATTTGGCAGCACCGCCCTTAAACTATAACTGATATATATCAAAGACTGGCACCACTTTGCCTTTATTTCTTGGCTAAATGAGTAAAGATGTTGCACTTTGCTCTTTAATTACTGGCCAATTGTCCAATGTTACGCCTTCTAAACCCGATGTGAAGCCGTAAGTCTCACTCAGATCAGTTTTGAGTTGAACGTCACACAACTGCTTGAATAGTGGACAGGGAGTATTTGAGGACTCAGAACCTCCATATTGTTTCTACGGAAGCCTGTGAGCTTTTGTTTATTTGCCATCCGGTGCCCAACTTTTCCTGTTCTCCCTCCAGTCTGGGTCAGCAAACTGGCTGGCGGGCGGGCCTAACTGTCACGACCAATCAGGTTCCTCTTTACGGTCTGTCACAGCCAATCAGAGTACCCCGGCTCTGTGGGTGATCTGTGGTTAAACAAAAGGCAAGGCTTGAGGGTCGGCGGCCCGCCAGCACAGGCTAACAGCACTTTGGCCTCGAGGCGCCATCAACCCCCAAACAATCAGACAGTCTGACACACACTCACACACACAATCACACACCCACACACACACACACACACACACACGAATATCCAAGAAGATAAGCCAAACTCTTCTCATTATGACCATCCACACCCTTCACCAGAGGAGCAGGAGGCCACCCCAATTACCAGTGGGTGATACTGGCAAAGAGACAACACACACTCACACACACACACACACACACACACACACACACACACAAATATAAACAGACATGCAGTTTGAGGAATCATCTTATGTAATACTGGTTGATTATCTCATGTGAAGTGGACCCAAACAAGCACCCTTTTATTCCATCAGTTTTGTCTCATACAGGCTCGACCGGACTCCGACCCCGCCAGCTGACGTCTGGTCTGCCAAGTCTGTCCCAGATTGTTGTTTTGTTTTAAAAAGAAGCAACCACAAAGTTGAGCTCATGCCGTGTTTCCACTCCACGGTTCAGCTCGGCTCGAGTCGACTCTCTTTGTGGCATCGGGACTTTTCTTGACTTGGTCGGATAGTAATGAAAAATGGCAACTTTGAGGCACTTTTAATATTTTTCACGAAGCCAATCAAAACACTAATTCTGTGCAATAACTTCGGTGCATCAGATCTGGGTGTCGCGTATCGTTGTGATGCAGAAGCCACAATGCACCCAGACCAGCTGTCCATGTTTCTTCTTTGTTATTCCAATTACGCTAACAAGGCTTTGAAATGGGAGACAACTCGGCTCAATTGGAGCTCCATCCAGAGACGCACAGTGAGGACGCTGGCAGACTGACACCACTGTGGTCCCCTCCAGCTGTGTGTGTGTGTGTGTGTGTGTGTGTGTGTGTGTGCACACATGTTTGTTTTACAAGATGCATCATAGGTGTTTTGCTCTTCATTAATAATGAAATGTGGACTCACTCTCGGGATTAGTGGCCACCTCTCGCTAAAGAGGTTCTAGATCAGACACCAACGCCTGAACAGATCGTGATGTCCCACATTTTGAGGATTACGTGGGCTTCAGAAGTTGTTCCTGTTCTGTACCAGGAGCATCGCTTTGTAATATAACCCGGCTAAAGTAGCGGGAGATTTGAGTCCTCGTGATAGTGGACAGCAGGGCCGGCCTCATTCAGCGCTCGTGGCCCCATCTGCGGAAAAATAATGCGCTGTAATTTGTAAAGAAAATAATAATTCCCTGTAATTTTTAACAGTTCTTTGAGGGCGAAAGTTTATTGTGAAAAGGCTGCCCGCATGTAACGTGCGGAAATTGTCACGTGTTGCTGGACTTTCAACATTAGAACGCACAAATAAACGATTGTCACTAACAACATATACCATCATGCATTGCGCTGAAGGAAGAAATGCATGATGGATGGAAGGGGACTGAGACGAACCCACATGGCACAAAAAGGATAAATTTAATGTGAGCGGAGCAGGTCTTCACAAACGGACACAAAGTTCTTTGTATTACATTTCACATTCGCAAACCCCTTTACTCCTTCAGCGGTTACCTTTCACAATAAAAGTCTAACAGCAGACGCTGCATCACTGCTTACAGAGCGAGCTTAAATTCACTGGTTTCGCTGAGAGTGAATGTGTATACCTCACAAAATTGCACGTGGACATTGTTTATGGATCAGTCAACCAACCGATTTCGGACCCATCAGCGTCTCTCTCCTCCATCCTTCACTTTGTCACATCCTCTCATCAGTTCTTCCCTTCTGGCTTCTTCTCTCTGTTTCTTCTTCTCCGTCCCGACGAGTCTCGTCTCCCTGTTGCCTCGTTACCGTCCGTCCTCATCGCCACTTGTCATTCCCTCTGGTTGTGCGGCAGCCATTACTGTCTGTTTCCCAGTCCGTGCAGTTTGTGTTCATCAGGCTTGTTGCAGCAGCAGCCGGAGGAAGAGGAGGAAGAGGTAGTTGTGTTGAAGGCTGACTGGTTTCCCCGGGGGATCCGCGGAAAACACAGCGCTCATACGGACAAACTGTCACGTAATGAGTGTAGTGCTGTCAGGTGTGTCTCGCTGTCAAAACACAAGCAAGAGACGAAGCCAGCGAAGGCGAGTACGAAGGTTTTGCTTAAGAGAGAGGTCTGAAATCCTCATTTCCTGGTGAGCATCACGCACTCGGTGTGTAAAATGATGATGTGTGGTAGGGATGCAACGATACCACTTTTTACAAACCGATACGAGTACGAGTATTTTTATTTGTGTACTTGCCGATACAGAGTACCGATACCGATACTTCTTAGATTTGGTCTCCATGAAAGTGCAATTAATTTGGAGGCAGATTTTATTTTATCCTCTGCAGATTATGTCAAGCCTATAGTACAAAAATTAACAGAAGGCTATCCCAAGCTTTAAACTTCTTGTGGAAGTCCCTCTAATGTCGGACCATAAAACGCCCCCGTGTCCGGGTTCATAATGTAAGCGATAATATTAGGGATCGAGCAATTATATAGGAAGCTGTGTTCCAAGTTATGTTTCCGGTGCTTTTATTGTGGAGGGAGAAACGGAAAGGAAAAGAGGAGTGGAATTGTGGGATATACGTGTGTGAAGGAGATAAAAAAAGTGGTTCAAGTTACCCTGCAGCGTGTTTTCATTTTATTATAATTACAAATATAGACACACAACAGACACTCGGCTACAATAATATCATCCGTAGCCGCACAACAGCGTCTGAATGAGGCCGCTGCCAGCGCTACTTCTGGCGGACCAGCAACAGTTTGATTCAAACCGGCAGGACGGCAGTAATTTCCGTTGCGTTGAGTGTGAACGCACCATAACTCTACACACCTTGCTGCAAGAGCCGCAAGAGAGCGACGAAAGAGCCGTATGCGGCTCTGGATCACGGGTGTCCGACCCCTGCCCTAGACGTTGAAGTCAGGTAGGACAACAAATCTTTTTCTCCACAAAGCGCGACCAGTTTGTTGTAGTGAAATACTGTTGAGTGGTATCGGTTCTTGGTATCGACAATTGAAACCGATACGAGTATGAGTATTTTAACGATACCGGTATCGGTGCATCCCTAATGTGTGGTTATAGTAAAGCCTGTTATTCATGTGTGTGTGTGTGTGGTTTTGGCATATTATCCCGGGCCGCTCAGCTGATGTGATAAACAGCAGTGGATTGTGGGTCGGAAGGATTAGCCCCAGAACGACCCTGGCTTCAAAGATGCAGCAAAACTGAGGCCTTGCACCTGTCAAGCGCCTCGTGGATAAAGTGACAGGCTCACGCCTAATGATGACGTTTATTTATTTATGTTGTATGAAACCATAACATGCATGCAATCATAAGGAATATCCATTGATCCGTGTTAATTCAGGAGCGGTTTTTCATTGCAGGCATCCTCTTCATCAGCACTGTCCTGCTTTATATTCGCACATTGTCACAAAGTATATGAGCGACTTCACTGGCAGGAGGAGCAGCCACTGGTAGAAAACAAGGCTTGCTTAAGGGCACTTTGACATCAGCTGCTGAGACCGCAGCAGCTGAAGTATTTTATTACATACAATGAGTTATCGCAGTCCGACGCAGAACTCATTTCTTTAAAATGGAAAAATAGGAGCTGAGCCAAGATCTCGTGAGCAGACGAGGTCTTTATCTGTTTATTTCAGTAGTTTGAGTTTTGCACAAGCCACAGCTGCTTCTGCCGGTGCTCGATCTGAAGTTTCTGGGATTGTTTTGTTGTGGTGAACATCAGCTCATCATGTGAGGATCAAAGATTACCTGATGTTCTTTTTAACCAGTTTCCACAGAAATCCTCAACTTTTACTTTCACTTATTTCTGATTTATTGACACTGTCTAATACACACATATTTAATATATATATATATCCATTAAAGGAGATGCAGAGAGACCAATCACCCTTATCTGTATTACTCGTAATATGAAGAAAACTTTGAACAACTCAAATAATTCCTTGTGGACCAGCTGTCTGACTCATTCTAGTTAATTAGCGTCTCTATTCAACTCATAAATCGATGAACATGTGTGAAATTGTGTCTTAAGTTTTAGGACTCAGCAGATACATGCAGTCGTGCAGAAGGATTTCTGGAAATTGTCCTTTTCTTCAACAACAATTATTTTTTTAAACAATTAATGAGTTAAATAACATTAAAATGACTATTTGGCTAAACATGATTGAAAAAAAGATTTAATTTCTACAATTCTGAACCAAAAATATGTTTCATGTCACCATCTCTACATACGTGTAGATCAGCGCTGATCACATCAGCGCTGAAAAGACTTTTCAAGTCTTTTCTTTTTATTGGGCTGGGTTGAGAGTTCTGTTAAACTCATTAAAGACAGTGGATACATTGGTCTTTACAAGAAGAGATGATTTGACTTAAAGGATTAAAGGTATGTGATCGGTGGACCATCTTCATGAATGTAGAGGTGGAAGAGTTCTTGTAAAAAAAGTGGCTCCCTGCGGTTTAATAAGTGATGAAGTTATGAGCTCATTGGCTCGTTACTATCCAAGGGCGTGCACCGTGTTTGCTTCCAACTCAGACATCACGTTATGAAAGTCCCAACCCTTTGGTGGAGGTCATATAAAACATGAAGAACTACCGGCTGTGTACACGGAGCCTCACTGACATTTAGAGATGGACAGATTAAAATCCCAGAGGGTCAGGATCAGAGCTTATCTTCGGTCAGCAAAGATCCTCACAGATATCCTCACATATGCCATTTGGTGGAGGCTGTTGACCAAAGCTCCTTACTTATACGACCTCAACGACACGCAATTATTCACCGTGGGGGATCGGGGTGGGGAATGAACCCCCGACCCCCATGTGAACCCTTTAGATGACATCGATGAGGCCACTGGCTCAACATTTAATATTTATTTTTTTATCATTTTGTTATTAAAGACAAGATTTTTCTCCAAATAAATGCTTATTTTTTACTAAATGCATCCTGGGAAATGCAGTGTAAACAGAGGCCCGATGTGGAGCCACTTTCAGGTTAGCGATGCACGACCTGGTCTCACTCCCAGGGCGTCAAAACCCGACGCTCGATCAGTCCCCCTCGCCATCTTTATACCGCATTACATGGCGTGCTTGAACGTGACGTTACGCCGGTAGCTTAAGTTACGTAACAGTCCTTCTTATTTCAAACTAGGCCATGCTTTTTCTGACCCTAACCAAGAGGTTTTGGAACATTGTTAACTTGTAACATGTCAAACGCGGCCGTGTTTCACAATGCTAACCGAGCGCTCCAACGTTAAAAAGGCTCAGAAAAACTGTTTCTGATGAACAGTCTCGTCTCCGTCATCTTCACATATTTAAAGCTCTCTTACGATCGTCGAGACGGCGTCTTGTCCGCGTCTCCTTAAGATCACCAACTCCCCCCACTCCCGGCAGGGCACCCCCAAAGTCTCTCAAATCCCTCCCTCCCTCTCCGACCCCATAATCCGTAATCCCGGCTCCTCGGCGTACATTAGTGTATTATTCCTTTAATCCAGAGGAGGAGCGGCCGGATGAAGTAATCGACCGGAGGATAAGTAGACGGCCAATCACGTCTCGTTTTAATTTGTTTGCCCCGGTCGGGTCCAGTGCCAGACTCCTTGAGCCCACTTTGTCCGTCCCATAATGCAGAGAGACTTGTGATGTCATCGTGTGGCAGTGGACCACTGGTGTTTTGAAGAAAGAGGTTGGAAAATGTCTTTGGAAGGAGGCAACTGAACCAGTTGGTGATTGTATGTGTAAATGGTTGTGTTTATAGATCAGATACAAAATATGTTGTATCCAACAGCTCTGTGCAATTTGCAGTTATTGTCAGACAATGTTTGCAAATATTCAAATTGAAATGACAAAATCATACGATTTAAGCTCAACTTTTTTGGGGATAAATTTGTATTGGATGAGTGAATAAACATAATGTTTTTTTTTAGTTCCGAGGTTAATTTAATGTCTTTACTGCCTACGAGCTTTACAGAAAAGGATGGTTGCTGTCTTCACCGTTCCATCTCCAGCCATTTTAATTTCAACGGCTGAATTCTTCATCTAAACGGTTGCTGCATATTCTCATGTCATGGTTTTTGCAGGATCAGCAATTTATTTTTTCTATACTGCTGGCTGCACAGATGGACTTTTTTTCTGCAACTAAACCTGTGGATCAGTTTTATTTATCATAGACATGTTTTTAGATTCAGTGTGACTTACACAAGAATATCAATACATCTGCCTCAAAATCATTGAGAAAAGACGCTCTAAAACCATTTGCCTGAGAATCATCCCTTTAAAAAAGAAAAACGTTTTTATTAGGTAACAATATAATCCACGATGGTTGTCTGTACATTAATGGGTAAATGGAATTCCTAAGGAACTGGCACCAATTTGCCAAAATTAGGCCCAAGTTGACTCAAAAATAACACATCCAGTTTTCACCCCCAAAGTATCCAAATTATGTGAACTGTCGTTCCAAATCTATCCCCCAAATAGAAGTAAGACAAAGAATAATAACAAAAGTGACAAAGGTGTCAGACAAATACATATGAATCAACCATGTTGCCCCATTAAGGACATACAACAGCTGTCACTAGTTCAGTAAAATGGACACAACTCATGTTTTTCTTAGGTTTTTGTGCATTTCACGGATATTTTCTACATTTTAAAGGGTATTTTCTACATCTATTTTAATGACACAATCTCTCAAACCATGTTGGTGCTTTAAATCAAACCAGCTGCTTTGTCTCCTAATGAGCCCTGCTCTCCAGTAACTGGAGCCCATTTGATCGATACAAACTGTGGTCTGTTTTTCCAATTGAAACCATTTTCAGCTCATTAAAGTTCTCTCACCGCTGTATTAATGAGAGGAAACAAATATTTGTGTTTTGGGTAATAGTGGCTCTCATGCATCTGCACACAGATTTCTCAGAAATAGAGATAGATTTATATTTTACGGTGTGGGATAGATTTAGTTTTTAAGATGTGCAGTAAATTATGATAATCTGTTTCCTTCCAAACAGTTTTTTGTTGCTATATTTGTATTAAGAAACTTTATTTTCTTGTGTTTGTAGGAAATGTTGTCGGGACCAATGCCACTGAGCCGGACAGTGTGGCCAATGTTACCGCCCTGCTTAGCGAGGAGGAGGGGCCTGTCAAGGTCAACGAGGTCATCGCCGCCGTAACCGGGATGAGCAGCTCGGCCAGTCCTGCCACTGTCGCCCCCCCGAGGGCGGGCCGGATCCCCCGCGCCGGCGAGGAGGACGAGCAGAGCAGCGGCATGTTCGGCGAAACGATGGTTCCCGTGGTGGAGGAAGTGGTCGTGGTATCCCCGCCCCAGCTAAGCCCTGACTCGGCTGAGACGGAGCACCTGCTGCCCAGCAAGCCTCGCGGACCGGACGTCATGGAGAGCGAGGAGGTAGAGGGGGAGGAAGAGGAGGAGCGTCTGCCACACACCGACCCACCTTGGATCCACGCCAAGGACACAGACGTCTTTGACATGGACCGCCTCTTCACCACCACCACCGCTCAGCCCACAGCCCCCACCAACCCCGCCAATCCTGAGGTCCTCCATGTGGACTTCTACGACCCCTCCTCTCGTGAGCGTGGCCTCGACCTGGCCCCGCCCTCTCCTTCATCACTGGCCCATGAGCTGCAGGGAGGTGACCAGACCTCCTGGGCGATGCCGGACAACTACGACTACCTCACCCCTTACGAGGATGGCGTGTCCCCCACCGCTGACGAGTACACCTACAGCACCACGACCGAAGCCTTCGAGAGCGACGATGACCTCCGTCTCTCCGCAGAGTTTCAACCCAAGCCCCGGGCTCCGGGGTCCGGCTCCTTCGTCCCCGGGGCGGCGCTTCCCGGCAGTGGAGCTCCAAACATCCCTGTGGCGGGTCTTCCGGCGGCCTCACCGGTGGACGGGTCTGACGGGCTGGGCGGATGCCGTGTGGGGTTCCAGGTGGTGAACGGAAGTTGCCGCTCGCCTTGCGACATGCTGCCCAACTACTGCTTCAACGGGGGCCAGTGTTACCTGATGGAGGGCATGGGAGTCTTCTGCAGGTATGACATTACATCCTCAGGATATAATCGGCATGTTGTTTGCATCAACGGTTGACCTTAATTGCTAGCATCGTATTCAGCGTGAAATTAAAGATATATCGGCAAAAAAAAAAGTATAGCTTACCGCAAACTCCATGACAACACTACATGACCTGTTTGCATCTCCCAAAGCATGATGGGAATTGAAGGATCAAAACTTCATGCACCACATGGATGAAAAAGTGTGAAAATGTATTTGACGCTACTAATACAACTGACACTCTCCTCCATTCATCCTCACATCAACACAGTCTTGCAGCAGTTTAAAAAAATAAATAATTAAATGCGAAACATAGATTTTGTGTTCATTAGGGATTTTGCTTGGAAAATATTTTCCCCGGAAAAGACATTAAGTTAAAAACAAAAGTTAGTTTTAGGCAACAAAAACACTTTACATTGAATGTTGGGTTGAGGCACCAAAACCACATAGTTAGGTTGAGAGAAAACCATTGCCACATTGTGTAAACAATTATTGTGTCCTAGAAAATGTATAGTACAGCTTCCATACCAAATTATGAGTTACCTAATACATCCTGGATCTAACAATATAACTAAGAAATATAGTGAATTTGCCTTCAGACTATAAATGAAAGGCGTAAAAAAGACGACAAAGATTAATCGAGAAAAAGCCAAAAAAGAACTTTACCATTTTGGTACATTTTACAAAACTTTTTAAAACCAAAGCATTGCAGCTGCGTTGGGCTTCATCAGAGTCGTTCATCTGATGCATAATCAATGGTAATTATATTCTGCAGCATCCTCAACGGGTTCCAAAGAGCAGTCAGACACCATTATGCAAAGTAAAATGTTGTAAAATGTGTCATCTGATGTACGAGAAGCTGGAGATTCATCGAGTTATTCTCGTGTTCTGCTCTGCTGCTCACAAACATGTGGAAAAGCTCAAGTGCAGAAAAGAAACCAGAGTGTTACTGCTCTTTTTTTAACAAGAGAGTTTTATGAGGAAATGTTCTTCTGCCAGGCTGGATGCTGAGATTCGGTCGTGCTTCGTTAGATTTGGTTTTCCTTTGCCGTGCAAACTGTACACAAACTCACACTAGAGTACGAGAAACACATGGGCGGAGCTCTCATTACAATATGAACCGACTTCCAGGCATTAGCCGCCGACCGCAGTGGCGACGCTCCTCAATACACGATCCAATGGGGTCGCCGCGGTGCTGAATCTAGGTGGAGGTCAAGAGTCAAACGGATTAAGAGAATCATTTATGGAAATATGCCGTAAGGTGCGGAGTAGTTCCAGCTCGTTTCGAGTCCTCTGGCGACGCATCTGTGGATCAAAACGTCCCGATCTGTGATGGGAATAGCTACACTTTGAAAAAAAAAATCACATCAGCACGTCGGGTTCAGGATTAGAGCTGCTGCAGATGGGGGGAGGGCGATGCCTCGTCTGTGATTTATAATACTGTATTATCGCGGAACTGATGCGGTTTATAATACTATTTATTTAAGAGAATGTGATGGGATCAATATCAGACCTGCTTTTTAGAAGCTGCAGTCATGCAGAGTCACTCCCCGCTTGCCTTTAGATTAAAATTGATTAATGCTTTACGCTGCACAGATATAGACATAGGGCGACACAAATAAATCCAAATGAAAAATGTAATTTAAATTACTCAGACAGAGGAGGTTAAATGAAAGTGGGTTATACAACACGGATAAGTAACTATGGACTCTCAAGCTCTTTGTTCCTTCAAAGTTCAACACCTATTTGTTTACGGTGCCAAAAGACACTTCAAGTAAAAAAAAAAAAAAAAGGAAGAAAAAAAAGCGGATCTATTCCACTCTTGTGAGGGAATGCAGAGATAGTTGGGATGTCCTCAAGTAAAGAAACAAAAAGACTTCTGTCTACAGCCGCCATTTTGTACTGATGGTAAACATCCACACAGGAAGAAATCCACTCTACAGGAGGCATGTAGATCAATTCAAACAAATGCTACGGTTGAAAAAAAAAAAAAAAAAAAGCCTGGTTTAACAGCAGTTGCCATAACATAAACACAGGTTTCACATTTCCAAAACGGTAAAGATCTTTACATGCATGTCCCCATAATCATGAAGCGGGTGAACGCACCAATCAGTGAGAGGAGACCTCCAATCAGCGAACAGCTGCACAGATTGACATGCAAATGTATGCGCGGTGGCGATCGGCCTCCTGACTGGAGATGATGGAGGAAACATCACCTAACCAACCGCTAGACACACACACACACACACACACACACACACACACACACACAGAAATACCGGACACATCTCAGTCTGAGACGCTGAAAGTCTCTGGGCGACTCAACCGCCCACATGACCCTGATCCTTTGAAACGACCCCCCCCTCCCCGCCCCTTGCGCGCCCCAAAAGTCAACACTTTCACCGGGATGTGAATCAAAACTGAAGAACGATTGAAAAGTTGTTATTCACAGTTCAGTCAACAGTTTGAGAAATGTACTGTAACAGCATCCACGTTTTCTTTATGGCTTCACATACAGTCAAATGGGCAAAAAGATAAAGTAAAATATCAACAGATCAGTCAGAAACTGGTCCATTTATTTCCTGCTATTTTGTTTCCTAACATGTCTTCTTAGATGTTTATTTTACTACTTTGTCCGTTTGCGTCTGTAGATTCATACTAAATTCACCAAAGGTTACATTACATAATGCCTTGTTTGCCGATGGAAACATAACATTTCACAAAACCTCTGAGTAAGTAATCAACTGGAGAAGTTTCATGGGGAAATCTTTTAGTTCATATTTAAACCGGATTCACCTGTAATTTTCCTGTAAAATCGTTTCGGTGTTTGGTTCGATATAATCCATAGCCTGATTTCTACATTGTATTACTAAAAACAGAGAAATGGTTGTTGACAGAATCTTTTGATTTATGGAGTGATACAAAGAGATATCCAAAAGATTTGAGCCTGCTTTATCCAATGTTCAGATTTCCGCTCCAAAAATAATTACAAATCAGCACACATTGAATTAGATGATCCATCATTTGCATATAGATTACAACGTGTTTATGTTGGTGGGGGAGGGGTGGGGTGGGGGATAAAAAAAATGACTCGTGCTAAGCGGACAACATGATCCAGATATTTAGGGCAGATATAGTCAGCAGATCGTAGCAGTGATGAAGCTCCTGAGAGTGAATCATGAGGCTGAAGAGAGACTGAGAGGCGTATTACTGCTGGGCAAAAATTGCAATATGGGTCAATGGAGCGCTGGCACAGATGAGCACCAACATGTTCCTGTGTGTGTGTGTGTGTGTGTGTGTGTGTGTGTGTGTGTGTGTGTGTGTGTGTGTGTGTGTGTGTGTGTGTGTGTGTGTGTGTGTGTGTGTGCAGCTGAACTGGAGCAGCTTCATACATCAGGCCAATTCAATTACAGCGGGATGAATGTCGGGACCTTTCTGGCCCTCTGCAGTAAAACACATGACCCCTTTGGAGCGCTGTTTACTGACCTCAGACCAGCCCTGTCGTTTCTCTTATCTGCAGGCATAAATATGTACTGGGGGAGAGCCATGCAACCCGAATGTGTGTCAGGGAATATCTAGTGAACACTTTATAATTACCATCATTAGTAATTTAATTGATAGTTAATTCAACTTTAGTTAATAGTTATTTTACTGTTGACAACAACTTAACGATCATTAACAAAGTTGACTATTTATTAGAAATGCTAAGATTGTGTTTTCTTTTTTTTTTTTCCAAGAACGTCCAGCATTGCTTGTCAATATCTTGTGATATTTTGTCTTTGAAAGTCAGTCAGTCCGTCGGATCACACTGACATATTTATTTTCCGAAGCTATCCGAGGCATCTCGGTGCCTGGCTCCCCTGTCCCTCTGACTAATGGGATCTGACGGCGTTAACGTTGTAAATCGCCTCCTCCTCTGGAGCTGCAGGGCCAAGGGCCATATGCGGAGAAAACAGATGAGAAAACTGAGCATAACAAGTGTGTCTGAAAAGAGTTGACCGGAGACGAGGGTGTCTGTGGCAGAAGAAGTCATATACTGAGAGAAAAAGAAAGTGAGTAAAGAAATGTAAAAGTAACAACAACAAAAAAGGAGCGGAAAAGAGAGCAAGAAGCTATCAACAGGAAATAAAAGAGAGAGAGGTGGAGAAACTGAGTGAGAGAATGAGTCAGAACCTTAAAACGCTTGCCAGTATGGAAACGGCCCGGGAGAGCCAGGTCCAGTTGACTGGTGTGTGTGTGTGTGTGTGTGTGTGTGTGTGTGTGTGTGTGTGTGTGTGTGTGTGTGTGTGTGTGTGTGTGTGTGTGTGTGTGTGTGTGTGTGTGTGTGTGTGTGTGTGTGTGTGTGTCCTGCAGCTTGATGCAATTAAGGGAAGCTTTGAGCACCAACTGCAGTTTGTATCCATTTTAGATTTCATGACCACATCATGGAAGCACACTCATGTATAAACTTACAAACACACGTATATATACACACAAAAAACACACACACACAGGATTATGTGTGTATTAGGGATCACTTCCAAGTCTTAGAGGTCGTGGAATCGGGCCAGAGGTCAAACACAAAGATTTACGACTGTAGAGGAGGTTTGGGAAAAAAGACACACACAGACTGTTTTTGCCAAAGGTAATCCGGTCTGACATATTCAGTTGTTGACACGCACACACACTCGCACACGATTGTTTTTGGCAGTGGTCATCTTGCTTAGAGTAACTCTGGTTTTCAACATTGAGTTCACTGCACGCACGCGCACACACACATGTGCGTGCTCACACACACACACACACACACACACACACACACACACACACACACACACACACATGCTCTTATTTTGAAAGAGCTGTAGAGAGGAACTCATCTGCATCAGATATATAAATTTGCAAAAGGAGTGAAGAGCTCAAAGCATCAGCTTTTATTACATAACAATCTATGATTACATTAGAATCACCTGCCTTTTGGATTTTACATTGATTTCACAATATTGCTTGTGTTGTCATTGTAGATTATTTTAGGGGAAAACCTGCAACACATACCAGAGCCAATCCATTTATTATAAGGATTCCAATCAAATTAACTGATTTCAGGCATAAAGTGTACTGAATAAAATGCTGTGATTGACAAAAAATATTAGCTTTGTCCATCAAACTTGAATCTAATCACCAAATCTACGTGGACGTACAAACTGACTCTTTGGTGTCGTTATCACCGGCTTTATTTTTTAAATAATTTAGTCCATCATCACTTCCTGAGGGCAACGTGAGATCTTCTTTAGCTTATATTCCATATTCCCGGCTGACGGTTGTGGTCACCGTGAAGGTCGGGGCCACATCTGCTTAACCGGTAATTGGAGTTTGCCATTTATGGTATTGTTAGTTCTCTACGGGGACGCAGGCGTTTATTTTAATAGACGTTGGTCACAGTTGTGCCCTGAGAATCACGCTGTTTGCAGTCATTTGCAGTGTTGAACCAGCATCTCCTCATAGACGAGAGCCCCGAAGGATCCCACAGAGACTGAGAGCTCGGCAGAAGATTGAATGTGACAAGCAAACAGAAATGTACTGAATTAGATGTGAATATTTTGCTCACCAGAGATATGAGAATAATTGTTTGGGATGGTGTAACAAAGGCTTTTTATTGGACCGTAGAAACCACCGTGTCACGCTCAAACAAGACAGCTCACATTTTAAATGAATTTTGTGTACGAAATATTTGGTACAGTAGTCTTCTTGTCGTCCCGTTTGGCCTAAATCCTGGAAAAATAACTTCTTCACAAGACAAAATGTAAACATTATTATCACGGTTTGAATTGGTCCGATTCTTCTAATGAGCAACTAGCGAGTCCCACTTGTAGCGTCATGTTTATAAATTGAGGGATTTGGCGCCACTGTCTGATTCATTGGAAACTCGGAAGGCTCCGATCCGACTGTTTCAGTCCCGATACCGACACCAATTCCTGGGCTTTGGGTATCGGTAACAGTGTTAGATCAATACACTGTATGCCTCACTGTGTGGAGGGTTAGGTAGCATCCGGCTTGACTTAAACTTTACTTTTCTTAGTCACGTTTATGGTGCGGATGCGATGAATAATATGCATAATTTGTCTGTATGAATAAAATACACAGTGCAGTAGTAAAATAAGAAAATTAACTTAAATACCTAGAACAAAACATAAAGTAATTAATACTTTTTTATAAAAGAAAAATTAATTTGGCGGCGAAGGAACACCCAAAGTAAAAAAATAATGCCACGTGTATGTTCTCATTACCATAAAATTAGATTTTAGAAGCTAAAACCAATGTTGGTCTGAAACCATTTTACTGGTTACACACTTTAGCTTGTGACCCTTTAAAGTGAAGCAAAGCTTTCTCACTACTTTTCTAATTGGCTGCATACGTTTATGAGTTGTGAACAGTCCAACAAAAGAGTGATGTTCCCTTCTGGTATTGTTTTATTTGAATAGTCTCCGAAGCCCAATGAACTAAAACAATTGAGGGAAAAGTAAATGTTTCGTCCACTTTCCCGACGATACATTTATTTTTCTCTTTAGTCATTTAAAATGAACTACAGCGAATCCAAACTATTGGATAGTAGATTGAACAAACTGTTCCTGTAGATGGTGAAATCCTCCAGTGATGTCTTTATTCAGGCATCTCTTTCTTCTTGAAACAAAGCTATAAACTTTTATATGCCCCGTCTCCCTTCGTTAAGTTTCACGTTGAGTCATCTAATCAGATGAGATGTTCCACAGTCTCCCCGCTCACTTTTTTTCTGTCAGCATTTAAAAATTCTAATCCAGTTTTTAATCCTGCCCTCCGCCTGACCAGTGGCTGTCCTTCCCCTCCCAAAGCTCAGTGCAACGAGAAGGTTTGCTTTTCATTTATCAGAGGAACTCGCTGAGGATTTGTTTCAGCGCCAGTATCAGTAGCAGATGTTTTATCCTCCAGACTCGTGCTAGCAATGCGGTTCTTTGCCAGTGGTTCCTTCTCCTGTTCTCTGCCGGCCTTTTCTCTCTTTCTGCGCGCTGCAGATTTCGACTCACTTCTTTGCTTCCACTCTCTGCAGTTATTGCATAAGAACAATATGCACTGCTTCGAGGAAGAAATGTTTAAAAATAGTGTTGTTTTAATGCAAATACCTGATTTGTGCAACAAATATATTCAGTAAACACTCTGCCGGGCCCTCTCCTGTCAGTCCACATCCAGCTCTTTTAGGTTTGCTCGTTCTCCCTCCAACCTTCCAAAGACCTTGTTGAAATGCATTTATCTCCTCTGCTCGGTCTTTGGCCATATTTTGTCAAAAATAATCTAAATCTGATGAAAGAGTGTTTTGAAAGAGTGTTTTCATCCTACATCTGTTATTATTATAGCAGAAAATTAGGTTTAATGTGTTTTCAGTTGAGACAGTTACTGTTTAGATTTTGAAAATGTGGTCAATTTACCAAAAATAAATCTGCTCTGACATTTTGGGAGATGTGAGGTCAGTCACGTCTGCAGCTGACAGTCTTGTCTTGACAAGCCCCGATCGGTAAATTGCAGATTAACATAACATTAATGTATTCATCTTTTAGGTTGATGGCACCTTGTTAGTAAGCACTTGCTTATTTACACATCCAGCCGTTAAAGTCGCCCTCCTTTAGCTCTGTTTTTGGTCTCCACCACCTCCTAAGGGAAATATCTGGCTCTTTAGCCGCTAATTTTCAAAATAAACTTCCGTCTTTACAGGAAGTAATTTGATTTAAGTAGCAAAACTACTTAGTTAGGTTTAGGAAAATATTGTGAAATAAACAGTTTAGTTTTAGGCAACAAAATTACTTTAATAGATTTGGGAAAAGATTGCGATTTAGTTAACTTAACTTTGGAAGTTATGTTTAACACAGGGCACGAACAGCAGCCTTTTTTTATGTATATACAAATTTAATTTGTATATGCATTACAGGGCATTCATTTCTGTAAGTATAGCTACAAGCGCTGTTTGAGATCAGCCTTTCACCAGTTAGCTGTTTGGTGCTAAGCTGGCAGTGTGCATGAGATTTAAAGCTTCTTCTTCTGATTGAGAAAGGGTCATGTCGTTTAACTTTAGGCAGCATTATTGACTGCTTGGGTCAGAGAAGAAATCTGTATTTTCACTTTCCAAAAATACACATACTGTATCAGGCCTATAGCCCTCAAACGACTGACCGTCTTGAATTAGCCTTTTCATCAGCCCCCTGATCTCTCACCCTGCATTACTCTTCACCAATACCAGCAGGGGGTCTTATTAGAGGGCCACAGCCCCACCTGCACCATTGTCACCCTCTATAAGTTTAATTAAAGACTCCCTTCCATCCCTCTCTGTCTGTCTGTCTGCATCCCTCTCTCTTTCTGCTGCCTAATCAGGTAAATATTGAGCATATTTGTGATCTCTTTGTCGTGTGGCTCGGGCCGCCCTCATGCTAATTCTGGTCTATTCCTGCCGGGCTGCAACAATGAGATACGTGCGGCTGCGATGGCGATAATGATGGGGAGAGGAAGGGGAAAAAACAACTCTATTTCTCCCACAATGGGAAGGCCTGTGGATGGGAGGTTTTATGGAGGGAAGAGAGTGGGAGGTTTGGGCGACACTCTCAGCCAGAGAGGGATCAGTGCTCTCAACGTTGAAAAAGGGGTTTGACAGTAGAAGTGATTTCGTCCCCAAAGAGGAGCCATTTCCAATTTGATTTGTGCAGCTGCCCTGGACGTGAGACTTTTCCAGGGAAGGAAATCCAATCTGAAAGATTGTCTTAGAAAATTCAGCCCAGAGCTGTTTCCTCTCGTGTCAGCTTCTTAAACTTCCAAATCTTAATAGATAAGGCCGGCGTTTTTCTGTGCTTTTCTTTGTGTCTGAGAAAAAGACCAGAAACCAAAAATGTGTTGGCCCTGTTTTTACCAACCGCTGCTCTTTGACTATTTTCAGCTGCAGATGAATAAACATCCGGTGTCCTAACAGTTAAGGCTATCTGCAGAAATAAATCTACTCATAAAATGTATTAAGGGAAGAGTGTAAAAAAACAAGAAGAAGAAATCGTTTTTTGTGACCAGTAATCTGGAGGGAAAACAACGTCAAGTGGCAGCTAAATGTGCTCCAGTGTTTACAGCAGGATGGTGTATGCTGGCTCACAGATTAGCTTTTAGCCCTGCTAGGGGCGCAGATCCATTGATGTTGGTCGGTCCACCACTTTGGTTCAGAATAAACAAAAAGTTGTCCATTGACCCTGTACTGTGTGAAGGCGTCTCATTGTCGTTTTTGCATTTCAGTCCCTGGTTGCATATTGTGGCTTCAGCTGTGAGGCCGTGGTTTTCACCTCGTGTCTCTACAGCCACTTAGCATGGCTGCATTGTTCCCTATGGCTTAAAGGGAGGAATACAATATATCATTCGTTGGATTGCCCAGGCAATGCTTATTAGTACAGTTCAGTTAATATTGGTTTTCTTCTCATTTATTTCCAATGAAAGCCAATCCAGATCATTCAGCTCGGACTGCTGTTCTCCTGTCAGAGAAAAAGAGAGAGAGAGAAAAAGAAAATCAGTTGCACGAACTGAAAGCAGAGACACGATTCAGCTGCAGGCGCTTGGCAAAAGTGAAGGAGGGAGGAAAGATGGAGAGGTAAATGAGCCTGTGAACAAGAAAAGAGACTTTTAAGACAACGAGGAACAGGAGAGAGGAGGGAGGGAGGAGGGAGGGAGAGAAAGAAAAGAAATGGGAGCTACAGCCGTGGAAAGCCACCACTGTGTCCCCGTGGACGGCTGAGCGATGGAATGACATGTCAGCTGGGTTACCACGACGACCAGCACATCCTCGCTCGCCTCTTTTATTTGTTCTTGTTCATGCGACCCTTTTACTTCTCTCTCCCGCTCTCTATTTGCGTCCCCTCCCTCCATCTACGACTTACATAAACCTCTTCTTTGTACGGGCGCAGAATTGCTCGGAGGTTGAGTGCATCGAAGTCTCCTTGAAAATGTGATATCAGGCATCATCCCTCCCTCCCTCCCTCTCTCTTTTTCTCACATATGCCCACACTCAAAATGTCTCCCGGCTCGCTTCCCTTCAGCTGGCAAAATATAAAAGCGTCAAGGATTCAGGACGCAGACAGGAAGTGGTCGGTGAAAAGGAGCCTGTTTAGCATGTAAGGGAGCTTATCCCTCACTTGACGCTCCCTCGTCGTGTGTTGGCGCCTCGCCCTTGTGTCCATGAGCGTCAAAGAGAGGCGGAGAACTTTTAATTGCTTTGTCATTCGTTAGTTAAAGCTGTTCTCTTCAGAGAAGCCATGGTCACTAGTTTCATCACCCCAGGGTGCTCTGATGTATATGACAAATACATGGACAAGAAAGCGAGCGCCGTTTTCCTTCATGCTTGAAAGCCTCCCTCTGGGAGTTCTGTATAGTTTTACTCTGAGTTTGTGTTCAGGCCCTTACATAAGACTTCCTTTACCAAACAACACCGACATAAATGGTACACAAACTGGATGTCCTCTTTGACTAAATGAAAGTAATAATAATAATATACATATATATCAATTACTCAAACATAAATCTAGTATTCTGTGGTCACGAATACAGAGAATAACGCACCAGTACACGTTCTTCCGCTCATGTGACGGCGCCGCTCGGCAGCTTTAAGGTCTCGTTTAAGCGGTGAAATAGATTCGGCGTTTGGCACGCCACACGGGTTGTAGACAAAGCCATCTGCCTTTGTGTCCCCGGGCGGACACCGTACTCTGCCAAGCGGAGTCTGGGATGGCGGCTGTGTGTGTGTGTATGTGTGTGTGTGTGTCCGTGTGTTCACGTGTGCATGTGTGCATGTGTGTGTGTGTGTGTGTGTGTCCACATATGTGCCCGTAATTTACGTCCACACACGGACGCCCATATGCATTGTGTAAGATCTTATGTCTTTTCTGATGATGTTTGACAGAGTGTGTGTGACAGCAAGTGCGTTGCTGTAAAAACACCCCCGGGTTCTTTTTTGTCATTTTCACTTTCTATTCTCAGACACACAAAGTGATACTGTCCCCTTTGAATACAGCAGCCTGCAAAAAGAAACCTGCCAGCGACTCTTCCATCCTGCTAACGCGCCTGCGGTCGATTACTTCACAATAACACAGAGGACTTATGTAACATGTTGTGAAAGATTTGAAGTTTTTTTTTTTAGAGCTTTTTCTTTTTTCATTGCAGACTTGCACACCAAAGCGATTTTGATATAATCAGGAACAGAGAGGAAATCCTGAATGTTCATACACATGGGGAGGGTGCTCGAAGCCAATCTGCCTGTTAAATGGCTCTGAAAATACAAATATATGGATGTTGCCAAGCGATGAGCGCAGAAACTGGCACATAATTCACTGAGTCCGAGCATTTTGTGGAATCACTAAGATGTGGTTTGAATCAAATAACCATTTCTTCTTTTGTTTCTTTTTTTTCTCTCTGCTCATTTTCTTTCACACCTCTCATCTTTCCATTCTCTCTGATTCGCTCGGCCAATCTTTTATTTTTCCCTCCCATCTTCTCCTCCTGTCCTCTATTTCCTTCTTCTTCTTCTTCTTCTTCTTCTGCAGATGTAACGTCCAGGATTACATCTGGCACAAGGGCGCGCGCTGCGAGTCGGTGGTGACCGAGTTCCAGGTGATGTGTCTGGCCGTGGGCGCCTCGGCTCTGGTGGTCCTGCTGCTCTTCATGATCATCGTCTGCTTCGCCAAGAAGCTCCACGTGCTCAAGACGGAGAACAAGAAGCTGCGCAAGCGCAGGTGAGTCTGGGCGAAGGGATATCAAGCACGGGAAGTTCTTCATCTTCCCATATTTACTTGGAGGATTGAAAGGGAGCTTAATTTACTACTGTTCAGAGAGAAAACGCATTACAATATGTGGCTCTTTCGTCATATTTGGGGGGATGAACCTTAGGCTCTTACTCCCTAGATTTATATTTAGTAATCCTAACAAGATAATTAAAAAAGATGAAGAAATACACAAACCCAAGTGAAATTATTTGTTATTGCACGCGATGTGTCCCGCAGGCTCAGTGGATTCATTTGTCTCAGTTTTAAAAGATCATTCAAACAAAACAAAGAAAAAGTTAAATCTTTAGTGCCTTGCTCGAAGGCTTCCTGGTGCAGCAGATTTATTATTCGTCGCCCGGCAGACGCTCGAGTCTCGGCTGCGGTACGTTACTCCCTCGATGTTAAAGATCGAAGGAGAAAGCTTTGTTTCTGGTGCCGCTGCCTCTGGGCCAAACTGATGCCCCGAGAGTTAAAGAGAGTTAAAGTTTAGAGAACGACAGAGAAGCAGACAAACCAACAGCTTTAAACGATCACTAAAATGCAGTCAATATGTCAATAAATAAGTGTCAGAGAGAGTAAATAGTCCTGTTTACATTACATTACATACACATACATTTCCAGAATCCAACATTTTTTTTGACTGTACTATTTCACTATAAATTACAATATTGTCACTTCACAAGCTTAAACTGTGATTTTAACTGTGAAATAAACTATTACACAAGAAATGTTAGTGTGAACTTTGCAAAGCATTGTGGGATAACTTATTATACAACAGCATACTGCTATAATAATCTGATGTGTATTTAACTGTGAAATCATAGCAAAATATATATACTATATCACAGTATTTGATACCATAACTGACTGTGAAGTCACAGTATCTGTCATTTTACAACAAAGTTACAGTAACTTATTGTGAAAGTAATGTAACCAGAAAAGTATCAGTTATTATTAGATTATTGAATTAGTAATTTACTGCAAACGCACAGTCAAATGTGTTACGTGATCTAAAACCTAATCTCAACAGGAATCCATGTTTGAGTTAAAAAAGGTCATTATAAGTTAACAACAAAAGGTTGAATGAGCATTTTCCACATATATATATATATATATATTCAATGTGCAATGTGCCGATACATTAACTATGTCACACTATGTTGCTGCTGAACATAAAGACGTGTCTGAATAAATGACAGAAACTGTTCTTTCTGTTCAGTATCGTCTATTAAATTCCCTCAGATCTGCATGAGGCAGTGGCTCTAATGTTTGTTCCTTGTAAAATCCTATTGCACCAACATGTCTTCTTTCTCCTTGTCTTCCTCCTCCTCTTGTTATTCTTTGGAAGGGTTTAGATTTGGAAAATAGAAAATAGCTGTGGATGGCTGCCAGACTCTTGTTGTAGAGTCCATCTTTACTCGCTGAAGTTTAAGATACCAACTGACAGAATTTCAAGTAGAGCCTGAGGGATACATCAGCAATTCTGCAGCGGGGAAAGTATCCAGTACTTTACAAGCAAAAAGCGATCCTAATTTCTGTTAAAAAATAAATACATCTTTTAAAATATGTTCTTGGGTTGGGATTCACTGCTCTATTTATTTGGCTGCGAGAGCAGTTGTATATATTCTTGCGAATCTTCCCGAGAGCAGCTTTAAATTCTAAATTAGTAATATTTAATCTTAAATCAATTTGCGTTCCTATTTGATATACTATGTGAAAATTAGGTAGAAGGTGGAACTACAATGTAGAACGTTGTTATGGATGATCGTCGTTAAATGAACCTCAATAACGTTACTTTCCTTTTATTTTATTTGGACTATTAGCTCCATGATACTAACTATCTTACTGTTTGCAAATTACTTAATCAGATTACATTACCAAGCAACTAACATCCAATCCATGCAACATATTGTAGCTAAGCTACAGCTATCTTGCTAACCTTAGCTTAGGTTAAATTTAGCTCGTTGGCCTTTAATTTCTCTTGCAATCGTTATTTATACGCCTTTGCTTTCTACTGTTAAATCAACACTGTCTGTCACAACACATTAATTAGTATCATAGATCACGTTAGCTGGTGGTCGTAACGTTAAGGAGCAAGCAAGCTAAGGTTAGCCAGCTAGCTGTAGCTTAGCTACGCTGCATGGTTAGCCTAGCTGATGAAGTAAGCTAGCCAATAAACAGTTATTGTTATCCACTCAGGGGAGTATTTTACGACGTTAGCTCACTGTTGAGCTAAACAGAAGCAACAACAAAAAACGTTGGGCAGTAAGAGAAGGTCTCACTTTTGAAGTCACGTTACAATCTGTTAACATGGTGCAAATGCAAAAATTAATACACAGAAATTGTCACAAATAGCACCTTTAAAGTCCCAAGTTAAAGCTCAAAGCTGAGTTTTGACAACGCTTGAGATTTGGAGGTACATTGAACAATAGAGATAGGATGACTGAACACCAGCGTGGCCTCGGTGCCACAGGAATTATTTTCTACAACTTCTTTTCACAGTTACATTTGACCGACAATTTGAATCAAAGAATCAAGAATGATTGAGGCAGCAAAGGTTCTGCGCCTTACTTATCAGCTGAGATTTATTGGCTTGTGTGCACTAGTTATGAAGCCTTCACATTTACGTCTGAATTAGATTAGTTTTCCATGTTTTTATTCACACTTCTTATATCCTATTCATATTTAACCCTGACCGTTGTTGCTGTTTCCTTGTAATCAATGATGTTCATCTTATTATTAACCAAGTAGAAGCACAATGTTGTAAATGTGAAGAGGATAAGAAGGTCTGTAAGACCGATAGTAATAGGAGGGGGGGGATGGCCGACAAAGAAAAGAGACTGAAACAGTCTGAGGGAGGAAGAGGGGATAGGATGGATCTGCTGAAATAGGAGGCGAACAAGTGAGGAAGACAATGGAGGAATGCAGGAGGAGACGAGGAACGAGGGGCGGCGGCTTGGAGAGCTGATGGCGAGCAGCCGGCAGAAAATCAGACGAGAGAACAGATGAAGGGAGAGCAAGAAAAGCCGGTGCACACTCTCAGGAGAAGGGGGCTCTGTGAAGGACCAGGAAACGGGTCTGTAGAGACCTTTTAGATGCATTAAAGGTCATTATTGTTTATGATTCTGATAAAGTGATTTCAATTAGGACCTTAAAAGGGCTCTACATCCCTCCGAGCCAATGTTTCTCATACCACCGACACGGTTCAGAAGAATCATTTAAACAAAGTCATTTATTTTCTCTACCTGCACCTTCGACTCTTAATATGAAGGGTATCTTAAGTGTTCGCCGTACAGCGGTCCCCTGCACGAGTTCGGGATGACCTTTAGGGGTCACATGATAAGAAATCTGTTTTTGAGGCAAGACAATTTGCAAAATAATTCCAAATTTGGTTGACTGTGCAAGGAGGTGGCACACGCATCATTTAACAAGTTTAATGAGATACTTGTAGCTTGATATTGTATTAAAATACTTTCTTTGCGCTCTGCCACTTTCTGATCTAATCATCACCATATTGGTGGGCTGCCTTAAATTCTTTCGAATTATTACAGTTTTTAATAAAAATAATCAAATTTTTAAGAATTTCCTAGAAACAATAGTCAATATCAGCAAATTATTCTTCACTTGTTTTAAAGAAATATTACTTTTCAGTCTCAAAAATATACATACATGAGATGATTTGAGATGAAGATATTATGCAATGTAACATTTTGAGATGAAAACTAATACTAAAGAAAATTAATTAAATTAATCATAATGAATATGATATTTTAAGTCTATCAAATGTTTTTTGTCAGAAAGTGTTTGTGTGTGTGTGTGTGTGTGTGTGTGTGTCTGTGTGTGTGTGTGTGTGTGTGTGTGTGTGTGTGTCTGTGTGTGTGTGTGTGTGTCTGTGTGTGTGTGTGTCTGTGTGTGTGTGTGTGTCTGTGTGTGTGTGTGTGTGTGTCTGTGTGTGTGTGTGTGTGTGTGTGTGTGTGTGTGTGTGTCTGTGTGTGTGTGCGTGTGTGTGCGTGTGTGTGCGTGTGTGTGTGTGTGTGCGTGTGTGTGTGTGTCTGTGTGTGTGTGTGTGTCTGTGTGCGTGTGTGTGTGTGTGTGTGTCTGTGTGTGTGTGTGTGTCTGTGTGTGTGTGTGTGTGTGTGTGTGTGCGCGTGTGTCTGTCTGCGTGTGTGTGTGTGTGTGTGTGTGTGTGTGTGTGTGTGTGTGTGTGTGTGTGTGTGTGTGTGTGTGTGTGTGTGTGAGAGAGAGAGAGAGAGAGACTCAGAGGAAGGTGGAGGGAATATTGACTGAAGGAGAAAACGAGACTGACAGACGGACTGGATTGAATATAAAAAGGAGAGGTGTGTGTGTGTGTGTGTGTGTGTGTGTGTGTGTGTGTGTGTGTGTGTGGAGGGGGGGGGGGGGGGTTTGGTTTGGCTTTGCTTTGCCACAGTGCTGGTGTTTTAGCGTTGGTCTCCCTAGCAACAGCGCCATCAAGGATGAGCAGCAGCCGCGGCGACCGAGCGTCCTCGGATGCAAATGTGAACCGAAGGATTGGATTCTCCGCAGCAGATCCCACGGCAGGTGGGAATGCTTTTAGCTCCACGAGGGAAGGTTATGCTCGTTACCGTTAAGGGGAGATCATGGATGAGGAGGAGGATGATGGTGGGGAGGAGGAGGAAAGCAGTGCAGTCAGTAGCAGGATAGCTAGCAGAATTTTTTTTTTTTAGGAGAAAAGGGTGATGTCATTGGTACTCGGGATCCAGCTGAAAGTAGGGCAGTCTGAACAGGAGGGGGGAGAGGGAGGGAGGTGGAGTTGACCTACATACAGCTGTGCGACCTGAGGGGTGTGTGTGTGTGTGTGTGTGTGTGTGTGTGTGTGTGTGTGTGTGTGTGTGTGTGTGTGTGTGTGCGTAGCGGCAGGGTGCAGCATGAAAGGGACAACATAGCCTCATCAAGTGGTCGGCGAATAGAAATTGAAATGGAGAAGGGAGGAGGAGTAGGGTGATAGATGAGAGGAGTAAAAAAAGGAGGGCAGGATGAAACGGGGAGGAGGGGGGAGACAGAAAGTGAAAGAAAAAGAAAGAAAGAGGAATAAGAGGGTCGTTACAGAGGGAAAAAATCTCAGCATGACACATTCAGAGGAGTGTGTGTGTGTGTGTGTGTGTGTGTGTGTGTGTGTGTGTGTGTGTGTGTGTGTGTGTGTGTGTGTGTGTGTGTGCTGACAGGGCTGATGAATACATGCGACTCCCACACTCCCCATCTGCTGCAGTTAATCGCAGTTGCAGTGTTTCTCTGCCGCAGTAGCGATCAGACTCAACACGCCGGTCAAAGCGGAGAGAAGAGAAGAGAAGAGAAGCATGTTGAAAAAAAAACAATGAACGGAGGTTTCCATATTTGGAATGAAGAGGAGTGGCTCTGGTAGTGACCTGTCAATCACCTTGTAGACCCGCCCTAAAGCATCCCCTGTTTTATGGTCTGTTTGACTCTAAATGCACCATAATGTACTATACATCATGTTGTATTGAAGAAGACTTGAAACTAGAGATTGAGAATGGTTGTGTGGGGGAATGGTTCTTCTCAGTAAATCAAAGAGCGTGACCTAAACCTGCTCTATATGAAACATATCATAAGATAACTTATGTTGTGATTCAACGCTGACATCACAAGTGTCGACGGGAGAACGTGGTCTCCGTCTGTCGGCGTCACACCGCCTTTGATTGTCCTGTCACAACGTTCATGAAATATAAATATGGAAGCTCGCGTCAAGATCAGAGAGACGGTGCAGGAAGTAGATCGCGGCCTCTTTAACTATGGATATGACGGGGGAGTGAAGAGACGAGGAGGGAGCGACACAGCGAGACATTTGAGTAAAGGTTCGGATTTGTGCGGGACGAGCGACAGGCTTCATATATGAGAAGGGAGAGAGAGAGAGAGAGGAGACAAACCTTGTCAAGTTATCGTATCATTTGATGCCTGAGACAAACGTCTCTTCCCTTTAACAAGTCAGAGACGAAGAAGAAGAAGAAGTCTCACTCAGTCGGAAGGGAACTGCAAAAGTTTACCGCTTCTCTGAAGAAATGAGAGGATAGTCTGCGTCTGTTTCAGAACAGTACGAGTAATGTTATCGCCCAGTGGGTGTGACTAAATCAATTTAATGTATTCTGTGTTTTTAAGGAACCTCGAGCAATGTTACTCAGATAATTTGCCATTTAGTGCAACCCTCCCGAGTTATCTTAAAGCCAAACTAAAAGAAATTGTTTGCCATTTTTTGGGGGGAAAATATCCAGGTGGCAATTAAAAACATGCAACAAGCAGCAAAGGTCACAACATATTAATAAATCATGCACAGCTTCTCCGTTTATATAAAGTGGAAAACAAGGGAAAGATCTCGAAAAACTAATACATTGCAGTCCGTGCAGAGTTGGAGAGATTTTTTTTACGCCAAAATTGAATCTTGTGTTTAATTTACATTTTTTATTTGAATGCCATTTGGTTGAGTGTTCCATAATCTATAGATTATTTTCTCCATAATCTGTCAACATTGTGAGGTTCAAGAGAAAAGAAGTGGTTAGCTTGCTTGCAACAATCTAAAAGTGAACGCAAAGCGGATTATTTGCATCAATATCGTCTGCCGAGTGAACGAGAATCCAGACCTGTGTGTTGATGAAAACATAAACGGAGTCGGGTTTTGTCTCCATGTGTCTCCGTGTTGCAGCAGGACTGGAGTGGGTCACATGAGTTTTAAGTAAGTTTAGTCTCTGTGGGGACTCGAGTGAGGACTAGGTAACCTGAATCTGTCCGTTTGTTGCATCACAGATAAAATGTTTTGTTTTTTTACTTCTATAACTAATGCTGCTTTATTGCTTTTTTCTCCCCCCCCCTCCCTTTTTTCTCTTTCTTTCTGTCTTTTCTTTAAATATGTAATCTTTTCCCCTAAATTTGTCCTTTCTCTTGCCCTGTTTGTCCATTCTTCCCTTTTGTTCCCCTTCGTCTCTTCGAATTTTTTGCGCGACTTATCTTTTCTCCTTCTCTCACCTTGTGATCGCCTCCTGTATAATGTCATTTACGTCTCTTCCTCCTCCTTCCTTTTCCTCCTCTTGGATTCTTTTCACCCTTATTATCTTCTTTTGTGTCTCTTTTTTTGTGTATCTGGACTCTCTTTACCTTTTCTTCCCTTGGCTTGACTCTGTTGTCGTCCAATCCCCTGTTTTCCATCTTGTTTATCTCGTTCTCCTAAATGTCCTATATTCTTCGTATTCTTTCATCTTGAACCTCCTTCCTTCTCTCTTAATTTCTCCACATCTCTCTCCCGACCTCTCCAAACTCTCCTCCTCCACTCCCCCACAATCTCTTTCTTCCTTTCCTTCAAACTCTTTCTCCCCCCCACATCATATTGTATTTTCCTCCCTCTTTTACCCATCCTCTACTCCCCCCCTACCCCTTTCATCCTCCGACACCCAGCAGTAAGTACCGGCCTTCATCGGAGCAGCACAATGATAATTTCTCGCTGTCCACCATCGCTGAGGGCTCCCACCCAAATGTAAGGAAACTGTGCGACACCCCTCCTAACGTCCCTCATGCCCGTGCATTGGCTTACTATGATAACATTATCTGTCAGGTAACGTGGTTCTCGCCTCTCTCTCTCACCCCTTTTTTCTGCATCTCCCCCTGCAAACCCTGCCCGGTGCCCCATGACTCCCCGCCCCCCCTCCCCCTCCTAATGCATGGGCATGAGTATTCTCAGATACTCCGAGGTGTGCGACGTTACGGGGGGGGGGCGGGTTTTAAGTGCGTCCAAGGATGGGCGGGAGTTTTTTCTCGAATGGTGAAAACAATTCATAGTTTCATTGTGTTTATTGATTTAGTTCCCCTGGTTTATTATTTTGAAGCAGACGACAAGACACACACACACACATACGCATAATGGACGACAAATAGTAAAAATAATATGGATCTGCATTTAATAATAAAGGCTCAACTAGTCATAATTATTTTATGTATTTTACACAACACCTCTGTAATTTATTTCGACTAAACACGACAAAGAACCGCTTTGTGTGCAGCATAAATCAGCTCAGTGGGCCAAACACCACGGTTGGAGGTTAAATTCCCCACAAAACCGTGCGGACTGAGCATTCATGGATAGTTCTCACAGCGAAACAAACCGCCCTGGCTCCAACTTGACCCCTTTGAGAGAAAAACTCCCACAATCCTTCGCTGCGACCCCTCCCCACCCTGTCTCTTTCTAACCTGCTCTCTCTCTCTCTCTGATCACCTCTTGCATCGGTGTGTTTCTGACATGCGCCACTCCGGTGGTCATGTCAGCTCTGCTTCGCTATTTGTTTGCAAATCTGTACTTTATGACTAAATGTCTGCTTTACTTGTTTATCCTGACAATGGGTGGGCGGGGGAGGGGGACTGCCACGATTGGTCGAAAATGGTTCATTCTGTTTGTTTGTTTCTGGGGGGAGGCAGGGGAAGGATTGATGCCGCAAACAGGTAAGCTAAAGGTGTGGGACATTTGTGAGAAATGGTCGGGGTTATCAGGATAAACATCTGAGATGCAACACCCCCCCTCCCCCCTCCCCCCCTCCCCTCCCCCGGCGGCCTGCAGGTGGCAGCAGAGAGCCGACAGGTGCCTCACTAACTGAAGCATGGGTAGCTAGTAGCGGCTATGCTGTCGTTGTAGCAGCATGGGTAGTTCTAGTGCTACAACTGAGGTCGAGTTTGTTTGGATTTGTTTCAGTGTTTTTAGGTGTGGTACCACCCTCTAACAACTCCATCAGTAGTTCTGCTCACTCGTGACGCTGCAGCAACCAGTCGTTTCTCTGTGACTCTCATTTTGTTTCACGCTAGCTCAACCGTTTTAGACATTTTCATTTCTTTTAGAGGTCTTGCTCACTCATTGTAACCACTACCACAAACCATTTCCACTACTCCGAGAGACAAGAAATCCCAAGAGTCATTTAAAAAAATAAAAAATATCCATCATCACCTCCTAACATATAATAAAAAAGCAACTTCCTAACTCAACACCACCTGTCACAACCCCTCTACCCCCCAAAAGAAACCCTGCCTCATCTACTGGACTGAATAGTAATTGTAAATACTTTTGGTTTATTTTCAGGACACCTAAAGGTACTCTGGCGAAGTTATGCACGCGGGATGCACATGCAGGTGTCAAGCATTGTTTTTGCAAGTCGATACACCTTTCCGCAGCAGCATTTTAATGCTATTCCGCTGATTGACAGTTGGAGGCAGTAATGTGCAAGTATCTATAGCGACGCGTCAGAAAAGGCGGAGAAGATGACGCAAGCAATGCAGCTATGCAAATGTTTTACGAGGAAGTAAAATGCACTCTGTGTGTATTAACATTGATTTACGATGAGTAAACATTAAAATAAAAAAACAATGATGGGCTTTTGTCCTCTATATTTACCGATGTGGTGATTCTCCAACCAATTGCTTCATGTCAATTTCAATTTACTGATTCCTCCAGTCTGCTAATATTTAGAGCCCTATAGAGAAGAATCCGGACCTCCAGCATCAGGATCAAGCGGTCCATGAAAAGTAAGGTGTAAAAGTTAGCTTACCGATCTGAAGAGTTTCCACCTTTTCTAAAGACAGCAAAGTCAGAGATTAACGCCCTTACAGATGTTGCAAGCTAAACCTAAATAGATCGGAGAAGGGATTCAGATTTGATGAGCAGATTGACTCCAGTTGTATATAATGGTGTCGAACCCAAAGATCACCTTGGCGTAAACTCTGTCCTGCGCATCATCTGCACGGTCCAGATGAGGCACACGCTGCTCTCTCGCCTCAAACAAACAGAAAAAAGATTTACGACTACTATTCAGCCCGGTTTATCTTCTAATACATGTTCCAACCACCTACAAAACTCACTTTAGACACATACAGTAGGTTTCCCCAAACCAAAAACCACACCAGCCCACCGTCGCCCGTACTCCAAAAAAATCTCCACCCGCCAATAAATCAAATAACCTCAATTCCCTTCCAAACTAATAACCCAGTGTGTGTGTCAAGACGGCGGAGAACCTCATGCAGAAATATCCAACCCTGTATTTGCTGCTAATAAGGAATAACAGCACCAGAGAGTCTGTGTTTGAACAGAGTCGGTGTCCACATTCAGAGAGGAGCTGTAGCCAGTTGGGAATATCAGCTGACGCCTGAGAGGAAGTCTAGTTTCTCCCACTGTTGGTCTCCAACACTCGATCTCTCTCTTGTCTATTTTATCTGTCTGCTTCTATCTCTTCCTGTCTGCTTCTTCTTTCTCGCTTCTCAAATTCTCCGTATCGTCTCCCACTCGTTTTCTTTCTCTCTCCGTCCACTTCGATCAGTCTCTCCCTCTCTCTCTCTCTCTCTCTCTCTCTCTCTCTCTCTCTCTCTCTCTCCCTGTCCATCTCTGCCTGTCTTTCTCTGAGGATGCCTTGTATGGTTTTGAGGAGTATAACCCTTTGCCCCATCCCCCTCCCCTCAGAAAACCATGAGCAGATACACCTGGGAGTGTAAGACCAAAGAGGAGTCCGACTGCGAGGTAAGACCAAAATCCCAAATGTCAGATAGTCCTGACCCCCCCTCCCCCGTTCTCTCACCTACCCAAACAGCTCTCTCATTGTTACTGTGGCCCTGTCAATCACCCTCTCTCAACTCTCAGTGGACCCATCTGACTCGTACCCCCTCCCACCAGAATACTTAAAGAGAAAAACAGATCAAAAGTCAGGAGAACATGACAAAGACACAGATCCACACGCACACCGTGTCAGAACTGAATAGACTCGCATTACGTTTTCCAAACACCTTTAGTGATTATACATAAAGTAAACTATGAGCATCAGTTCAAGCTACAGTTGGAGATCTGTCATATTTTCTCCAACTGTCACTATATCCTGACACGAGGCAGATAATCTGTAAAGAATCAGCCTCATTTTAGTCCTCCTACACTGAGATTTGCCCCTGAAGAAAACCTCTGAACTCTCAGCAGAATAGGCATCTAATCAAATATGGATCAATACTGCATCGCTTATATGGCGTGTCTCAAATCGATCGTATTACAGATTATCTCACGTACTACTAACAGGATAAAGTGAGAGTTAGATCAAATATGACTACATCATTTTTTTATGAGTTACCAATTGTAGCTTTAATGTTCATACGGATGCAAACAAACACAATTACAGGTATACAGGTAAGAAAACTATGAAAATGAACCTGGAGTGACTCGAGTTGTGTTTTCAGTGCAACCTGCTATCTGTCTGTCACCCAAAAGGACACAGAGTTACATGTAAGTCGAGATAAAAACATCATGAAATCTCCCATTAAGAACACATTAAAGATGAAGATCATGAGGTAAAATAAAAATCCAATCACAAACAGACATAAAAAAATAAAAAATACATTCGTACCTTCTGAGATTTACGTCCAGACAGACGATGTATCAGACACACAAACACCCCCCCCCCCCCCCCACACACACACACACAAACACACACACACACACACAGAAAATTATAAATTTACAGATAAATTGAACCACACACAAACAGAAAGATGGTAATGTCAGAAAAAAACATGCATACAGCCAACACACACACACACACACACACACACACACACACACGCACACCAGTCATTTCTGAACAACACAAAAAGCACTTCTGTTTCCCTGCAGTCACAGAACACTTTGTGTTTCATTCAGTGCGGTAGATTGAACCCTCTTGTCCTCAACCATCCCTCCGCAGTCATCCAGCAGAGTCCAGCTGCGCCATTTCCTCTGCATCAAAAACGCCGAAATGGACTTGTGTTCCGTCAATACTAAATAAATTCAACCCAGAAAATGAATTGACTGGGCAGCGCTGGCCCAGAATCCCCAAGACGATTTCATTTCCATCGACTGAATCTGCTCTCAGACTGACGGAGCGACGCTGAATTCACAGGCAGGAAGTAGAACTATACGTTCAAAACGTACGTGAATTGTTCCTTTTAATTTCCCCAATGTTCCCATGATTGTGAGAACAAAAGGTTCTGGGACCAACAAGAGCGATTCAACTCTGTGATTTCTGAGTGAAAAGTTGCTCCCAGTCTGTGTCTCTTTCCTTTCTGTGCACTTAACAGAGATGATGTGTGGGCGGCAATATGACATTTTGTCTTCTTTGGGCTTTGAAACTTGACTTTCTGTAGGTTTCATTTTATTTGAGTGAACAAAACGACTGTTAACTCCAGTGGAAATTAAAAAGAAACATCACTTTGTTTGAAGAAGACTTTCCAGAGGAGCGACCTTCAAGTTGAGAGGAGGGATCGTGCCGCATTACAATAATACTCTCATTTATTATCTGGAAACAGATGAGAGCTGTGCCGCATGAGTCCTGACCGGACCCCCTCGTCTCCTTAACCCTTCGCCCTTCCACACGAAGACAAACATGCACACGAGATGCAAACACACAACGGTAGACACATGCTGCGTAGACTCTGAGAAAAGAGCCAGCGAGTAAACACAAACAAATCACAAACTAGTGTGTAAACACACGCGTGGAGAGAGCAGCGCAGGCAGGCCGACAGTAACTCACACACACGCGTACCAATACAAATATTTGAATATAGTTTATGCACCCGACTAAAGCTAACAGACACACAGGTGTACTGACTCTCAAACAATGCAAATTCTAAACATATTTAATCAGCTGAAGAAGAATACTGATCCAGACTCTTAGAACTCGCTGGTGAGGCTCAAAGAAACACTAACGAGTGCTCCAACATATGATCTGCTTTGATCACATATAAAAGTATATATCTACATATAGGGGCTTGAGGTGGGCTCACAGATCGCAAACGTATTTTCCCTTTATGCTGAATTATTGGTCACAAAGCACCTGAAAGGAATACTTCACCCTCAAAATGACCGTTTGTATATCAAGTACTTACCCGGCTTTAAAGGAAAGTCTTGACTTGATGTCAACGTCAAACTCAAGCCAGGCTGCCAGTCAAATCAAGAAAGAGGCGGGCCTTACTGCTTTTACCATCTGCTTCCTGTTTTGATGCTGTGACATGGTCACAGATGCAAAAGAAAGGTTGATATTAGCGGTTTTTAATTAGGATGAACTTCCTCTCCGACTCAGAGCAAAGCAACAACGAGGGTTTTCCCCCCGATGATGTGATTGTTAACACTTAAGTCTTGCGCTTTCGTTTTTTAAACAGTAGGTTTTAGCTAAAATGCATGTGAAGTACTGAGCATATGATTGGATGAATTATTGGATGATTATATTTCACAAGACATTCGTTGAGGCCTCAGAGGAATACAAACGTTTTCCTCATGAATTCCAGGTAACGCGGGTCTAGTAATTGACATAAGTGGTCATTTTGTGAAGTATTCCACTAAAGCAAACGCTCTCTCACAGCCCACTAAATAGACAAAAGGACACTAGGAACTGTCCATGTGCCTTCATCATCATCATCATCAAAACCCTGTTTTTATCTCTGTTCCTACTCCCCCCAAAATGACACCCGCTCTAAAGTCCTCGTGACTCTGTGCCTCCCACCCACCGCCCGCCTTCACCCACCCACCCTCCACCCATGCACAATGATGAAATCCAACAAACGACAAAAAAACATTTTCCAGTTTCACGCTGACGGGAGGACAGAGGGCCCCTATCCCGTAACCATGGAAGTGACGTATCCACACGTCCTGCCTGAAGTTACTATCTAGGCCAGCAGCCAGCGGGTAAATGCTCTCACTGCTCTTCCTTCCTGAAAGTGACATTGAATTCCAACGCAAAACATTCAATTAGGGTGTGTTTGTTAATGGCACAGGCCTCAGGGTGCGTGTGTGTGTGTGTGTGTGTGTCTGAATGAATGTGTCCATCTCGCCACACTCGGCTTGTGTGTTCGCCTCTGTAAAGGTTGTGTGTATAACGGGCGCCCCAGGATGCCTGGGGTCGATGATGCCATGCAATATTAATGGGGATAAGAGGCTGGAAAAACCGAGCTGAAACGGACTCCGCGATCAATTTCTTCCCTCTGACCTTAATTAAATTCAGATGGATTGAATTGAGCTCTTAAAAAAAAGAAAAACGCTTTTTTAAATGTATTTTGTATTTCCCCCCCACTCAGCGACTGCTTGGGTATGTATGACGGTGGTACCCAGGGTGGAGAGTTTATTTCTCTCTTTGTTTTTGTTTTGGGAAGATACACGAGGAGGAGGTGAAGCGCGAGGAGACGGGGAGTTCTGCATGAGCGGCCATTACTGTGTGGGGGGGCATATTGCATGTGTATGTGCATGTGCATCCTGGGTTGCCTGAAAGAGGAGGGATGGGGGGATGGGGGGGGGGGGTCGCTCATGCAGCTCACCTCACTGTCTCCTCAACCAAACGCGACATGCCAGTCGAGCATGAAACAGTGGAGCCTCCAAACCGCTGAAATGGCTGCTACTGAAACTGGTTTGGTTTCAAGTAACAATGCGAAAGCTGCAATTTGATTGAGTTAAATATTTTATGGTATTTCTTTTGATGCTGGGAGTCTCTAAAGGATCACACCAGGGTTTTAGCCCTTTTACTCCATTCTCACAGCAGATATTTAGATTTGCCTATGCATTTTCACACTGTACAGAAATTAATGGAAACCAATAGCTACCTGTATATGAATAATATGATAATAGATATGCATATTTAAAATGTGAAGCATCCATTGTGAGAAGGTCAGCAACAAGGTTAAGGAGCTAATGTTGCGTTCCAGACAACTTGGAACTGCAAGATTTTCGACCTCCTGCTAGAAAAAGAACAATGAAAACGCCCCTTTAAGTCGGAGCTCCTACTTGTAAACGGGGGGGGGGTATTCATCCACCCGACTTCATGATGAAGCAGCTGTCTGATGTTACGATGAGCTTGTCTTTAATTCATGTAATAAATATGATCATATGTAACCAGTTCTGCATAATAATGGATGTTGCCGTGGTGTCAGGTAGCTGGTTACTGTAAAAATAATCCCTGAAAGTTGTCTAATCTGCACAAAAGTCCTTGAAAATAGAAAAATCGAGGAGGCTTCAGTGAGAGGGTTGTGGAGGTCAGTGTGCAGCGTAGAACTTGCGTAGACACTGGTGTGGTTCTTTAAAGCATGAAGGTGGAAGTGCATGAAATCAAAACTTTGATCCTTCAAAAGCAAATTGAGCCAAAGTTCATCTTCGTTTTCTTCAACTAATCAGCCGACAAGTACGGCAAAGTTGGGCGAATCTGCAAAACAACCGTTATGTCCAATACTAACGTTTATAATATCTGCACATGGAAAATACGGTAGGGTTATGGTTAGGATAAATAACTGGGTTATAGTAATTAAACAATGGTTAAATAAAACAAAAATTGGTTAAAGTTAGTGAAGCAAATGCAAATTGAAGGTCGGTGACAGGATGTGAACTTTGATCTGTTGAATGAAAACCAGATGCACTCCACATCTTCACCTTTACCTTACCTACATTAAGGACAGACTTCCTGAACAGGCATTGAATGTTGGGATTGGACATAAACTGTGAGCTGCAGAATAGTCCAATATGGGACTAAAAGGCTGTTTTTCTTTGCCTTTAACAAAGATGAATGTAGTCTTTGAGGAAAACCATTGGGATGGTTGGCCAGAATTCCCTACAGAGGACTTGAAGTAGAATTCAAAAGTAAAGCTTTCCACCAATTGGCAGGGTCAAAGTTGCACCTGAACATGAAAGTGTTGTTGTGGTTCTAACTGTACTTTCTGCCCCCCCTCACACCTCCACCTCCACCTCCACCCCTCCCCGGGTAGGACGATCCTAATTCCCAGAACAAGCTGGAGGACCCAGTGAAGGCTCAGCCCAAGGAGGACGACTCCCTCAACATCCACAACTCCCTGACCCCCAAACACGAGAACCACAAGGTCCTGGGCGAGGAGAACTCCTCGGAGGTAAACTCACTGCAGAACAACATGATGTGAAAAAAAACGACAACAAAAAAATACAGCAACCCCAGCAACCTGACAACACGACACTGAAAACGACAAAGGTACGCCGGCAACGGGAGTCTCCCTAAACCCTAAACCCCTCCCTGCCCTCCGTCCGTCCACTGCCGGCTGCGCCTAACGGGTCAACCAACCAACCAACCAGCCTGCCAATGTACCAGCCAACCAACCCTGGTCTGCAACCGCCTCCAACACGGCAACACTGCCACCAAGAGGCCACGGGCCGCTGCAAAAAAAAACGTACACCACCACACCACCACAGCCGCCGCCGCTACCGCCCCTGCTGAGAGTAACCCCACCACCCCACTAAACCTCACCCCGCCGCCACCTTGCAACCTCCTCTTACATCCACTCATGCCCCTTGTTTTGCTGCCCCGCCCCCCTCCCCCTTGTTGCTGTCACTCTACTCTCCCTTATCTCTCTTGCACACACGCACACACACGCACTCACATAGAAGCACACACATACAGTGAAAAGATGTAAACATAGACATGCGTATATGTATACACACACACACACACATTTTCCCCTGCCTGCATTGGTGTATTTTGTAAAAAGAAAGAAATCATACAGAAGTTTAAAACGTACATAAAACGTAATTATAAAGAAAAAGCAAAAAAAAGATAAAGCTACTGAGAGGTTTTGATGTTTGTCTGACTAATCCAGTGAGTATGTATAAATATTGGAGAAAAAAAAATTTCCTTGGATTGATTTACAAAAGAAGAAACACAATGTGTCTTGGTTTTCATTGATGTGATTTCTAATCCTTTGATGTACTTGTTTTTTGTTGGGTTTTTTTGTACTTTTTTGGGACTTTGAACAGAGAATAAACAAACGAGATTCAGACAGTTGTTGAAATAAACCTTTTTAACACGACCTCTGTGGATCCTGTGTTTCTGTGTTTTCCTCAGCGTCGCCTCCCCTTTTATCCCTAATGAACTCTGACACTCTGCATGGCTTTGAACGCAGCTTCTTACATCCTTGTCAACAATGTGCCTCCCTGCTTACACACACACACACAGGTTATGGTTCCCTTCTACATTATGAAGTCCACATTTAAAATTTTATTTCCACAACCGGCATAAAAATGTTGTTTGTAAATATTCTATTCAAAGCTAAATTCTTTTCACTTATTCAGGCTTACGAGAAAAGACTTTCATATGATCTTGAAGATTCGTTCTTGACATTGAAATTAACAATTATTTGGCATCATGGAAATGTTTGGCTGTTATCAAATGACCATAATGTTACAAGATAACAACTAATCAATAAGAGGATTGAAATGATGAATATGGATTCCATAAACGTATAAATATGGTCTAAAAACTGACCTCAAATACAAAAACTGCATATTTCTGCTGCAGTTGAACCATTTAGTTGATCCTCTATTATTGTTGATGAAAATCTCGTAGCTAATGAATTTAGTCTAACTCAACTGAGTCCTTATTTGCTACGCTAGAGGGCACTAAATCCAACACACTTTCCTTTTTAGAGATACCCAATTGGGCAAAGTGTGCGATTGCATTGCTACCCCACATTTTTTTACTACGCTAATTTAATAAGAAACCATGCATGCATCATATCAACAGCCAATGGATCCTCACACAGTGGCTCGTATGATATCTTAAGGAAAAGTTACTCCTATAATTTGTGCGTTTTTCTCAAAGGTCCAGCAACACATTTACATTTCCGCTCGTTACATGAATACAGCTTTTATTAAAATAAACTTATGTCTGTACAGGAAACAAATTAGTTTAGGAAGAGGTTAATCAGCCCAGAGGGAAAGTACGCTGGATTTGTGAAACCAAAACAAGCAGGAATTATTTTAACTGCATGGTTTGACCCCAACAAACAATCCATGTAAACTTTCAATACAGATTAGATATCCATGAGGTTGAAGTCAGCAACTGATTGAGTTTTACCATCTCCAGAGTCGACAGCTGCTCTACTGCTAGAGAAGAGCCTTCACAGCACATAAATCATGACGGCAAACACCAGGTACCGTCTGCTGCTTCTGCATGTTTCTGCCTTCAGAGATGCTTCACTGTTTCCATCTGATCTCACGCACACACACACACACACACACACACACACACACACACACACACACACACACACACACACACACACACACACACACACACACACACACACACACACACACACACACACACAGACATGCTCACACCTGCAAATAAATAGCACGTACACATGCACAGTATATGAACAGTGACCAATACATTACCGACTCACCAACACATGCAAATGCATTCGTGAGCAAAGTGCCTTCAGAGTGATGTACAGCACAAACTGAAAACAGTGTTGCAATTATTATTATTTTTTATTTCTTTTTAGGATATACATGTGACTAAACACTATTATAACTAACTAATTATGATGTTTTATAATACATGACCCTGCAATTAGTATTACATTAGTTACATCATCTACACTTTTAGCAACTGCAACATTAAAGAGACACATTCATGCATTCTTAGTTTGAATACAACACTATGATATGAATTATTTTGAAAATTCATATTGAGTACTTTTATTTTGGTGGTATTGCTACTTTTACCAAGTACTTCTTCCGCCACTGTGAGAGGGTTTGATTTGGAGTTAGCGGCTCTACTGTAAAGATTTTTTTTTATTTGTGGAATTTAAATTGTGTTTAAACTCAGTGCTGACAGCGTGCAGGAATACAACCTTTTTACTTTCAAATGGACGTATAGAAAGTAACTCATATTCACCCT
>CM042221.1:11441865-11444365 GCA_023566465.1 Cottus gobio | reverse complement strand
AACGGAGCAAGAAGTGATGTAAAAAGAGCTTCTCTGTTTAAACTGATGGAGTTAAAACATCTAGATGTTATTTTAGTGCAGGAGACTCACAGTGATGTGGAGAATGAGAGTGAGTGGAAGAAGCAGTGGCCTGGGGAAGTTATTCTCAGCCATAAGGCCTCTAACAGTGGGGGGGTCGGGGTGCTCTTCTCTAAGGGTTTCCGTCCCTGCTCCTTCAGGGTGGAGGAGATCATGTGTGGGCATATTATAAAAATCAAGGTTCAACTTGAAAATGTCCAACTTATTTTTATAAACGTGTATGCTCCAGTTTTGGCCATTGAACGAATGTTTTTTTTAGATCTTTTGTCTGATGTCATTCAGGATTGTACTGATGACTTTTTGTTTTTGGGAGGTGATTTTAACTGTACAGAGAATCCCAGTGTAGACCGTAATCACCTGGAGCCTCATCCTGCTTCCTCGGCCAGACTCAGGCGTCTGATGGAGAGCTGGGAGCTGAAGGATGTGTGGAGAGGGTTTAACATCAGTGAAAGGCAGTACACCTGGAGTCATTCCAGAGAGAACATCTTGTCTTTGGCCAGGCTGGATCGCTTCTATTGTTTTAAGCACCATTTTAGTGTGTTTAAAACGTGTGTTATTTCTCCTGTTGGTTTTACAGACCATTGTCTTGTCCAGTGCTCTATTTATATTCAGAATGTAAGACTGCACAGCGCATATTGGCACTTTAATACTGGACTTTTAAATGATATTTCTTTTAAAGAGGTTTTTAAGTGTGTGTGGGGTACACACCAGAGTCTTAAGGCCAGTTTCCCATCGCTGCAGCAGTGGTGGGATGTTGGAAAGATTCAGGTGAAACTCTTGTGTCAGCAATATACTCGCAATGTCACCAAGCACATTACCAGGTCTCTTCAAGACCTGGAGATTGAAGTAGTGGAATTACAGAGTTTGGTGAATTCCACAGGAAATCAAGGGCATGTTGAAGCTCTTAAAGTCAAGAAGGCTGCTTTAGCCAACCTGTTGGGCATTACAGCACAGGGAGCTCTGGTCCGCTCACGCTTCATGAACGCCTCGCAGATGGACGCTCCCTCGCAGTTCTTCTTTGGTCTAGAGCGGAAGAATGGTCAGAGAAAGATCATGCATTCTCTACGCTCGGAAGAAGGAGTCACAATCACGGGAACCCCTGAGATCAGGAGATTTGCCACCTCCTTCTACAAAGACCTGTTCAGAGAGGAGTACGTGGAGGATGCTGAGTCAGCTGCATCCTTCTACGATGGGCTTCCTCAGGTGGATGCTGCTACCAACACGGTGCTGGAAGACCAACTGTCCCTGAATGAGTTGTTTGCGGCTCTGATGAGCCTGGGGAACGGTAAGGCACCAGGCATCGACGGGCTGCCTGTGGACTTCTATAAGACCTTTTGGCCAGTAATTGGTGAAGATCTGCTGGAGGTCTTTCAAGACAGCTTGAGCAGAGGACGTCTGCCACTGAGCTGCAGAAGGGCCGTCATTACCCTGCTGCCGAAGAAAGGAGACCTGCAGGAGTTGAAGAACTGGAGACCTGTTTCTCTGCTGTGTGGGGATTATAAGATATTGTCCAAAGCTCTCGCTTCTCGGCTGAGGGAGGTAATGGGTGAAGTGGTTCACATCGACCAGACTTACTGTGTGCCCGGCAGGTTAATGAGTGACAATATCACTTTAATTCGGCATGTTTTGGACGTCTCTGGCTCGGTGGGCATGGATACTGGCCTTATTTCCATAGACCAGGAAAAGGCTTTTGACCGGGTTGAACACCAGTATTTGTGGCACACGCTCAATGCTTTTGGCTTCAGCCCAGGGTTCATAGCTAAGATACAGGTACTGTACCGTGACATTGCGAGTATATTAAAGGTTAATGGTGGTTTGGCTGCACCTTTTAATGTGCAGAGAGGGGTACGGCAGGGGTGCTCTCTGTCAGGGATGCTATATTCCCTCTCTATTGAGCCTCTGCTCAATAAGCTCAGGAAGGAACTTTTAGGTGTTTATTTTCCGGGGGTGTGATTCAGCTGTTAAAATATCAGCTTATGCAGATGATGTCATGGTGGTTTTAAACAAACAAGCAGATACTCGACACTTTGGTAGGGAATGTAAGTATTTTTAATCATATCTCGTCTGCCAAAGTAACTGGACTAAGAGTGAAGCTGTGGTGGTGGGGGATAAGCTGCAGAGTAAGCTATCTCTCCCAGGAGGGCTCACCTGAAGAAAGGAGGGGTAAAGTATTTTGGGTGTGTTTTGGGAGAGGAATGTGTGATGCAAAAGAACTGGGATACTGCTCTGGAAAACATAGAGGGCCGTTTAAAGAGATGGAAGTGGCTCTTACCGAGCATGTCCTATAGAGGCAGGACACTTGTTATTAATAATCTACTGTCCTCTTCTCTGTGGCATAAACTGTCTTGTGTGGACCCCCCTTCTGATTTACTTGCAAAAATTCAATCCGTTTTGATCAATTTCTTTTGGGATAAGCTGCACT
>CM042221.1:11209365-11436865 GCA_023566465.1 Cottus gobio | reverse complement strand
TAACTACAGATCAAAGGATTATATGTAATGTAAAAGGTTTTGCATCACCTACAGTATGACATGACGCTGTTCCCCTCGGCTCTGAGCCCTTCAGCAACTTTCAGCTCAGTGTTTCGCTTTTACAGCATCGAGCTCTACTGTTTTGGTTGAGTCTCTGCGCTCTCATCAACTTTCAACTTCTGATAAACTCGAGATAGAATTCTAGATAGATATGTTCATGCTTCATGCTTCCCGCCCAGCACCAGTCAGCAGACGGACAAAGTTAGAGACGAGCTGCTGGACAAAGTGGAGCCTTTTGCAGCTGAAACACCAGAAAATTAGAGTGGTGGAGACCAAAAACAGAGCTAAAAATAGAGTGGATGTTGTACTTATTTTCCATCACGTGGACACAAACACAGCTCCAAAATGTTATTTCCCTATCTGCTAAATGTGTAAAAGTTCCCTCACGGGCTTTAACAACTTTGTATGGTGATAATATGTTTGTGATACGTTTGTTCCGTTGCTGTGTAGCTGTATAGCATGTAAGTCGCTTTGGATAAAAGCGTCAGCTAAATGAAATGTAATGTAATGTTCTGCTGCCCCGCAAAGTAATAAAGCAGCTCTACTCTCGGACATTTTAAAAGACATAAGTTATTCGACTAAAGCCAACAACAGAGAGCCAAAACACCATCTATTAAACTATCTTTCAATGTGACAGATCGAGGTACAACAATTGCTGCAGCACAGAAACAATGGAGATGGGAAGGATCCAGTCAGGTGTAGGATTTTCTAACAGTTGTGTTCAGAAAATATGGAGCATGTTTAAAAGTTAAAATGCTAATTCATTGCATTTGTGCTCTTGGTCTATTTGATATTGAGCTATTGAGAGCGACACACTGCCATCTGCTGATTCAAGACATAATCAGTTGTTCATGTTCTCTCTCCCATTTTACTTGAAAGTGTTTTTTATCCGGTCGTTCTGCACTACAAGATGGACTACAGGCATGAACTAGCCTGAATTCGGCCTCCCTTGAGAGAAAAGAAAGATACATGTTGTGCTTTTCTATTGAATGTATCAATCATCGATGATCATCAGGAATGGTATGCTAAAATAGCTTTTTTTAGCTCCAATATCACCAGATACCATCTTCTGTCCGCTATTGGGTTTTACAGATTTTTTTCCTCTGACAACGAAGCAATGAGAGTGAACCGAAACACTAAAGCTGTGGGCCAGATAACTATAATGAGCGGAAAATCACCATACAGCTCGATAAATACGAGGGGAGCTGTGGTTTTATCGGCTTTCAGACATTGCCACACTGTTATTTCAGACATTGTTATTATACAAATATCTATTATAGCTGCTTTAATCTCTCTGTTCCGCCTTTCAAATTACCCCTATGAGAGGTAATTATCATAGGGGTAATTACCTATACACCCCTGAATATCAAATGCTTTGTATAATATACTTGAACTATAACAAACATCATGATAATAATAATATGAGGTGCACCCTAGTCAGTGATGCTTGGAAAATAAAAACTCATATTTCCGAACAGCAAGGAGTGAAGTTGTGAAGTGAATGTAGAGTTGGGATGATGGTTCAAAACTATACACTGGTAAATATCCCTCGATTACATTTTTTTGTGCTAATTTCTGTTGGAAGGCTACTGATCCACATATTCCCTCATTAATGGAAGATGTATGACCTATTGCGTAAAGAAACGGGTTTTGCACTCAGACAAAAAGAACAAGAATTCAAGCTATGCTTTAATGTTTTTTAACATGCTTCCTAACATGAGGTAAGACTTCCTGCTCAATAATGTCTACTTGGTAATGAATCAATACGAAAAGCAAAGGAAAGTGATGGGGCGAAGCAGGTTCACGTCTGGTTTCCTGGTGCAAAAGTATCTCAGGAGAACATTATCTCAAGGTAATCAGGTTGAGCACATTTGCAGAGGATGCTGACACACAGATTAGCAGGTGATAATGTATATTAATAATGCCGTGGTGAGTTAGATCTCTCTTGAATCCTGTTTGATGCTAAAAATGCACAAATGTAAAGAAAACATTGATCTAGAGTGCAGAGCAGAGTTCATGTTCGGTTTCTCTGAGGCAGAATTTGGCACAATAGAGATGCTAATATTTCCCTTACCCACATTAATTTAACTGTTGCTGACTTCATCCCTGAATTTAACTGTTATTAGTGACTCTAATAACATGTTTGTATTACAACAACAACTACTACTGACAGTGTGCTACCAATAGGTGGCGAAATCTCGACAACAAGGACGGAAACCCCGAAGAAGTCGCCATGTGCAAGCAAAGATCGTCTATTAAGATAGCTTTATAAAGCGGTCGCTAGGTGATTTGGTTTTTTTTAGAAGAAGAAAACACGCATGAAAACTCACAATTCAATCTCCAAAACGTAATAATTCAGTTTTCCGTGTCGTATTCTAGAATTAACAAAACTTGCGAGAAAAAATCGTAAGATGGTTATTTGGCAGCAAGACGCCACTAACGGCTTCAACGCCGACCAAAAAAACTGCATCTCCGTGCAGAGTGAGATCTCATGTTTCTTTAGTCTACCCGTCTTTGGTTACTAGCATGCGACTTGACGTTAGCACGGCAGCTAATTAGAAGGAGAGCAGTGAAACTGTAGAGTAAAGTAGAATATTTGACCTATAAATCACAACACACACTGTGAGATGAATCCCAGCGGACGACTCATATTTCGTAACGTTATTTTATCTCACCAACAAGCCGTTTAGCTAGCTACCGTTGTATTATTTACGGTTAATAGGTTAAAACCAGCTATGTTTACAGAGCTCAATAGCATCTTGAACACCACTCCCGACAGCTTCACACAGGTGAGGACTCAGCGTGTGTAATGTGTCTTGTCTGTTACTTATATAAAGCTGTAACACGCTGTTTTACACGGTAACCCTACCGTGGGGGAGTTTCTGTAAACGTTAGTCGCAGAATGATGACATCTATACTTTTACCACTTAAGTGTAAGTTTAACGTTGCCTTGTGTCTTCAGGGGGAATTTGTCCTGCTCTCAGACAGACAGAGTGATGCCTCTTTCCTTATTCACCATTTCCTCTCTTTGTACCTACGAGGTGAGTTATTAGCTGTCAATGTGGAAAATAAGGAGATACACTGTTAACTCATGTCCAAACCACAGCTGATGTCTCTCTCTCTTGCTCTCTTTCTTTATTTCTTTCTTTTTTGTAATCTCAGCACACTGCAAAGTGTGGTTTCTGGGTCTGGTACAGTCCTTCAATCATTACAGTGCAATCAGCCAGAGACTGGTGAGTACCCCCTGTTGTCGTCCTCATTCTGTGTACTTGTTTAATTCATGTTTATGCTGCAAGGAAGTCATTTGAAGACATCATGGCGTGAAGAGTTTACGTTTCACACTTGCAGTCAGTTTCATCTATTCATCCGAATCCATCACATCTGTCTCCTTTTCAAAAACACACTCTGACCATTTTTTATTCTTCTTTCCATCCTCGTCACTTTTGGGTTTAAGGTGAGGGAACACATTACATGTACAGTAACGCTAGACCCTCGTGGCATGTACGACCCAATATTAATTTCTGGTAATTTGTTAAATACATATTGATTGGGACCCTGGTTCAGTGGGTATGTGTTAGGGGTTAGGAATGTTAGCTTTAAGCTCGGTGGTGACACTGAATTTGTGTTCATCTGTGTGTGAATTGTGTTTTCTCAGGGTGTGAGCCTCACACAAGCCAAGGAAAAGGGTCAGCTGGTTTTCTTAGAGGGACTGAATGAGTCTCTGTCTGTTTTGATTCCTCAAGAAACTGACACAGGAAGTGAAGCCATGGGCTTCCTCAGGTACAAATAAAATAATCACATTTCTTCACCTAATTGTCTTACCTGTACAGACTTCTATTATATTTTGGCATGGCATCACTGTTTATATCTAGATAACCAATCCAACAGTATTACATTTACACACCACTCAACCTTTTATCTGGTTTCCAACATATCAAGATGTGAAACATACATTTCCCCACGTATTTCCAGACTTCCAGACCAATTGCACAAACCCTGTAGTAACAGCAAACATCATTATCCTCACGTCCTCCGTCTCCAGGGACCCTGCTGTCGGCCTGAAGAGTCTCTACGAGTTCGTCCGGTCCAGTGCGACCAGTTCTGGCGGCGGCGAGCCGGAGGAGTGGGGTCCCCCAGTGTTGCTGGTGGATGACCTCAGCGTGCTGCTGAGTCTGGGGGCGAGTGTTGACGCCGTGCTGGACTTCAGCCACTACTGCCGAGCCATCGTCTGCTCCCAACTGCAGGTTAGACCCTCTGTGTCCGAGCACGATTTATTTTTCATTACATTATATTACATTTCATTTAGCTGACGCTTTTATCCAAAGCGACTTACATGCTATACCGTAGACACAGCAACGGTGAGCAATTAGGGTTAAGTGTCTTGCTCAAGGACACAACGACATGGACTACCAGAGCCTGGGATCGAACCACCGACCCTCTGATTGAAAGACATACTTGCTAAACACTGAGCTGTATGTTCAAAAAGAAGGTTTTGGTGTGAAGCCAACAGTAACTTTGACTGTGACTGCAGGGCAATGTGGTGATGCTGACGCGCTGTGATGGGGAAGAAGAGGAAGAGGATGACGACGAAGGCTCGGAGAGGCTTTTGAGGGGCCTGACACACCAGTGTAGCCTCACTCTTCATGTACAGGGTCTTCCCACTGGCTACTGCAGGGACATACACGGGCAGGTGAGTGTGTTTGATTCACACACTTCACTTCAGAGATGTGGCCGGAATCCAGGTGTACCACACACATTAGTGGATAGTGCTGATATTAAAGACAATTTTCATTATTGATTCATCTGACAATAATTGTATCAATTAATATAAGATGACTTAAGATGACTTTTGTCCAACCAAAAGTTTTTATAAAAGTGTTTTTGTTTGTTACCAATGTCACCAAGACCTGCATCATCAATAACCTACATTAGGAGTGTTTTTCAATTATACAATTTTTCAAGTATTAATATGAGTAAAATCAGTGTACATACAATATCAATAACTTCTAATAGTGATGCGCATGCTATGTAAAAGGTTACATACTGTGTATCTGCACGATATATTTCATGGGATCAGTGTGAGACGCACACAAATATTCCACAATAAAGATGTAAATAGTGTTTCTCATTTTCAGGTGGAGGTGTGCTGGAGGAGGAGACAAGGTGATGGGCGATGCACGCAAAAGAAACTCTTTCAGTACAAAGTCCACGACAAAGGAGCCTCCTTCTTTGCTCCTGGGACATCCAGCGCCGTTCTCTAGTTCCACCATTCAACGTCCTCGTTTTTTTGCCTTTTGTCTCGTTTTACATGCAGCATCTGACTGTTATGTTTTAATATCACCGGAGAACACACACACACGCACGCTGGAGTGTTTTCAACTGCCAAAGTAGTTGGTGAACCGGACAAATTCACCAACCGCCCTTTTACGTTTGGATGCTCGCAGCAGTGTTAACAACGCAGCCTGGACACCGTGCGGTCTAGAGAAAGGATGCCGTGATCCTGCCAGCGCCTGCTTCCTCTCAATCCCTGCCCACTTATCTTGCTTTCAGATATTCAATTAAGTCAAACAAAAAATAAAATGACAGTTGAGTTTTGATTATCAGGCTGGTTTGCTGAAGGTATGACTTGTGATGCACTTAACGCAGATGGTTAATACGTTTGTGATGGCGAGTGGACATTAATGGACCGACTGATATCTGATTAAGTACGTTATAAAAAAATAAGTGACCGGAATTTTACTAGTTGAAAGGTGCATAACAATAAACAGAAATAGAATAAAACAATAATCGAGACATAATTTAAATATATTTTAGACCAATAAACAAAAAGGGAGTGCTTGGTCCATGAATAACTACATAAGCTGACTATTCTTACCACTAAATGGATTTTGTTAGAGTAAAAATAAAAAATAAAGTGTAATGTGTTGTCATTCCCTGTGTGAACACTAGAGGTTGCGCTCTCCTCGCGCGTCACGCTGCCGGGTGAGAGGTCGGAGTGGAGAGGTCTCTGGGATTTTGACAACCAGCATTTCCTAAAACGCTGCTCCTTCCACCTCGGCGTCCGAGGCACACGAGACAGATCCCAAAACAAAGGAATAAACACACAGGCTGTTCGTCAGCTTCAACTCAACAACTAAAACATCTGAGGATCTCCGAAGTTTGTCCAGGTGTGTGGAAGATGTAGCTAAACCGTTAGCATTAACTAACCTAGCTGTGTTGGGAGCGTGGGGGCAGCTGGGGATCGTTTAATCAATCCATAATGTTGGATAGTGAGTGTTGTTGGAGCCACGAGCTGCTAGTTATCACGATATTTTCTAATTGTTTCTCATCGAGCGTGACCCCCGGGTTCTCACTCTATGGGTTAGCATGTTAGCTCACAAGGTGTCCGCAGGTACAACGCTTGGAAGTAACGTAATATTTATGAGTACGCATTTAGTTAGTTGTTGGCGTGAACACGATGAGCATGGATTTACTCTCGGTATTATTTTAAATTAGCTCGTTGTTGTGCGAAACAAAAACTGACGCTAGTTAAGTTGCACTCGTTAACTTTAGCTAGCAAGCTAACAACTGCCGTCAGTGTTTTTTTTTGTCGTTAATTGTACAGACAATACGTTTTTTTACTTTATTCCAAAATTCGTGTGCGAATATTAACTTAAGATATAGCAACGTTTGAAAATAAATTATTATTAAATACAGCCTTCGGGAAACGAGTTATCTAGCGAGCTGCTTTTGCTAACGTCAGTTAGCGTCAGTTTACGTTAGAAGCTTGACAGCAGATTCCTTTAAAACAAATGTTAATCCCAGTTAATTCAAACAGCGAGGCTCATATTTGTGTAATGTTAAAACGTAATAAAATTAGGACATTATTTGTATAATACATGGATTCCACACCGATTTGAACAGTTTTTTTAATAAATGGTTTAACGTTAAAGGTGCGAGACCTTAACGCTCCTGAGCAATGCTTCGTGGGTAATGTGAATAATAAGGAACATGTGCTGTATAGAGTTTTTACTTAAATATGTTATTCTGCCAGGTTATTGTAAAGTAAACAGACACTTGTACACTATTTATCTGAGGCCCAATCCTCGAGGTCACCATGCCGGCTTGTTTCCTGGCAGGTGATGTTGCCACAAGGTTGCATCAGCCCCATCACCACTTATCTTGTGATTTATATATTTCACCCATTTATGCAGTTCAACGTGAACTACATAGACAGTTTAGTTACATGTGCTGGAGAAAGATGTATGTTTATAACCGGCAGAACTAAATAATCATATTCATTTCTTCTTCTTCCTCTAAATAATTTGTCAGGAAACATACTTGCCTGTTGAACATCACTCCCCATTACATTACAGTTACTGATTGACAGTGTATTTCCCTGTTCTTGCCACTGGTTCCGGTTGTAAAAGGCTGCGTTGTAGTAATCTTCTTGCTCATCCACGCTAAGCTCGTCTTTAACAGCAGGACTAATGGGCGTCACAGATCAGAGGAGCATTTTTTCACATTATGCAACTGTGGGATTGAATCTGGACACGGTTGCATTGCGGAGAATCAACACAGCCTGAGAACTCTCTGAGATGTTTTTGGGGTATTGGTATAGTTTTTTGGGGCCTACATTAATTCACTGGAATATATATTTAATAAGGCATATAAATGCATTGGATGATACAGAAAGTAGCTGATATGCCACTGGAAGCTCTAAGTACTAGAGATGCTTTCAAGTTAAGCATTTTAGGGAGTGTTGAAAAGAGGTAAGCCTGTGCTTTTTTTTTTTTAAATCTCCTATTTAAAAAATAGGTTTGTTACAGAACATTCATAAACTTTGTGCACTTTTTTGCTCACTTTGATGTTACAGGCATGTGGCTTTATAAATCTAAGAACCACATAATTGAGACCTACAAATGAGCTCCAAAATGTATTTATTGTTATTAGCTCGCAACGTGAAACCCTGTGTTGGTCATGTCTCTATCTGTGTTTTTGTTTGCAACTGAGTGCTTGCTCCTCACGTGGGAGGCATATAGACCGTTCTTGTGTGTGTGTGTGTGTGTGTGTGTGTGTGTGTGTGTGTGTGTGTGTGTGTGTGTGTGTGTGTGTGTGTGTGTGTGTGTGTGTGTGTGTGTGTGTGTGTGTGTGTGTGTGTGTGTGTGTGTGTGTGTGTGTGTGTGTGTGTACACACGCACATTATATATATATATATATATAATCACAGGGACATTTTCCGTCGTAAAGTCATGGATATTTATTGGTGGTTTGATGGTACCTGGATAGACTGGCGACTTGTCCAGGGTGTACCCTGCCTTCGCCCAATGACAGCTGGGATCGGCTCCAGCGCCCCGCGACCCTAAACAGGATAAGCGGTTCAGATAATGGATGGATGGATGGTTTGATAGTATCTGGTATCATCCCAACAAAACAACCATCCGACCAGACAGAATGGGATTTCTAAACAATTGCGGGTCACCTGCCAAAGTGGCCGAAGAGAACACAATCCCACGAGCCTCAAACAGTTGACCAGCGCTCAGGATGCGGCTGGTATTGTTTATTCTTCTTCCCCGGTTGTGATGTTTTTCGTTTTAAAACCTCTGTCAAGCTTGTAATGCTTTTGAGACGTGATTGTGCTGCAACATACAGGACAGGCTGGAAGCAGCCGGGGGGGTGGCCATAGGCCCATAGCCCTGCTCGTTGAGTTTCCGATCGCCTCAATCCCGGATTAGTTCACTGACGGAGACACTGCTGAGCCTTTCGCCAAATCAGGTCTCGCTGCCCCACTAATGCAACCCCACAGCCCGCAGTGAGCAGGACAAACTGCAGAGAGAGAAAGAGAGAGATGGAGACGTTCGCTGAAAGTTTTCCCTCGCGAGAAAGTGAGCAGGACCTGGCCGAGAGTCGACCTTCCCATCGAGACGGGAGAGCAGCGAGGGGCGTCGCTTCAAAGCCTGTTTTGACATTTGCAGCACCCATTGTGCGAGCTTCCCAGGACGTTGCTGTTATAACGGCATAGAGTATTTATAACAGCAGATCAAGAGACCTCCCGGGGCAAATTCCTCCCGGGGAATGTTTCCGCTGCTCCCGGGAGGACGAGCCGAGCAGCCGCCCACTGTGCCTGAATCAAGAGGGGAGCACTACGTTAACCACAAGGCGCTGCTGAGGCTTCAAACACCCGGCGCGGCTGCACGAGCCAGAGCCAGAGCGGTAACCTGGTCTCCCGTTAGCAGGTACGTTTCTCTGAACAGGTGGCTGGATCAAGGTAACTGCCGACGGGACGGAGCTGTGTCGTTGTCTTTTGGCACCGCGGCGCTGCTTATTGACACCATGTGATACACTGAGGGCTCAGTGGTGAGTGGAAGGACCACACTGGACAAATCCAGCTGCGTGTGCGTGTGCCAGGGCAGCCTGTTGAGCGTTTGCAACCGAGCAGTGTGTAACTGCAAACGCCGGATAGGCAGCGTTGAACCGGTCTGCTGAGTAAACAGAGAGACAGGTGAGGGCTGAGATTGGCATGAACGTCAACAGAAGATTACATCGATACGGGAAGCTGAAGGAACTGATTTTAGTTGGAAGGGAGGTTCAACCTCAGAGCAAAGATTTCAAATGTTACTGGACTCAAATCTTTTTAACAGGGAAACAATGCTGAGGCTCCTGGCAGTCACAGAGCCGGGATGACATGCAACGTATAGTTTTATGGACTCCACCCGGGAAGCAAATTCAATATTATTAATGACAATGACTTTCAGTGCAATCATATTGGGGACATTTGAACATATCGTGTTTGTCATGAACGTTTTTAATTTAAGTAGAGTTTTGATTGATGTAACAAGTGACACAGTTCATGGCAATACACTTTGTGCTTAATTAAATCAGATAAGTATTCTCACTAATATTGTCATATTGATATTACACAGCAAAAACACACATTCTCATTGGAAAGGCTGTCAACAGTGACTGTTTCAAAACGATTAATCAATTGTAATAATTGTTGTCAAACTTGCTGATTAATTCTTCTGTTTGTGAACTTAAACTGTAAAATGTGTGCACTTTAGATCATGTGTTTTCTTAAATATATGTCTTGAATATAAAAAATGAGGGCTGCTTGTAACTGACTATTACTTGTTTGAGAAGATTGTGAATAAATGCTTGTAGTTAAGATGACCACGTCATCAAATTGTTTATTTCATTGCTATTTATTGTTTAAGATCTAAAGAATGGGATGCAGTACATTTTCATATTTTAGATCTGTGACTGTCAATATTGTCTGCCTATTAAACGATTGACAAATATTTTATAATTCATTAGTTTCAATTTGTAAATGAATGAATTGTTTCAGCTCTTCTTGTCTTCCTCCGTCTGCTTATCCGTCTGTAGTTTTTCTCCCTGAGTGGAAGTCAAATTGGACCAAATGTCCAATAACAAAAGGCCTTTATCTGGTGAAACTGTTTTTTGTGTGTTTGATGACACATCCGTTTGCTTCAGTCAGGCTGCTAAACCAGAGTCGCATGTTTTCTACTGGGGTCAATGCGTCCGCACCTTTTTGGCTTCTGAATGAGCCGTGTGTTTAAGTCATGTGACCCCTGTATGAGCTGGTCTGAAGGAAACACACAGCCTTTAGTCAGCAGCATGTGGGCCTAAACGTGGAGTATGTAACTAGTTATGTGGGGAGGCCAGAGCTTCACTTTAGGAACGGGCCTCTGCGTGCATAAGTGCCGGTAACTGTTTCCATGGGCATGTACGGCGGGATTTTCCCAAATGAAATGCAAGTTACATTTATTTTTTTTAAATAAAAACTTACCCAAACTCATGTTTCACATGTATGAACCACATACTCATATAAAGTTTTATAAAATATAAATACAAAGTCTTTTAGAAATCTACCTAGTAACCCCATAAAAATAGGACATAATGAATAACATCTTCTACCTTTTTATAGATTGCACACTATACCACAGATATTGTGGGCAAAAGTTTGTTTTTAGTATAAAAATGTATACAAACTGTGAATTAGATGTTGGGCTGAATGTGCGTGTGGGGAAACAAAACATATTTTGTGTACATATAAAGCATCCACGGTGTTAAAGACCAAGTTAAATGATCTGTTAAAGTGTTGTTCTCGATTCCCCCTCCAGGTCCCTGGATGCCCCGCGGCGCTCCGTCCTCGGCCGCGCAGTGCTTCCCAATGGCCGGAAGTTGACCCCGCCCACCAGGATGACGCTGCGCGAGCGGCTGAGAGAGAAAATCTCGGCGGCTTTCTACCGCCACGGGCTGCTGTGTGCCTCCTACCCAGTACCCATCATCCTCTTCACCTCCGCCAGCATCCTCACCTGCTGGTAGGTGTTCTGTCTGGCCCTTTGGATTTTAATGTTGAATGCAAATTACCATAATTTGTGTGTGTGTGACCACAGACTGTATATAACAAGTGGATGTGGTCATCGTGACGTCACATTTTGAAGCCTGTAGTACCGGGATTTATTCGTCGCCATCTTGGATTGCGGCCGTAACCAATGAACCGAAGTTACCATATTTGGAATGTGGATGAGTGATGCAGAGATGCCGTAAACATCTCTGGTAGTGCAGCGACCTGTGAATCACCTTGTAGCACCGCCCTAAAGTAGGGATGCAACGATACCATTTTTTACAAACCGATACGATACCGATATTTTTATTTGTGTACTTGCCGATACCGAGTACCGATACCGATACTTCTTAGATTTGGTCTCCATGAAAGTGCAATTAATTTGGAGGCAGATTTTATTTTATCCTCTGCAGATTATGTCAAGCCTATAGTACAAAATTAACAGAAGGCTATCCCAAGCTTTAAACTTCTTGTGGAAGTCCCTCTAATGTCGGACCATAAAACGCCCCGTGTCCGGGTTCATAATGTAAGCGATAATATTAAGGATCGAGCAATTATATAGGAAGCTGTGTTCCAAGTTATGTTTCCGGTGCTTTTATTGTGGAGGGAGAAACGGAAAGGAAAAGGAGATAAAAAAGTGTTTCAAGTTACCCTGCAGCGTGTTTTCATTTTATTAGAATTACAAATATAGACACACAACAGACACTCGGCTACAATAATATCATCCGTAGCCGCACAACAGCGTCTGAATGAGGCCGCTGCCAGCGCTACTTCAGGTGGATCAGCAGCCGTTTGATTCAAACCGGCAGGACGGCGGTGATGACGCGCAGAGCTTCTCAATTATAGATGTATTAAATATGGAAAATTTCAACTCTCGCGTCTAACGTGCCGCCGGCGTAAATTTGCGTCTGTCGCAACCACACGCGTCTGTGCATAGACTTTACATGTAATCTGGTCGCGCGAAACATTTGCGTCGCGTTGGGACGGACTGATTACAAGTAACTCCGGGGCTGTCAGCCACTAACAAGAGCACTAATATGAGCACTAATATGTCATACACACGTATGCAACACCGGTTAATAAGCACAATATCGATAAAGTCTTGTATTGTACTCGCGTCTCACTTTTCTCCTGTCTATTGAAAGAAGTGAGCGCTGCGTAGCGAGGATCCAAGATGGCGGCTCCAGATTCTGCTGTTGAGACAAACTGGCCATCTGATTGGACGGCAAAACAACTTGGATAGCGTGATTGGCTGCTCAGAAGTTGAGACTGTTGAGACAGTTGAGACAGAGAAGAGTGTCTCCGGCTCCGCCACGGGGTTGCTTCTCCACAAAGCGCGACCAGTTTGTTGTAGTGAAATACTGTTGAGTGAGTATCGGTTCTTGGTATCGGCCATTGAAACCGATGCGAGTACGAGTATTTAACCGGTATCGGTATCGGTGCATCCCTACCCTAAAGCATACCCTGCTTCAGGTCACTTTGAGTACTTTTCTCATCGACTTCTATACAATCAAACTTCTGCTGCTCAGTTAGAAAGACCACTCCACTCCAGATTGATGTGTCTAATTGGTAAGTAGTTTTCAATACTGAGAACATTTTGTCTTTTGTGAGTTGGGCTGGTGTTGGAATTCGATCTCTGCCCTCAAACCTTTGAGGAGTACCTGCTTCTCAGTGCAGACTCCTTTTCAACTGAGAGAATAGCGATCTTGGCATCGTGTGTTTAGACGGACTGAACTGAAGGGAAAGGCATCGGTCCGACAAGTAACCGGCTCAGCTGGTCTGGACTGGCCATCTGCAAACACACATAACAAGGACACGGATCAGAGAGTTGTCCTGAGTGCACCAGCGGAGACATTGTGAAACAATCTCAGCGATCCAAAACGTGCACCTGCTGCGAGCTGCCCTCACGGCACTTAGCAGCAGGGGGTGCAGAGCGAGCGAGCGGACGGCCGCCCGCCACCCAGGGGCGATGTGATGTGAAGGAAAAAAGAGCTGCACGACGTGGGATGTTAAAGGCACGGCCCCGAGCAGAGGGCTGTGAGAAAATGGCCCTTGTGAGAATGGGAGGCCTGTCCCTCCATCTGCCTGACAGGAGGGGGGCTGGCTGCACACAAAAGAGCCCTTTGTGGAGGTACAGTGACCTTGCAGAGTGGGGGAGGCAGGGGGAGGGGGGAGAAAAACACAGAAAGAGAGAGAAGTGAGGTTTCCATTGAAACTGACAAGCAAATTTGAAAGGAGCGAGTACTATTTGTGCTGACCAACAGTCCACTGTCCTCGTGGAAGGTGATAATGTTACTGATTAATAACAGTGACTCAGCAAATACTTACTCACTCGATTCTTAGTTTTGGGATACATTTCCTGGCCCTCCCAATCTCTCTTCCAGATAATTCTTCCAGAAATACTAAGACTTTCTCTCAGACACCAAAACGTGTTATTGTTCTCAAACGAATCAATTTGAATTGACATAATAAATCAGATCATTCCTCAGCTATCAGACTGTGATAAAAAATTGGGAAAGCCTTTCACGATGTTTCGTGAGCAAAGTTTTCAGATTTGGGATTTTATTTGTCTAAATTCCAGACACATGTTCAGCATACAAGAATAATAACCATAACTTAGAACCATACGACATCAAACGCAAGTTTGACACGACAATTTGCCGGGAAAGAAACACATTTTATTGGGGACCCACTCAAATGACCACCTCTGGGAGGCTGCGGTAACAGCTGCTCTTGACATCATACTTGACTAATGTCAGCTCGACACCGAGCCTCAGTAGAGTCTCTCCCACGACTGGATTTGTAAGGATCAGAATTAACTGTGTTTCACACGCACACCGTGCAACAAATGGGGTTGGTTTGGTGTTTGGGAGGAACGTGTTCATAAGGACTCACCATTTCCAGGAGGAACTGGGGCGGGGGATCTCTGCAGGTAGTACTTAATAATTAAGATAAGCCGGAGGCCCAGGTGTCAGGTTCTCTCAAGTATCCACCGGTTATGAGCTTTTCTGTCTAAATGATGCGTTCAGGGCTCAAATGTTGCATCACCGATGTGAAATGTTTACGTTGACCTGAATTTCCTCGAAACGTTTCCAACAGATCGGCAGACTTTGAGAGGTTTAATCATTGTGTTCCCCGCCGCCTCCTCTCTCCTAGCTATCCATTATTGAGGCTTCCCCTGCCTGGGACGGGGCCTGTGGAGTTCACCACAGGGGTGCGAGACTACAGCGTCCCTTCCCATGAGCCTCAGCGAGACCTCGGAGAACGGCCCGACTGGGTAAGAGAACCCGTTTATTATACATCCCAGAATCACTCTGCATGCAGGTTCTACAGCAAAGATGGAGGCTCATAAAAAGACTTTCCCCGTCTTGGTTTCTTGTTCTTGAGTGTGTCCTGTCCTTCCGTCTGCGGCAGTATCGCGGTCCTCCGGTCGCCTACATCCAGCAGGTGTTGGTGAAGGCGGCGGTGTCTCCGTGGGACAGCAGCTTGGTGCCGGTGGACGTGTTTCGGTCGCCGCTGGGTCGAGCCTTCAGCCTGCTGGAGGAAATACGCAACCACGTCCACTCTGACGGGTAAACACACACACACACACACACACACACACGTACGTAACGGTGCATAACAAACCACATGTCAACCTCCATGCATGTCCCAACTATTGTCTCGTGTCTCAAATCAACGTCTTCAGATTGCTTGGGTTGTCTGACCAACTGCAAAATACCAAAGACAGACAATCCGCTGTATTTAAAATGGAGATCAGGATAAATCCTCACAATTAAGAAGCTGGAAACAGATCACTTTTAGCATTTGTTGGCATAATTTAACAATTAATACATTTTTTAAATAGTTGCAGATCTGTTTTTTGACATATATTATTTTTAGTGGAGACAAAGTGAATATTTAAAGTCTGTCATTGTTTTTAAACACAGCTGCACAATGGTGTCCGTTACCCAACACGTGCAAAGTAGTTCGAAGTCCAGCCATGAAGCCAAAAATATTTCACCTTTGGACGAGAGAGAGAAAAACATCTGTCTCCTGCCACCTGCTATGAGAGTGCTGATTTGTGGTTTTCTGTCTTAATTAGGTTAAAGTCATCTGCGCAAATACTAATTACTCGAGAAGCTTTTGTCAGCTTTGTTAATCTTTCCTCTCACCCTCTTCCCTCCCTTCAGCTCCGGGGTCCGCAGTCTGGAGATGCTGTGTCTCCAGGTGACAGACCTGTTCCCGGGGTTACGGCGGATGCAGTCGGTGCTGCCCGAACACGGCTGCCTGCTCGTGTCGCCCGGCAACTACTGGCAGAACCAGCGGGAGCTGTTCGACTTGGACCCCGACCTCCTCAAGACCATCCAGAAGCACGAGCCGAAAGGCCTGCACACCTCGGCCACGCTGCGAGGTAGGGATGAACGCGCTGAGGCCCGGCCCGGCAGTGGTTAGCAGTTCTGTCTTTCGATCAGTAGATCGGTGGTTCGATCCCCGGCTTCGCTAGTCCTTTAAGACATTTAACCCTCATTGCTCACCGTTGCTGAGTCTACGGTCTACTGTATAGCATGTAAGTCACTTTGGATAAAAGCGTCAGCTTAATGTAATGTAATTAAACCTCTTCCATTAAGGGAGTCTGCCGTTCCTCGGGAACTTACTGAATTCTCTCCCAGCTTTGTCCACTGACACAGTGAACCAAATCGCCCTCCCTGACTGGGCGAAGCCAGCTCAGCTTTCTGCCTCAGCTTCCAGCTCAAGTGCAGCTTTATTCTGGAGCTGCAGTCAGACTGAAGCTCTAGTTCACACCGAAGGCCGGTCAGACGGGCCACTAGTGAATGGCTACCGGTCTACATCACTGAGAAGCTGCAGCATGAATTACTTACAGTAATGTGCTGAACGCCTGTCACGATAATTACGTTATCTACATATTGCACAAGTACAAATCATTTTCACTGACCTCAATATTGCCCAATGTGTTTACATCTGTTGAAGAATGTCAACATGTTTCCATAATAAACTTCAGGGGTTTCCTTACTGTTATATGACAATGTGCAGACTTTGTACATTTTTGTTAATGTATTTTATTATATTGTTTTGACTCTTTTTCTTCACAAGCTTACGTATGCGTGTCTGAATATTCTTAAGAATAAAAAGTTAATTTTACTTTTAAAAGAGTGACAATAATATTGTTTATTGCAATCTTTTCTCGTACAATATATGTATCGTGCAGCAAAATGTTAAAAACTATTTGTGTATGTTTGTGTTGCAGACCTGCTGTTTGGCGTCCCTGGGAAGTACACCGGTGTCAGCCACTACAACAGGAAGAGGGTGGTGACGTACACCATCACCGTGGTGCTGTCCAGCTACGATGCAAGGTGAGTTTTATTTAGCTTGTATCTTTTTGTTCGCTTTGGTTTCACTTCATTTCACATGTTTTTAGGGGCATTCCAGGAGGTTTGTCACATGAAGGGTAATTCATTTGTGCAGTTTTCCCTAATTTTAAACTTCCCTTCTGAAGTTGCAGGCTGCTTTAATTATTTGTGTGCTTAATATGACTTGTGTAGCACATTACCAAATTGATTTTGAGGGATTACTAATAAAACAATTATTACTGGGACAACTCAAAGTTTTTTTTAGCCTCTGCATGCTAGTCAACAATATATATGCAACAAAAGTGCTGGATTACTTACGTGTGTGTGTGTGTGTCCAGGTTCCTGGGCAGCATGCGGGCCCGTCTGAAGCAGCTCCACCCGTCAGCCAACTGCAGCCTGAGAGACGACCACATGGTCCACGTCCACTTCAAAGAGGAGATCGGCATCGCCGAGCTCATCCCCCTCGTCACCACATACATCATTCTTTTCGCCTACATCTACTTCTCCACACGTCAGTCCCGCTTTTTATTTCTTTCTCTCCTCGTTTAAACGCCACTTCATCTTTTGAAATGTGCCAAAGATCCAGACTTGTGCAGGAGATAATCCTCACACAGGATCATTGTACTCTGCTGTAAGAAGAACTGGCGAGTTGCCTGTGCAAATCAGTCCAGAGAACAAAGGCATACATACTCATTTAACATCAAATATACTTCCTTTTATGTTAATTCATTGAAATAACATTCCGTAGCTAGATCTATACGATGTAAGGATTTGTTTTATAATTATTGTTTCAATGCAAAACCTTCATAGCTTAAAAAAATAGTCACAGAAGGGAAAAAGGTTAACAGTTAAAAATATAATATTTAAATATTTTTGAATAATGCTGAAACAATTAGTTATTTAGAGAAATCCTGTTTCTTGATCTACTGTTGGCTACCTCAAGTTCATGTTTATTTTAGGAACAGATTTGTTGTTATTAATTCATTAATTGGCATCTGAAAACCTTCAGTTTGGAACACTTAGCCACCTTTTTATGAAAACCGTGGCACAGAATTGATTACAACTCAAGTAATAAACCTGGGTGATGACGCAGATCACCATCATCTGACTTCATGGCTGAGGTGTTAAACGGCTACAATCGTTAGTGAATCTAATGATGGGATGGCTACAAATGTCCCGCCCTCATGTCTTCTTTCCTCCCTGCAGGTAAGATTGACATGGTGAAGTCTAAGTGGGGTCTGGCTCTGGCCGCCGTGGTCACGGTCCTCAGCTCCCTGCTCATGTCGGTGGGACTCTGCACGCTGTTTGGACTGACGCCCACGCTCAACGGAGGGTAGGAATGCACACTTTGTTTTTATGTAATTCTTTCATATCTCCACCAGGAGAAACGTGCGATTGGTCGCTGGAGTGCACCTCTGCGTCCGTCCACGGCTAATCTCTCTGCAGCGAACTGCGTACTATTTCAGGCGGCTAGTTGTGGTTCAAGATCCTCTTCTGGTTCGAATACTTTGGTTTATGACCACTACCTGCGACAGACTAACATTCCCTGGTAAACTGAGATGGTAAACATAATAAACGTTGTACCGGCTAAATATCAGCATGTTTGTGTTAGCATTGTTGGCATGGTTCAAAGCACCAGTGTGTCAAAGTGCAGCACTCTTTGGCCCAAATCAGTAAAAAAAGGTTTGTATCTTACAACTGGAGTTGCAGTTGTCATTTTTAACAAGACTAACGATAAATCTCCAACTCATTTATTGGACGTCACAGAAAAATCATTGAATTAAGCTTCTGGTTCTCTGCTGCCCTCGTTTCGCTCTGCTGTTGACGCTCAAATGTATCCTGTTAATATTTACTGCCCCAACAGGCCGTTACAGTTTCATCATTATCTCTTATCTGAATCCCTGAAAGACAAGGCCACGAAACACACACACGCACACACACACGCACACACACACACGCACACACACACACGCATTCTGGCTTATTGACTTCCCACTTTCTCTGCATTGACTTTTACATGAATTTGTGTTAATGTTTACACAGGGAAAGGTCTGTGCGTTAGTATGGATGAAGGAGAATGGACGGGGGGAGGGACTCCACGAGGGGGTGGGGCTGTCGCGATGTTGACATTTAATGGTTATCCAATCGTTTGCAGTTTATTATTAAGCAGACTTTGTGGCGTGACCGCTTCACAGTGTTGCCCAACCGCTGACCAAGATCCACACCAAGTCTGCTCGGGGCCGTGCTTGTACTTTGTGTGTTTGAATAAACGCACATCACGGTCAACATAACCAAGATATAAGCATGCCAGCTACTCGCCCCGCTTACTCGCGGTTGACTCAACATAGAGTGCGTCTGCGTGTGCGTGTGTGTGTGTGTGTGTGTGTGTGTGTGTGTGTGCGTGCATGTGTTGCTGAAATGCGTCTGATGTAACATGCATCTTGGCTGTTGGCTCCCCTGTGACCCAGTTATAGACTTCTACAGTACAAGCTTAACGATACTCCACTCTCAAACTAATCTCTCTCTGGGGGGATTCCCAACAGACACCTGCCAGATATTGTTCTGTTTCATTTAGTTTGGGCTTGTGTCGCATACATTTTAATTTTTAATTTTTAGATCCGTGCAGTTTGTTATCCAGAAACAGCACAGCTTCTTGTAAAATGAGCTGAGTATTGTGGGTAACGCATGAAATAATATTCAAGTGGATTCTTCACACCCATTTTAGGGAGATTGGGAGTATTTGTTCAATAGATTTACTGCTTTTGCTGATAATCGTGGAACTAAAGCTCGTTGTTTATGATTTTGCTCATAAAGCAGCAAAAAGTGAACCTCATGTAATGAGCCACAGCCTTTGCACCAACGTCAGCACTGCACGTTGTTGGTCCCCAGCAATACACCTGTGTGAAGAAGATGCATGCACCGTTGTTGAGATATGCGAAGCACACACACACACACAGTCAGACTTGCTTTTAGATAATTCAACTTTAAAGGCAGATTGTCACATTTTCTTATGTGTGTTTGAGGAAAAAAGATAGAGGTACAAAAACATGCTAAAATGGCAACACGGTACAGTATGCAGACCAGTGGGTGACGGAGCTAGGGTTTGATCCCTGTTCTGGGCAAAGGCCCCAAAACGTGAAAATGAAATGTGAGATAATAATAGGACATATATGACCACACTCAGAAGAGGTGTCGTTCATCGTATTACTGGGTTTAAAGTTTCATTGATTTCTGCCGGCAGGGAGATCTTTCCTTACCTGGTGGTGGTGATCGGCCTGGAGAACGTCTTGGTCCTCACCAAGTCCGTGGTGTCCACCCCCGTCGACCTCGAGGTCAAACTACGCATTGCTCAGGGTAAGAATAAAGTGTGTGTGTGTGTGTGTGTGTGTGTGTGTGTGTGTGTGTGTGTGTGTGTGTGTGTGTGTGTGTGTGTGTGTGTGTGTGTGTGTGTGTGTGTGTGTGTGTGTGTGTGTGTGTGTGTGTGTGTGTGTGTGTGTGTGTGTGTGTGTGTGTGTGTGTGTGTGTGTGTGTGTGTGTGTGTGTGTGTGTGTGTGTGTGTGTGTGTGTGTGTGTGTGTGTGTGTGTGTGTTTCAGGTACAGCAATACTTGAAGAAGATTACCAACCACAGCTTTACTTTCTTTTTCTCTCCAGGTCTTAGTAATGAGAGCTGGTCTATCATGAAGAACATGGCCACTGAACTTTGCATCATCCTCATCGGATATTTCACTCTGGTGCCAGCTATCCAGGTAACAGAAATACGGTCGTATTGCTGCATCAGTAAAAAGTATTAGAAAGTAAAACAGGGTTCATGCGGTCATGGAAAACCTGGAACAGTCATAACATTTTAAAATGGTTATTTCCATATGGTTATATTCATATGTTCATGTGGTTCATTTACGTTTTAAATAATTCATATTCTTTTAAAAGAAAGACGCTCAAAATATAAGCAGGCATACGCTGAGTATATCTATAAATGTTAATCAAACTATTGTCTGTCATTCATTTGTGTAATTTAGGGAATACTGTATGCTTTGGAATCCTCATTGTTAGTTTAAATACTACTTTTTTTCCACTTTTTCATATACACACCCAGATTTCACAAAATGTTTGGTCATGGAAATTTTGTTTAAAGTCACGGAAAGGTCCTGGAAATCCATTGGTCAGGATGTGTATGAACCCAGTAATAGTTCAACGTGTTTCATATACTTTTCACACTGAGCATCGTGTTGTTCCTCTTGCACCACATGACAGATCTATCTGAGCCTGTTTTTACCTATTTGTTAAAGTTAGAAACGCTAACTTTGACTTTGTGTCCGCTGGCGTCTGCAGGAGTTCTGTCTGTTTGCTGTGGTCGGGCTGGTGTCGGACTTCTTCCTGCAGATGTTTTTCTTCACCACAGTGCTATCTATAGACATACGGCGCATGGAGGTGAGAACTCTCACTATAAATATATATGTATGTATGTATGTATGTGTATATATATATATATATATTATTGCATTGTATTATTTACATTTATAGTATTTCTATAAACATATAAATATACACATATTGTAATACTAATAATAATATATCATAACATAAATATGTTATATACATTTTTAAATATGTAAAAATATATATTATATATGTTTTTATTTATTTATGTCAATATATATTTCTATATTTATTTATGTAAATATATTTCTATCTTTCCAACCCCTCCCCTAACCACAGCTGGCGGATTTGAACCGCCGCCTGCCGGCCGAAGCAGGTCTGCCACCACCCAAGCCTGGCCCGCTGCGTACACGGGAGGCCCCCCCTCCCCCGCGGCCCTCCCCCCACACGATCACCCTGCAGACCCCGGCCTTCAGGAACCTCCGGCTCCCCAAGAGGCTGCGCGTGGTGTACTTCCTGGCCCGCACGCGCCTGGCTCAGCGCATCATCATGGTGAGAAGATTGTATTCAAAGCGGACTTTGTCCGGTTTCGTGTCACATTGTTGGCTTCCTGTGATTTCTGTGGCTCGATTAATCCCCTTACTTATTGCATTCTCACTGTATTAATGCGGTAAAGACTGACAGGACCAATGTCTGTTATTAGGTTTGTTGGTTCAGTGACGCATCAGTGCGGCTGCACCCTCAAGCTGACTTTCACCTGTGGGTCATTGCTTTGAAACGGATGAATAGCTTTGCAATTAAAACCACATCAACAGGGACCGGCAGCTGAAGACTTCATCCGCGTTAAGCTCGCTAAATCGAACAAAAGGTATCATCAAATCATTTGAGCAGAAGTCTCACCTCCACTGTCAATCCGTCTGCTTGATCTCCAGGTCGGCACGGTGATCTGGATCGGCATCCTCGTCTACACGGACCCAGCCGGAATACGCACCTACCTGGCCGCACAGGTGTCTGAGCAAAGCCCCCTGGGAGATCCCGGAGGAGGCGGCCTGCCCCCTCACCTCGGCGTGGCGCCCGTCTTTCGTGGAGGCGATCCCACCAGCACCCTCAGCATCCACCCACCGCCGGATCCCACTCCCTTACCTGAGAACCAGTCACAGGGTCACCATGGCGCCGCCCGGGCAGTGCCCCTTCCCCAGGCTCCGCCCCCCGCCGTGCCCCAGATCACATGGGGAGCGGAGGACGAGGAGGGCTGGAGGAGGCTCTCCTTCAGGCACTGGCCGTCGCTCTTCAGCTACTACAACATCACTTTAGCCAAGAGGTGAGTTTAGACTTAATCAATCCCCAAAAATGTTTTTTTATAAAATAAAATAAAGGTCCATCTTACCCAATTCACGCTGTTATTATATATTAATATATAATATAATATTATATATTTTATATATGTTATATATTAATATATAAATATACATAATATAATAATAATTATATATATATATATATATATATATATATATATATATATATATATATATATATATATATATATATATATTTATTTTTTTTTCGTGCTGCTGCCTGACACTTTTGGAAAAAAGATTTTCTAATCTCAAGTCTTGTCGTCCTCCTGGTTAAATAAAAACAGAAATTGGATTATTTTATGGCTGGCTGCAACTGTGTTTATGTCCCCACGTAAAGGTGCATTTGCCAGTTTGGGATTCTGCATCCTGAAGCCCCCATCAGGTTTTATGATCTATATTAATGTCGTTACTGGACGTCTGGTTTCAGGTACATCAGCATCCTGCCCGTCATTCCCGTCACTGTTCACCTGAGCCCTCAAGAGGCCATTGAGACGCGTCACCCTCAGGACACGAGACACCCCCCTCCATCCATTCCCAAAGTGTCTGCAGATCTACAGACGGACCTCACCCTCTACAAGTTAGTACACACACACACACACACACACACACACACACACACACACACACACACACACACACACACACACACACACACACACACACACACACACACACACACACTCACACACACACTAGTTAGGGGCTGATCAGGCCTTTTAAACAGGATGTTGACGTGCACTTGGGAAACCTGGGTAATGTCGCTTTCTAAACTAACCCAGTTTTTCCAAACACATCGAAAAGAGAAAGTGCCGTCGGAAAAAACTTAATACGAAGTCTGACTGACTGAAACTGAGCTAAACAAGTCAGTTTCAACAGCTCAACAGAAGGATAGTCGACAGCTGGAAGGATACTTCTTTCTTTTATTTAATTCACTTATTTAGTTTTTACAAATGTAAAAGCAGAACAGCACAATATCTACACAGAGAAAACAGAATTCATGCCAACAAATAAAAACTAACAGTAAGTAGTTGATGGAAATAATTCTAAGATATAAATATATATTTGTTAACTTTTTAGGAGACTCTTTTCTGCTTATATTGAGAGTAGAAATGAAGACTAGACTTAAATATTGCACAATGTGATTGTTACTTGTGACATTTGTTGTGATAGTTGCATAAACTCCACGCTGTACACGGTGTTGCACAGTGCCTATAAAAGCATCCAGCTTCGTTTGGACTTTTCATGTTTTATTGTTTTACAACATTCAATCACGTTGTAATGTTTATTTTTTTATTTTTTTGAGACGGCCATAAATTGATAAAATGATTCTGTGGAAGTCTGCGCCTGGTTAACGCAAAAACACTCGACACACACAGACTAGTGTAAGCACCGGCCGCAGCAGGGAAAGGTCCGTGGCCTTGGGTCCTTCCACCAGGGTGTCATTGAACTGATTGCACAATGGACATTGAAACCTTTTGTTAAAGTGTCTTCTGCAGGAGGCCGAGCAGTAAAGTGGAACCAAGGTTGTCTGGAGTCAAGGCAGCGCTAATTTAGTTCATCCAAACTACAACTGAATATTCGTCAATTACTTTTTCCCGGCGTGACTTAAACGAGGCGATGGCGACCGTGACAAGATCCACGTGCAATACTGTCGCCCAACAAAGCGGAGACAAAAATGTTAACTTGTTTTCAATGCGCCATTCGGAGTAGAAAAGAACTACGGGAAACGTTGACTATAATATAATCTGATGACTAGTGATCTGGTTTTCTTTGACTAAATAAAGAAAATAGCTGACAAGGTCACGGTCATGTTTTACTCTCTTATGAAACACAGGCTGATTTTTTTTTTTTCCTGGTGTTTTTATATGGTGAACATTGTCAGAGGCCTTCTCTTGTGCTTCCAGGAAAAGAGAATAAAGGAGGCGCTGCGTGTTTTGTTTTATGAATGCATGAAGTGTCAAGTGTCGTCGCACTCATTGTTATCTAAAACAGAGAAAAAGAAAAGGGAGTGTTGCGTAGGAGCAGCCTGGCCGACCGGAGGCTTAAGAAAGTACCTGTGGTTTGTGACGCAACAGCGGAGAGGAAGCCGTTTTATCCTGTTCAGTCTCTAGATAAATGCATTTATTTTGTTATTTGGCTTTCATTTGACATCTCCAAGGTCTTGAATTGATTTATTTTGCTTCTCTTGAACTCATCTGGCCCCCGTTGCAGCCTCTTGACAGCGTTACTTGCACACGAGGCATTCAGCCGTTGGCCGGCCGGCTTTCCTTCACCGTTAAAATACGTTCTCATCGAGAACAGTCACATACTACTTCCTGTGGTCGTCTCAGACTGCGTTAAGGGCCGAGATTTGTCAGTTTGTTTTTGAACGAACCTCTCCATCATTGTTTTGATTGTTGTCTCGGCTGCCGTGCATCTGGAATACTTGTGAGATTGTTGCATCGCTGTGACATCTGGCAACCCAGAGCCGTTTGCTGCTGCAGATTAACAGGATTTCCAGAATGTCGGATGTCCAGAAATTTGGATTTGGATTCTGCCGATGAAACGTTCAACTGTAGTTCACCTTGTATTTTATGTGATGAAATGCTGCGTCAACTGCGGAAGCCACAACAACAAAAAAAAGAAATAATCAGAAGAAGCAGCTGGCAGGCTGTCAGCCCCTCACCAACAACAGTCTGTTCAGCTCTCGCGGCGCTGTGTTGCGTAAGGAGACGTGTTGTCACCTTGACTGCTAAGTGAAAGGTTGAGATCTTTTCGTTTCATCTTTGGACAGCAGATATGAAGGGCTATCAGCTGAAGTCGGGTCAGGGTCGTGACCTTCACGGTGGGGAAGTGGCAGCTGAGTTTGAGAAGGCCAGTGTGATAAAGGTGAACACGCTCGAGTGGAATTGAGAGAAAGTTGCAACAGACAGATTGTCTTTTAATTTCTGAGAAAAAGGTTTGTGCATGGAGGTCGTATCTGACTCCAACCTATGTTTAAAAAGCAGCATGCGTCAAGAAATAGGAAGAATCTTTGTAAGAAAAACAATAAATGAGGAATTCCTCTTTAAAAAAAAAAAAAGGGTCTCAATCCAACAATGAGCATAAAGAGTTCACCCCAATATTTTGACCTCTGTTATTCAATCTTGATTGTTTTGGCGTGAGCTGCAGCGTGTTGGAGATAAATAATATAATGAACCTATAAGATCATTGACTTTCTGCTAAACCTCTGTACTGTTTAAAATCACCCCAAGTTATATGAAACATACATTATGAATCTAAATCTAATTTAAGTAGACTCCTTTAATGCAGAGCTCTTGTTTTTGAGCGCTATATTCTGATCTGTTTCTCGAAGCGAAAATCAGCAGATTAATCGTTAAAATAAATGATATTTAGCTGCAGCTCCAGTTGTTCCTCGTCACACTTTCCTGTTTACATTGGCAGGATCGTATGTCCACAAAGCCCCACATCCAGCTGTTCACAATTGCACATCATGAACCTTTCTAAAGTACTGAACAACACATCTTGTTTACAGACATTTCAATAGCTACATAAACAAGACAAGTGCCTAATTTAATCTGGGAACAGCGAGAACCCATCACGGTTAATATTGCAACAAGCCTGTACGTGAGCTCTGTGGCCTCTAAGACACCAGAGAGAACCAGATGTATAGACAGGCTCCGTCTTTGAGCCCGATCTCTGTGTTCCACGGCACCACCTAGGGACTCGATTGTATCAAACACACACACACACACACACACACACACCAAATACCAGAGTTACAGACTAATACGTGAGATATGTGTGCGTCCAGTGGTTTTGTAATTGTGAGCTCAGAGAAGCCAAACAGTGAGCTTTTTAATTCTAGCTGCTCATTAAACGTTTGTCATTATGGCGTGAAACTAATTTTATAATCATCTTAATGATCATATGACGCTGGAAATGTCATCACAACATCTGGGGTGAGTCGGCAATAAACCTTTGTTACATGTTATACGAATAATACTACTAATAATAGATAATGCATTTAGTTTAATCACGCCTTTTAATGGCACTCACGGTCACCTTACGTCATGAGACAACGAGCCATAAACCGTCAGTGATCGAGCCGTTATCTCGCGTCTGATCCCCTCATTTCCTCAAACGTCTCATAAAAGCCAACGTGTCTCTTCATCATCTGCCGTTTGTTTAATGGCATTAAACAAACGCTGCTGAAGTCAGCTTGTGGCTGCTTGTTTTTAAAAGAGAGTTTTAGTTCTTACGTAGCCACAGACCAGGCTTTAGAGGACCGGTATTTCAGGCAGAGTTGGTCACACTCCTTTGGCGGGTTTCATCCTCACAGTTGTGCCACATTCCTCAGCGGGTAGCGATGCAGCAGGACTGAGGCCCAAAACCACCACTTTCGGTTGGAATGTGTTTTGTAAATGGGATTCTGGTTAAATGCCTAAAATCTGTCTAAAAGCTTTAGAAATCTTAACAATTTGTTCTACGACATAAAATACGTCTATAAATACCCCCAGAGATTATTTTCTAAAATAATCCAGGTTTTTGTCGAGGGAATTAATCAATTAAAACCTGTGGAATAGTTTTTGGGGGAGACTCTGAGCTCTTAATTGTGATGTTGTGTTCATTAACAATTTGTCTCTTTACATGTGCAGTATAATTATTTATTAAACTATCAATAAAAAAGGTAGATTATGTGTAAAGTTGCTGACCTGAAAGTATCAAAAAATTGTAAAAGAACAATGACTTTTCTTTTAGAAACATGAGTTGCATCACAATTAAAAGTGTGATTTAATGGAACAGTTAAACAGTGCGAGTTTATTGAGCAACAATGTTTTTTTTTTTTCACCAATTAAATAAACAAATGTAAACATATTTCCACTGGTTGTGCTGGGGTGGGTCCACAGGCTGAATCTTTCACGTGGTGTCGGTCTGCGGTGGTCTGACCTCTTTGCCTCGTCCCCTCAGGGTGGCAGCTCTGGGCCTGGCGGCGGGCGTCCTGCTGGTTCTGCTGCTCTTCTGCCTCTACCGAGTCCTCTGCCCGCGGAACTACGGCCAGAACGGCGTCGCTCACGGGCGCCGGCGCCGAGGGGACCTGCCCTGCGACGATTACGGCTACTCGCCGCCCGTCAGCGAGATCTCGCCGCTGCTGCTGAGGGGCCACAGTATGGTGAGGATGGACGCCCGGGGAGGTTTTCAATTCGGTGTCTCGTTTGCACCGGGTCTGCGTTTCACCTATTTACGGTATTGTGTATCTTATTGTGCATTGTGTTGTTTTCACAACACAGTTTTGCACTTTATGAAGCGCCATGTGGTCAAAATGTGAACGTGACTCTCGGTATCTGCAGATAGAGAACACTTTTTGGAAACGAGTTGTTTTTCCTCCATTTGGTTCACGCCCTGTTTTTCTGTCTCTCAGGACATCGAGTGCTTGGCCAGTGACGGGATGCTGCTGGCTAGCTGTTGCCTGGCCGGACAGATTCGGGTTTGGGACACTCAGACCGGCGACTGTCTGACCGTCATCCCGAACGACGGGTGAGCATTTACTTTTTATTTAACCCTTTACTGTAAAGCCGCTAACGCGAGCTAGAAGGGATCACAGGAGCTCATTCCTTCTGGTATCACGAAACTGATTTAATTGTTTTAAAAACTAAATATGGGAAAATTATACTCTCAATTAAAACATTTCGAGCCTCATGTGTTTAATTTAAAAAAAAAAAATATGAAAAGAGTTCATTGGCCAAATGTTTTTACATAAACTTCATTTATGTGACTTTATGAGGCCACTGAGCAGGACACTTGACATGTTACGGTTGAAAAATCAAGTTCTCTTTGTGATTATAATGATTTGTTTTAATGACCTCAAACATACTTTAGCACATGTTTCTGTACTGTAATGCTGATAATAATAAACATCTCAACATCCACCAATAACACCAGGCAGATTGATTTATCACCCAGAATAACTCTGCATGCCGCACGACGACGTCAAGTTACACCTCGTTTCCCCCTCAGGCTCCGACGGAGCAACAGCAATGGCTTCTGGGAGCAGCGCGACGGCTGGGACGCCGTGTGCGGAGCCGCGGAGACGGAGTGCCTCGGCCCCGAGGCTCTCGGTTGTGACGGACTATCGGAGGAGGAGGAGGGCTACCCGCTGAGGCGCCGCACTGCTCCCGCCTGGCCGACTCTGTTCAACGACCAGCCCGATCTCACCCCGCTCATTGACACCAACTTCGCCTCCCAGCCCCCCTCCCACCTCTGCACGCCACCCCGGCACGGTTTTGACTTCGGGGGTCTGGTGGAGCGCGCCTACATGGAGCACGAGCCCCCCTCGCCGTCCACCTACCCCTCTCCTTCCTCCAACTCCTCCTCGCCGCCCTCAGGGGCCCAGCTCCAGAGAAGGCCCAGCTTAGGGGACGCAGCCGCCTTCTTAGCCCAGGACAGAGCCTCTGCGGCGGGGACGCAGGCGACAGCGGACGGGGAGAGCTCCGTCTGGGCCATGGAGCTGAGAGGAAATCTGATAGCTGCTGGGAGGAGCAGCGGGAAACTGGAGGTGGGTCACATCTATCATATGTATCATCTTCTGCCTTTTCTCTTTGTTTTTATGAGGTCATGATGACCAAATGCGTTCTTAAAACATATTTGGTTTCAGTGTCTACTTGGGTGCACATTCAATATTTTTGAAAGTTTGTGCACCTCTGTAGATATTGAAGACATCTGGTCGTCTTCTAGTGATTTATATGAAAATGTTCTCACTATTGGCCAATATCAATATGCATCAGCTACCAAGAGATTCTTCTTAAAAATTTTTATGTAAAGACTTGCTGTTGGCATCAAGTAAAAACAGCAGCTTAATGTTTAGAGCTCGTCATGCGTCTGTTGCTCTGTGTAAAACCTTAAAATGAACACGATGCTGCATAAACACTACAGGATCATGTAAAGTTGGTGTGCCTTTTTCAAGTATTCCTGTTTGCTTTTGGTTCCAGCTGTGGGACGCAGTAGAAGGGACGCTACGCTGCATTAATGAAGACGGAGGGTCTGGGATCACAGCGCTCGCCTTCCTCAACAACAGGTGAAACGCACAAAAACTCTTCTTTGCTCCATGCGTATCTTTTTGTTTCAGGTTTTATTGACGTGGAGCAGAAATTAGTCTTTTGTGGAGGTCATTTACTGGATAATCTCTAATCATGATTCAGTTTCTGTAAGAACGGGTTGGACTCGTCATCTTCACTCGCTGCAATGATGCAGATTAAAAGTAATTCTTATTTTTTTAAGTAAGACAAACATGACGAAACATTTATCCTCCATGTTTTTTCCTCCCCAGAATCGTAGCGGCTCGGCTGAACGGGTCTCTGGACTTCTTTACCGTTGAGATAAACAAACCTCTGGGTCTGCTGCAGTACAGAGGTGAGTGAGGAGCAGCAGAACACGACTCATGTGTTTCTTTCCATATATAATAAAGAAATAGAAGAACAACTTTATTTATATAGTACCTTTTTAAAAACCGAGTGTTTTGACAGACAAAGCAGCACAAACAAGGCAGTCAAACAGAAGCTCAACAAAGCTACGATAAAAGTTAAATTCTGCTAAAACGGTTTCTTTTTATCGTATCAATTGTTTTTTATTGTTTCATCTGTTGTGCTAAGATATGCATAATAAATAGACAATCATTTAGTAAAATCAAATACTAAAATCAGTGATAAAATAAAAGTATAGAGATGAGCCTTCTAGTTTTGAGCCTCAACTTTGGAACAACCTGAAGGTTCCTTTTAAAAGATCTCCTCCTCCTCTTCCTCCTCCTCTTCTTCCTCCTCCTCCTCCAGGTGGCCCTGGACGTGGCAGCGTGCCTCCCTCTCCCTGTTACAGCAGCGAGGACGTGATCAGCTGCCAGCTCACGCGCTCGGTCCAGTGCGCCCACCAGAAGCCGATCACGGTGCTGCGAGCGGCTGCCGGGAGGGTCGTCACCGGTAGCCAGGACCACACTGTTCGGGTAACACGCTGAACATGTCTGCTAACATGTCTGATGTTGATACAAACACATGTAGAAGATATGGCAACAGTTCTATTAACCCTAAGCCTCATACATTGTTCTTCTGTCCATCAATCAGGTTTATCGCCTGGAGGACTCGTGCTGCCTCTTCACTCTGCAGGGTCACTCTGGAGGGATCACAGCCATCTACATAGACCAGGTCAGTCAGAGACCTTCTCATGGGCGCTACATCCCCGAGAAATGCCATCAAAACATACTCGGACACAGTTTTGAGTACTAGTTGAGGGAGCCAACACACACTTCCACAATAAGCTCTTGAGAGCTTACCACATAAATCGCTAACTTTAGCTAAACAGCATTAGCATTGTCGTTATTAGCGTGGCCGTTAGTAGCGTGGCCGTTAGTAGCGTGGCCGTTAGTAGCGTGGCCGTTAGCGTGGCCGTTAGTAACGTGGCCGTTAGTAGCGTGGCCGTTATTAGGGACTTTTTCACAATTTCTTTACCTGTCTAAAAATGCTGTGTTACGTAAAATGTCATAAAAATGTCATCCAATAATATCTCAAAACATGAAATTAAAAACGTCAAAGAACAGTGTGTCAAAAGAAGTCATAAAGAATGTCAAAAAATTACCCCAATTATTTCTTTGACCTGGTTCTCCTCAGACGATGGTTCTGGCGAGTGGTGGGCAAGACGGCGCCATCTGCCTGTGGGACGTCCTGACGGGGAGTCGCGTCAGTCATGTTTACGGTCACCGTGGCGACGTCACGTCGCTCGTCTGCACCACCTCTTGCGTCATCAGCTCGGGGCTGGATGACCTCATCTGTATCTGGGACCGCAGCACTGGGATCAAGCTCTACTCCATACAGCAGGTACAATCGCCAGCACTTCCTTCTGAAGCTTTTTTGCTGGTGAATAAATAATAAAAACGAACCGTGTATTGGTCACTACAGCAACAAGACTCTCAAGCCTCCTTTCTCTCTCCTTCCTCACCAGGAGGTGGGCTGCGGGGCCAGCCTGGGAGTGATCTCCGAGTCCCTGCTGGTGACGGGGGGCCAGGGCTGCGTCTCCTTCTGGGACCTGAACTTCGGCGACCTGCTGCAGACGGTCTACCTCGGCCAGAGCAGCGACGGCCAGGGCGTCCGGCAGCTGCTCGTGCTCGACAACGCCGCCATCATCTGTGACTTTGGCAGCGAGCTCAGCCTGGTGTACGTGCCCTCTGTGCTGGAAAAACTGGACTGAGGTTGTTGATGTCACTGGGAACAGAAACAAAAAACATGCGGAAAATCCTTTTACACATCCATCACTTCGACTTTCCCCCCTGTTATTTTACTTTTGCTTTCTTTTGTTGTTTCTGACACCCAAAGGAGACACGATGACGAGGTTTCCATGTGCATACAAAGCTTTTTGTTTTTTTAAGTACAAGTCTGGATGTAATGAGCTGAGGACTGATTGTGCAACCTGCTGCATCTCATCGGAGGAGGGTGACGTACCTTTTGATACCGAATTGGTGACATTTACGAGGGTCGTTCAAGAAAAGCTGTTTCTCACTTAAAGAGGATCCACCTGTCGCCAGTGCTTTTTCTTTTATAATGCGTGTTTTTTGTGTGGCTCTGCCCTCTATGCTGCTTTTAAGGGTGGGGCTTCACTGTGACCCCCACCCACCCAGAGAGGAAGATAAAACTGTCTCTATTTTTTTTTTATATTCCTGCTGCCTCTTTCGCTCGAACAGCAAAGTGCAGCCACAGCGAGCTCAGCGAGCTGCGCCGTTATATTGGGGGGAGGGGGGGGAGTGTGTGTGTGAGACTGAATGAATGAATCTAGGCCCTTTTATGGCACAACACTGCTGAGAACAAAGTGTGTGTGGGTGTGTGTGAACTGATGATTACTGTACAAAGTAAACCTGTTTTTATATGTATAAATCTATTATTTATTAGCGATACCTTTTTGAATAACAGTTTGTTTATGAATGGCTGATCCCGGCTCTTTAACGAGACTATACCGATGTGGAAATAATGAAATAAATGTAAGATGGTGAGTATCTGTTCGGGGGAGGGTGGGTGGGCGGGACGTTGGTTACTTGTGACGAACTGGAAACACTGAAGTGTTTGATGTGATGGGGTCTTTGTGGGGCTGTAGCAGGAAAAAAGGCTCCTCCTTTTTATCCCACCCTCGACCTCTGATTCTGGGGGTTACTGATGCTGTATGCGCCCCCTCTCCCCGTGCTACATCTTCATCAGGCTACCTCCGTTTTTCTAAACTGCTTGAATTTTGGATGAGAATACTGACTTTGTTCTGCACAGGCTGTCGTTAGCTGACGTCATGTTTACATTGGCTGTCGTATTTTTTGAATAAATTGTGCCCTTTAGAGATTTTTTTTTAACCGCCGTTTACTGTAGCTGGTTCAACTTCTAAACTGTTATGGCCACGAGTAATGACTAAAGTAATGTCATTTAATGTTCTTTCAGCAGCCAGTGACAAATGTGAAGAGATAGACGGTTAGTTTGTCCAGCAGCACCTCTCGTCTGGTGTCTCTTTTAAAAACATAGCTGTTTTATGCACCTGTCAGATAATACATACACAGATGCTTTTATTGTGCTCAATTGTTTTTAGCGATGTTGCATTTTAAAAAAAAAAACTTTCATTACAAACATTACAAACAACCAATAAATAATTTCTCATTCACTGTCGATGTGCAAAGTTTTGATGAGTCACAGATCTTGAAGTGGCATAAAACATTTCCACAAGCTTCACATTATATATGCATAGTAAAATCATACATTACTCCTAATGAAGCTAATCAATTAGAGTTGTTGCTGGACCAGGTTTAAGGCGAGTCTACGCACTGATCTGACATCAGTTAAGAACACCCCCGATGGGCACGGCACATGTGCAAACTAATTCTGCACGCTTGCACTGAGGAACATTATGATGCGTTCAGGTTCTAATCAGTAAAACATTGGGATTATTTTTTCATTTTTTTGATTTGACGTAAAAGTCCAAACATTCTTGTAACATTTGTGCTCAGCAGCTTAGGATACATAATTAAAACGGATAATTCCAAGATACTCTGCGACGATCAATACGCTGCTTCAGGTATTGGAACAACTCGTGAGATGCTTGTGGAAATGTTTTGATTTTTTAAAGAGTTGCACAGGCACATCGTGCAGATTCAAATTATCGGCCTTAAACTGATAAGCACATCAGTTGGTTTACAATGTAATTGGGCGGATGCAAAATTTACGTCTGCAGGGGGTGAAGAAGCCCCCTCAGCTTTTCATTGAAACTCAGATGTTTAGGAAAAGGCCTCTGAGGTTTTAAACCGATACGATTCGTCTCATTCACTCATCGTTTCTGCATTCATCATAAGAGATGGAATGGTGACTAATTGCTACTAGTACAAGTAATACAACTAACAGTCAGTTGTGGGACATTTGATCCCTTGTTTGGCGTTTAACCTTTGACCCATAATACCTGCTGAAAGAATGTAACACTTCAGGTTTAACACGTGTCCCTGAACACCACACAGAATGTATTTTCATCCGTCATCTTCTGTATCTGCGTCTACTGAATGTCGTGACGAACAAACCCATAAAACACGACTAAATGTCCTTCACAGTATCTCAACACTAATTCAATGCACTAACCCTCTCCGGCACTCGTTGACACACCTGCGAAGTTTATTAGTAGCTTTGAAAGCTTTAGAGGGGAGACATGTCTAGTCTGTAGGTTTTTCTTGTTTTTCTTGCAATGTGAATTTGATTTAAAAGCTGAAGTTGGACGTTTTGGTGAAGATGCTGAAGATTATTCGCTTACTGGTTGTGAAAAGAGACGATCGATACAACTCTCTTTAGTAATTAAGCTTGTTCCATGTGGGGGGGGGGGGGGGGGGGTGACCAATCACTTACCCAACACTGTCTTTGTTCAGTTATTTAGTAAACCAGTTGTTTTCTGTGGATGCAGCCTGTTTTCCTGTTTAGCCTTTGAGTTGGTAAAGCAGGAATACAATATCAGAATTGGGCTGCATCCTCACAATAACAGCAGATGTTTAACGCTGTGCAGTTCAGACCGGAGCCTCAGCTGCCCGAACGCGTAGAAATCAGATCTGAATCATTTCTCACGGTTCTGGACGGCCAGAAAACGAAACGAAGGTCTTTAAATCCAGAGGTCCGCTCCTTGTTGGCTACCATTTACGCATTGTGAAGGTAACTTGGTTAACATTTTGTAACACACACACACACACACACACACACACACACACGCAACAAGAAGCGCAAGACTTTGTACTAATTTTCAAATAAAGAGGCTTTGATACCACAAAGATTCCATCTACTGGATTTATTTTTTATTTTTACAATAATGAACGATTAGTGAAAGTTTACCAGAAGGACTTTTGGATTATTCTAACTTTATTTAAGATATTTACAGTGTTACAGATGCAGAAAAATAAATCAACTTGGTTAGGACGTGCTGATTATGTGTGCTGCTCCTGTGTTACCGTGACGACTGAACCACACAGGCATTTTGTGTCCCTAAACAAAAAAAAAAAACACACACCTCTGGCCTGCAGCTCCATGCTTCCAGTATCCCAGTCAACAGAACAATCGCAGGCCAGAACACCACAACACCCGGTGGAAAAGGGAGCAGGGGGCGCTAGGAAAGTGGAGTGCATGCTGGGATTTCTGGTGCTGTAGAGTGCAGAACATGGAAAGAAAAAGCAGCAAAGGACAAAGGACTACAGACGAGTGCATAGCGATCTGTTCCCAGAAGCCACCAGTGAAGGAGAAGCAAGTGTTTGTGTCTCAGGTATCACACCCTGAACCCCGACCATCTGCCACCAGGCACGTCTTGGTAATCAACGTTTAAAATGTCTCACTTTCGGGATTCAGCGTTTTTTTCTAGTTTTTTTTTTTTGAAACGCGGGATTAGAAGGAGCTGCAGGCCGCCACCTGCTGGTGAAGCGGGAGAACAGCAGCGGTCTCAGCGCTTGCCGAGGCTCCAGAGCGGGTCCAGGCTACTGAGCGGGTCGTCGCCTTCCTCCCCCCGAGTCCCGTGGAGACCCTGACCCTCCGCCGGCTGCAAGAAGCTCTGCTTGGTGACCCGCTGCTTCCCCTTGCCGCCTCCCTCCATGGAGAAGGCCTCGGGCGTCAGCGCGGCCAGCAGCTCCAGGGACGACGGAGCGGGGGCGTGAGGCGGGCCGTCGCCGGGCGTGGCCTCCGGGACCGCCTGGGGGTCGGCCGGCAGTGAGTGGGAGGCGGCATCCAGACCATTGGGTGGAGGTGGAGAGTGGGTAGGGGAGGAGAGAGGCGGGCTGAAAGAGGAGGGCGGCCGGGGGACTGTGGGGGGAAAGGCTTCCTGGAGCGGCTGGGCGTCACCCAGCGAGTCGAGGGCGGGCAGGACGGCGTCGACCTGCCCCTCCAGGCCGCAGGCCGCCTCCATGGCGGGGTCTGTGGCGCTCGGCGGCCGGATGCTGAGCTTGGCGATGGTGGCCTGGATGGAGCTGATGGGCATGTCGCCGCCGAGGACGATGTCCTGCTGGGACTCCTGTCTCGAGTAAGGCTGCGGAGAAAAGAGGCGAAGGTTCGGATGAAACGCCACACGGAGAAAATAAAGTGCCTCTCACTAATAACTGCTGCGGAAAATAAAAAGTAACTCATAGAACTCCTTTGGAGCAATCAGGTGGGCGAAATGTAAGATCAGAGAACATGAACACTAAAGACAGAATACATATTCTATATATAGCAATTTTAAATACCATAAATAAATATCAATCACGGAATATCTTTGGTTGGTGGGACATAAGATATCAGAAGATGTGCTATATTTCACAATTATTACATTTTATGGATAAAAACAATGAATTGAATTAACAAAAAACAATTAGCAGACTGGTTGTAGGGTTACACATCACTTTAAAACCTAATGGTCATCGGTAATATATTCATACAACAATATTACGACGTACAAACAAAGACATGGCTTTTTAATTGATCCAATTGACATTCACTAGAGACCACGTGAACACCCAATCTAACAATTAACAGGTTTCAGGGCGGTCACGTGACCCGGGCACAATGTTCAGAGCGGCTGTCTCACCTTTGTGGCGGCGGCGCTGGCGTTCCTGCTGCAGGCGGCGGTGGTGATGCCGTGTCTCTGGAGGACCAGCTCGGCGTGCTTCAGCACGGCCTCATAGCAGAACTTCAGGTGCAGCTGGAGAAGCAAAAAGAGAATATAAAAAAAACAAAATCTATTCACCCTGAGGTTTTGAGCAGTTAATGTTTGTGCATCGTGCTATGTTTTACAGCGCTTGGTGGGTTTTAAAGGGATTCACCTGCGACAATGCAGCTGTACCGCAGTTCAAATCACAAAGTGGAGCTTTTTCCTTTTTACAAAATGAACCAAAGCGATGACGATCTCGGGTCAATAATAAATATGAAACAAAATGCACACCCTCTAAACAAAAAAACTACTGTAATCCAGGTTTGAATTGAAATCAAAAACTATGACGAGCTTGTTCCGTAAAAAGAAACCAGCCATCGACCTCTGACATGAATCAAACTGACCTTCTCCTGCAGCATGTTCTTCCTCTGTTGTCTCATCTTCTTCACCAGCAGAGGAAGGTCCGGGATCCCGTTTCCCGCCTCCAGCTCCTGCAGCGCGGCGTACAGCAGACAGAAGACGCCGGTGCGTCCCACGCCCGAGCTGAGAGGGGCGGGAGCACAGTCACTGGTTATGTAACGTCGCTTTTCTCACCGAAATCCAATTATTGATTTTTATAACTGAAGAACATTGACGCAGGAATTGTTTTCCGGTTTTATTTAGGATTGAATACTTTACTGATTGCACCACTTCAGTCTGTATTCCTGTCTTTAATAGTTTCTAACTTTACTTCTCTTCACATCCCTCTTTATTATTTATTTTTGCTTTCTCTATTTATCTGTATTTATTTCTGCCCTTGTGCTGCTGCAGCAAGTACAGTCCCCCTCTGTGGATCAATAAAGGCTTATAATATATTATTCATTATTAATAAATGTGTGGCCCATTTTGTTATCTGCCCTATGTTGTTTGCCAGAGCATAATTTCAACAAATATAACATTACAAAGACTAAAGCACCTATTGGCTATCTAGAATATATACCGAGAGATATTTCAACACACTGTGACACACACACACTCTCACCTGCAGTGCACCACGACAGGTGTGTGTAAGGGCCTCTGGTGGAAGTAGTGTCCATGAACCTCCTGGATGAATCGCAGCAGGTTGCTCTTGCTGTCGGGAAGACCCCTGATGAGAAATATGAATAAAATGAATACAAAGATGATGTGATTTATGTGTATTTTTCTTTATAAACTAAAAGAATAGATCTCCTACAGCTCCGGCCAGGAGGTGAACTGCAGGTGGACGACGGTGCGCTTCAGGCTCTGGTCACGGTACTGCAGGCTGATCATGCGCTCCGTGTGCGTGGGCGTCGTCTTCTGCGTGCTGAGGCAGAGCGTGATTGGTCCCTGAGCGAGCTGCTGGCCGCGCTCTGTGGGGAAGTAGCGCGCGACCTTTCCCTGGGGAAGATGGAGGAGACCACGTTTAACACGGGATAGGGGACGAACGAGGACACCCACAGGGTGCTTCTTTAGGGTTTCATTTAAAACACAGAACTCAGACGAGATGAATATCTATATGTTTACAATAGACCTCCACAAAACTAAATGTTCCAACCATTCTAAACATCTTTAATAGTTAATAATAAGTTTGTTTCATTAAAGCAATTAATGAAAGCTCTAAAACAGAAAGAAATGGACACTTGGGTGAAATTGTGAAATTAAAAAGACAAACTTAGAACTTCAGCTTTTAAACCAACAAGCACTTAAAGTCACAATAATTTATTTATTATATATATATATATATATATATATATATATATATATATATATATATATATATATATATATATACATACATATACACACACACACACACACACAGTACTGTGCAAAAGTTTTAGGCAGGTGTGAAAAAATGCTGTAAACTAAGAATGCTTTCAAAAATAGAAGTGCTAACAGTTTATTTTCATTAAACTGTTAGCACTTCTATTTTTGAAAGCATTCTTAGTTTACAGCATTTTTTCACACCTGCCTAAAACTTTTGCACAGTACTGTATGTATATTAAAAAAAAATAAAAAATAAAATAAAATATACATATACATATATATATATATATATATATACATATACATATATATATATATACACATAAAATATCAATACCATTATTAAGCTATTAAAAAGCTATCTGTATTAATAAAATAAATAAAAAGTGAAATAATATAAATACATTTAAATGTTCTGGTGTTTAATCCCAGTGCAGACTAAACTAAACCTCATACCTTTTCCAGCTCCTGCTCTGAAACCAGCATGACTATCATGGACACCTTCTGCTCGTACACCATCAGCCAGAAGTCCGCCGCTGTGCCGGTGAGCGGAGCCTGCGTGGCGATAAGGCGCGGGCAGTACGGCGACAAGTCCTCCACGTAGCTGGCGTTGATGTAGTCATCTTTGCCCGATTGCAGCACCACGCGGTTGAGGTCATAGGGCATGACGTCCTGGTGGCGGTTCTTCATGGTGTAGCAGCGGGCGATGGCGATAGACAGCTGGCGGGCGTCCCTCTCCTGCTGGTCCTGGAGCTCTTTCCAGCGGGCGTCCAGCACCGACAGGCCACCCTCGCTCTCTGAGGGGTGCTCCAGAGAATCCACCTGGGATCTGTAACGCTCCAGTTCCCCGTGAAGACGGGCGACGCGCTCGGGCGCTTGGTACGGGTCACCCTGGATCAGCAGAACTCCCTGGGAGCTCTTCTTGCGACGCTCCCCGTCCTGCGGGTCAGCTTTGGTGGGTTGGAGGACATTCGTGGGAGCCTTGGGGCCTCCTGGCTGGCTCTCAGGGCTCGAAGAGAGGAGATCATCTGTGCTTGAGTTCTGGCGTTGAAACAAGGATGTGGAGGGAGAGACGGCGGAGGGAGAGGGAAGGGTGGGTGGAGCTGCGCCTCCAGGGGCGGGGGCTGGCGTGGGTCTCTGCTGGGGGTTCAGACTCAGAGAGGCAGGACCTGGGGAGGGAGATGGGGAGGGGGAAGGCGATGGGGAAGGAGGGACAGCGTTGGGCGGTGGAGCTGCTGAAGGACCTCCAGGAGTAGGCTGGATCATGTGCTGTGCGGGGGGAACGTGTGGACCATGTGGGCCCATGGCGGTGGGTTGCTGTGGAGCACTTGGAGGCACATTAGCTCCTGGAGCCAAAGGGTATATAATGGGGGGCTGCGGGTGGGTCATGGGAAGAGGAGCCTGAGGTTGTTGGGGAGCTGCAGGCTGCGGAGCCAGAGGCTGCTGAGGCATCATTGGAGCCCCTCCGGGGTAGCACACTCCCCCAGAATGAGGGGGCAGAGTCTGGGGCTGGTTCGGCATTTGCATGGGCTGTTGGGGCATGTTTGGTTTAGGAGGCTGTCCGGGGTGGGGGTGATGTTGAGGGGGTAGTGCACTGGGATGCATATGTGGCATAGGGCCCCTGGGCAGGTGGACGTGAGGACCGGGGGCCATGTGAGCTTGCGAGACTGGAGGCATCTGAGGCTGCAGGGTAGGGTGAATGGGCTGACTTGTAGGGGGCATGTAGTTCTGTGAGACTGGCGGCATCGGTTGACTTGTGGGGGGCATTTGTGCTCTGGGACCACCTGGTATCTGCATCTGTGAGTGGTGTGGAATCTGCTGGGCATGAGGGGGCATTGAGATGTGTTGCTGTTGTGGCAACATGTGTTGGTGAGGGAGTCCAGGGGGCATCTGTTGGTGGGGGTGGGGCAGGTAGGGCTGAGACACTGGAGGTGCTGGCTGAGGAGGCATGTGGCCCTGAGGGGGCCTTTGCATGGAGCCTGGCATCATCTGAGGGTGATGCTGGGGTACATAGCCCGATGGAGTCTGGTAGCTTTGTGGGGGCTGGGGCTGATAGCCATTTTGTTGATGTGGCAGCTGACCAGGGAACGCCTGCTGGTAATGGGGAGGAACGCCAGGCTGAGGGGGCATATATCCATGAAGGTAGCCTTGTGGAGCCTGGAGATGAGGGTGAGGGCCAGGCATAGCCCTTGGCCCAGGCTGGTACACCTGAGGCATTGGATGCCCGATGGGCTGAGGGTACGGCTGTTTCGGCTGCTGTGGTTGGGGTGGTGGGCCTTGAGCGGGCATTCCTGGTCGGGGCATAAACTGGGGGTAGGCCCCCATCTGCGGGGGTACAGTGTAGCCGGGGTGGTGTTGTGGTGTAGGGGCGTAGCTGGGGATAGGGGCCTGGATGCTATCCACGGTGGTGGTAGAGGGCCGGATAGGAGTCGGAGCTGCGAGGCCTGGTTGTGGGGCTTGAGGATGCGGCGACCGATAACCCGACAGAGCTGCCTGGTTTGGCAATTGTGGAGGCATCTGTGCAGTCATCTGAGGAAGGGGTCCGCGAGGCAGAGGTCCATGTGTTGCTTGAGGCCCGGTCGGAAAGTGAGCGATCCGCGCCAGGAGCTCTGGAGGAGGCAGGTTGGCAGGGAAGCGAGCAAGACCGGCAGCTGGAGCGCCGGGCCAAGGCAGAGAGCTGCTGCCGCCAAGGTTAGCGGCATGGGGGATGAAGACTTCAGGACCGGATAGACGAGCCGCGGAGGTGGGAAATGAGGGAATGTCAGGGGGGAGGCTGCGGAGCTCTTCGGGTAGGTCACCCCCCAAGGCCAAGATGGCTGCACTAAGCTGGGCCAACTCTGGATCATCCAAGCTGGAGCAGGCCGAGTCGACGTCCGAAGCCTTTGGCTTTAGGGAGGGCTTGGCTGCTGTTGGTCGTGCTGGGGGCTTCTTCTGGGTCTCTCTGGGGAGGAGACAAACAACAGAGATTAAACGTTCCTCAGAGTAACTTTATTCTAACGTCTTGACTTGAGTTGTCGCCGCAACTAATTATAAAGAAATCAGGGACCCAGCAAGAGATCACATTTACAATAGAAAGTATAGTGGAGGATCTAACAAGCGAGATCCTCATTGTGAGAATAACACAACACAACTCAAAAAACAGGTTTCCTGTTTCCTGCTATTACAACCTTATTGTTTTTAAATATTTAGCTCACTTTTCCAGGGCGGGCTTCCTCTCCTCGGCCCTGGTCTCACATAGGGTCTGCGCTCTCTCCAGCAGACGTGACGCCTTGGCCTCCAGGTCGTCGTAGAACTCCTTCCCCTCCTGCGACTTCTTCATCAGGTCCTCGTAGGCTTCGTACGAGCCCACCAATCCCTGGACGGTGCTGTTCCACTGCTGCTCCGTCTGGATCAGGCCCTTGCGGACCGAGGCGTACTGGACATTGGCCTCCGTCAGGGCCTTCAGGATGTTTTCCTGAGCTGCCATGTTCTGGTCGATGTACACCTTCACCTGCTCGTACTTCTTCAGCTGCTCCTCAAATATACGCTGAAAGGACACAGATTAGTTAGTCTCAAAGTGTCATGCTTTAATACTATACTTCACGAGTTGACACAGAACTCAGTGGCCGCTGGTGCAATTGCAGCTTGCAGATTCTTCCTTGAAGTTAGAATCTGCATGGACTTTGTGGAGTCGGCGGCCGCCACGTACCCTCACGTCTGCCCGTTCTGTGGTCACGAGGGTGGAGGTGATGTCATCCTGCTGGATTAGGTCGCGGAGTTGTTTCTCCAAAGAGCTTCTCTGTTCCCTCATTTCCTGCACCTTCCCCAGGATCCGCTTCATACACTGCAGCCCTGCTACTTCCTCTGTACACACACACACACAGAGTTACATTACACTATTCAAACATGACGAATACCTCTGGTACGCCTGTTCAGCGTTTTAAATCTCATCTTTGCAACTGTGAAGCACTTTGAAAGCCCGGTTTTGAAAAGTGCTTCATAAATAAAGTTTTTTTCTTACTTTTGTTGAGTTTATACCACAATCTTTACCTTCGTACACAATATTAGCTAAAAATGTTGGACAAGTGAATGTAGCGACAAGGCTTCCCTTTAAAGTTTACTGATTATCAATAGCTCCCTTTTAAATGGCACCTACCCATCTATTTTTAAACATGCTATGGTCCAACCTCTTTTAAAGAAGCCAAAGCTCGACTCTTCCGTTTTATCCAATTTTAGGCCAATTTCTAAACTTTCGTTTTTATCAAAAGTTTTAGAAAAAGTAGTTTCAACCCAACTTTTATGAACCATAACAACATATTTGAAAAATTTCAGTCAGGTTTTAGAGCACTACATAGCACAGAAACTGCTCTCCTCAAGGTAACTAAGACCTCCTTTTAACAGCAGACAGGGGGGAGAATGCAGTTTAAATTCTTTTAGACCTGAGTGCAGCCTTTGACACAGTAGATCATGCCATTTTAATTGATCGCCTTAAAACCTGGGTTGGCATCAAGGACGCTGCACTCAGCTGGTTCTATTCATACCTTTCACATAGAACGTTTTCGGTCGCCATAGGTAACCACGTGTCCTCTACGGCACACATTACCTGTGGAGTACCACAAGGCTCAATTTTAGGTCCGATTTTATTCTCTATTTACATCCTCCAACGACACACGGTATCTTTTCACTGCTGTGCAGACGACACACAGATATACCTTCCGCTGAGACCTGGTGACCCAGAGAGCCTAGCGGCTGTCCTGGACTGTCTCTCTGACGTCAACTGTTGGATGGCACAAAACCTTTTACAACTCAATTACTCAAAATCGGAAATCATACTATTCAACTCCCCAAACAATAACACTAGCCTCATTCAGAGTGAACTTGGTCCCTTGTCTGCCTATATAAAACCTGTTGCAAGAAACCTGGGAGTAATGATTGACACCCATCTAAACTTCGAAACACAGATTAAAAAAACCGTCCAGTCCTGCTTCTTCCAATTAAGAACCATATCCAAAATCAAACCCATACTGTCACACCCTGATCTGGAAAAAGTCATCCATGCACTCATTTTCTCAAGACTCGACTACTGTAACGCACTCCTCTCAGGCATTAACCATAAATCTATCTCCCGCCTCCAACTAGTCCAAAATGCAGCAGCTAGGCTTCTTACTGGTTTTAACAGACGACACCACATTTCTCCAGTTCTGGCCTCTCTCCACTGGCTCCCAGTTGGTTTTAGAATTGATTTTAAGATTTTATTGATCACTTTTAAGGCCCGCCCATGTCTGGCCCCAGATTACATTATAGAAATGTTAATGCCATATGAGCCAACTCGCAGCCTTAGATCCTCCGGTGGGGCCCTCCTGGCCGTTCCAAAGTCGAGGCTTAAATCAAAGGGTGACCGTGCTTTTGCCATCAGGGCCCCTCGACTTTGGAACGACCTACCGGAGGAGATAAGGCTGGCAGAATCAGTAACTTCTTTTAAATCACTTCTTAAAACCCATTTTTATAGAATTGCTTTTAAGTGATGTCGTCCTTTTATGTCTTTTTATGATCTTTTATGCAGTTATTTTGTTCCCATGGTTTTGTTTGTATATTTTAGATATTTGTTTGTTTTCTACTGTTCTTTTTGGCTAATTGTTTTGTTTTATTCAATGCTTTTATGGTGTTTGCTTACCGCCATTTAAGCTTATCTGTGGAAGCACTTTGTAAACTTTGTTTTTAAAAGTGCTACATAAATAAAGTTATTATTATTATTATTAAATAATAATTAAAGTTAAACATCTGAAACATATTAGTCAATTTGCACTTTTTACAACATCTTTGTGTCAAAATAAAACAAACCTTTCTACTTTTTATAATTATTTTGACGCAATTGTATGTTCATACAAAACCCCCCAAAACAAAGTAAACCAAAACAAATATCAGAAACCTTTTCATCCCTACTGTTTACTGTTTACACATAGCCCCACCTTCGCTGAGCTGGGGCCGGGGCAGGGCCTCTTTCAGGCTCTCCAGTGGCCCCCCCAGCAGACGCAGGTTGCTGATGTGCAGGTTCATGGCTCGGTGGAGCTCCGTGTTGGTAAAGCTGGCTTTCTCGTGGGCCTCCATGTACTTCTCCAGATCCCGGCGGATCTCGGCCAGAGCTTGGGCCTGCGCTGCCGGGTGCACCTCGCCCGCGGCAGGGCCACCCGCCTCCTGGAGGGCTCGCTTCCCGGCCTCGTCCGCCTCGAAGACGTCTCTTATCTCCTTCAGCGAAGACTCCACGTCGGTGAAGACGCCCGAAAGCCCTGCAGAGGCAAGGAAACGTGACAGGCGTCATTTACACTGACGCTGCAGAGAACAAAAAAAAAAAGAAACTGAATCAAAATGGTTTGAATGTGTACATTAGGCATGCTCGTGCAAATAATAAAGTACACGAGGCACAGAACATAGAAGTTATTTTGTGATCCTCAGAATCAGCTTCATTGGCCGGGTAGGAGTACACGTAACAGACATTACATTACATTACATTTAGCTGACGCTTTTATCCAAAGCGACTTACATGATATACAGTAGATCGTAGACACAGCAACGGTGAGCAATGAGGGTTAAGTGTCTTGCTCAAGGACACAACGACATGGACTGGCTGAGCCAGGGTTTGAACCACCGACCCTCTGAAAGACTGACTTGCTAACCACTGAGCCACAGTCGCCCCCAGACATTTAACTTTATTTTGTTGCTCTCAACGCTTCTGTAAATTGTAAATAATACACTAGTGCCATTGTGCAGAGTTCTAACATAACAAGTTGCTTCACAACTTGGGGACAATTTGCATAGTTTACAGTTTAGGTCTATATTTGGCAATGACATGTGGATATATAAGCGATAACATATCAAATATGTAGTGTTGTTCAACCGTTAGTGGTGACATAACATTCTGTTAGTATTTTGTGCAATCATTTCATATCTTTATATCTTCTAAAACTCTGTCACATACTGAGAAATACCATCCTTAAATGTTAAAATGTACACATTACCTTCAGAAATGTGTGCATGCGATTACTGTTATTGTAAAAATGTATTAAAATTATTCTCAAAACGGTCAAGGTTCTTCCTCAGAAGGTCTGTTCGTGAATTTGTTTTAGCTATTTATGGACAATTAGATCATAAATCATGACCTGTTATTACATGTGTGTGTGTGTGTTCCCACTGACCCTGCATGGACTGGATGAGGCTCTTGACGGTGTCGGGTCGGACACTGAGAGCAGCGCACTTCTCCATCAGGACCGGAGGGATGTGGCTGTACATGTCCAGGTTGTCCACCGACTCCGGCTCCAAGCCCAGAGAGTCCATGAACTGTCTGGTTAGAAAACAAAAGAAAATAATAATCCCGTTTCTATTGAGGTTTTGAAGGTCTGTTATATTTTATGACCTCATCACCCTAAAAAATATAATCCTTGAACAAAATCCTCTATTGGAATAAAGTGAGTTGTCAGATTAAAGGTGTGTAAGTGGTCATCAAAGAAAACTGGAATTAAATGAAGATCTAAACGTAGACAAATATGGATTGAAGCTAATAGTATTAGTGTAGCTTGAAAACATGAGACTTGAAGCTCTTTTTTTTTGATGATTTAGAATTTCAATGTCAAAGTTATGAATGATGCTTCGAACTATTAGGGGCAACCCTACACATTTTAGATCAGTTTTTTTTGCACTCGCGCACACACACAGACACACATACTCACTCTAGTGTTTCATTCTTGCTCTCAATCCTGATCATGATGTCCCTCAGCAGCTTGGCCTTCTCCTCACTGAAAGAAAACAAAAAACGTCAGTAAACTGAACCCGTTCTTCTTCACCAGTCTAATACTTTTAGCATCCACTGGAGGTGCCAACCTGTACAGAGACGAGGCTTCATGAGCGGCCATTGGCACCAACTTGGCAAACAGGTCTGGTCCAGTGACACTGGGGTCCGTGGGGTTGACTGGCAGAGCTTTCACCAGTGGGGCACCTTGGAAGGACACGGAGCAGCTGGTTTTACTGGTACAGCAACACAAACTTTATATAGAACCGATCAATAGAACACGAGGGATCAAAATCAACAGCAGAACAGCTACCGCCTCTGAAGATAAAAAAGGTAGAACTATTGGTTCCAGTTAGTCCATTATGAATATTTGCTTGTCTCCTTCGTCATCTAATATTATATACTGAATACATTTGAATATTTCAACGTGGGCTTTTGGGAAATCGATCGGCAATTGTCACGACGTTTTATGGACCAAAACGATTTCAAATCACAAAAACATTTATGAAAATAAACGTGAGTTGAAGCCCCAAATCACAAAAAGTACTTTAATCAGCCACCTTATTAAGAAAGAAAATCTTAATCTTAATATGTATTATTATTTCTTTATCCTACAATTCAAGCAAGATAATCTCAAATCCAGAATAAAGTATTACAAGGTTTAACTCACTAATTTGAGTTTTCACCAGCAGTGTGTTCAACAAAATTACTTAAAGATCACTTCGTAATCTATAAACGTAATATGTCCAAGATTCTAAAACTAGTGAAACCTGCGGAACTACGAGCACACCCAGTTAAACAAATCCAACAGACTGTTCATATCACTACTTCCTGTTACCTTTGACTGAGGCCAGAGTCTCCAGAGAAGGAACCGTCTCGTGATAGATGAAGTCATTGTCCTTTTTGGCTGAATTAAACCTGTGGGTGACAGAAGACGACAGTCTAACCACAACTATATTTCTACGGGTTTTTGATCTAAAGTGAGACACCAGTGAAACCACAGGTGAATAACACAAACATGACAAGGGACACAAGATGTATGGCTCACTTTCCCCCGATAACGTCCATGGTGAATCTCAAGGCGTCCTGCACGCTGTCAGGTTGCCCCTGGTTGGACCAAGAAAAGCACAGTTCACATTGATTTACTAAACTAAGGACGGGACACGGTGACACTGAAAGCATCGCATCGTGGGTGGCTGTCAGTCTACCTTGGCCAGCTTGATGGCCTCCGTGAGTTTGTCCAGGGAGCTCTGCAGGTATGCCAGCTGATGGAAACAGAACATTCAGGTAAGAGGGAAAGACAGTAAAATTAGCTGAAAATAAGTTTTGCAGAACTGATTCCAAAAATGCCAAATGTGTTGCGAGTATTCTGCATTCCACGCTGCTGGAAAAAAATGTCACTGACATTGGTTGTAATGTCTGTCAAATGCTCGTTTTCTAGGGAGGGTGGAAACACCAGCAATACGCTAAAACGCCACGTATTAGTCAAGTTGTCTGTTTCAAAGTTGTATATATTTGTTTTCCAAGTTATGTCCTTTGTAATATAGAGAATTAATGATGTCATCAGTGTCGATAACACCTGATCGATTTCCATCCCTAATTGTGACCAAAAATCTAAAATGAATTGGCTGCAGCTTTCATGACGAGTGGAGCTAAACTGTCAGTGTTGACACCCGAGGTGACAGAAAAGTCCGCCCCACACTTGTTATCAAGAGGTCTGCTTGTGGGAAATTTGCTTCTCCATCGGCTTGTAGATTTGCGTTCGGGTTGAATTACTTTCATACGGAAAGCTGCTGGAAAAATGCCGCGCTTTCTGCTTTCTTTGAGTATTTCTTGCAGAAACTAATGTGTTTTTTGAATTACTTGCAAGAACTCGCAAAGTATTGCAAGGAACGGTTTAATTTGCATTAATTATTTGCAAATTCCCAGAGAGACTGTTAACTTCAGTTTGGAACAATGCAGTGACCAGCAGCAAAAAAAACTAATCTTGAAGAAAATGTGGTCCTACCCGCTCTCCGTACTTCTGCTGCTCCTCGGCCTGTTTCCCCATGTGAAGCTGTTAAGAGAAAAAAACTACACAGTTACCAAATAATAAAATGCCACAGACACACAGACACGTTCATACATGCATTAAAACATCACCCACACCCACGACTCACATGTGCAATAGAAGCAAAGTAGTAGATCTTCATCTGGACCAGTTTCTTCCAGTCTTTCTGAATCTTTCCCAGCATAGACGCCGTCTCAGAGTTCTCCAGCGCCCTGCAGGCCTCTTTATAGTAATCCACCACCTGCAGCACCACATCCATCTATTAACCTCCAACATTTGGATCCTTGACTGACGATGATGTGACAGAATTAAATGCAATATCATATCTGATGGTGAGAAGTTGACCTGAGCGCTGATGCGAGCGACCAGAAAGCTCTTCCTGTTGTCCAACATGGACTTCTCCAGAAGACACTCCTGAGCCTGTCCCTGGGAGGCAGACAGGTTGATGAGACATGTTTCCTTGTGTGTGTGTGTGTGTGTGTGTGTGTGTGTGTGTGTGTGTGTGTGTGTGTGTGTGTGTGTGTGTGTGTGTGTGTGTGTGTGTGTGTGTGTGACACATACCAGCATGAGGTTGATGTTGAGGTTTAAGATCTGGTGGCTCATGTCCACGCTGAAGTTGTGGCTGAAATGGTCTCTCAGGTAGGAGAAAGCCCCCGCCGAGCACTGGAAGTGCGTACACGACACCTTCATCCCCTGAACGGAGAGCAGAGAGTGAGCAGGACTGTGTGTGTGTGTGTGTGTGTGTGTGTGTGTGTGTGTGTGTCTCACCTCCTCAGACACCCTGTTATCCATGGCTCCCAACATGGAGTGCAGGGCCCCTACGGGAATCCACAGATATGTTGAGTTCAGTTTCACGTTCATAACTCCAGTTTGAATATTTGAATACTTTTCCGTGCAAATTAGCACGGTTGGTTTTGTTAACCGGTCCAGTTGAAAACAAGAAGATACTCGACATGACTTTACTCACCAAGATTGTAGAGGATGCAGGCTTGCTCATAGCTGATGTCATCGTGGGTGACTGTTTTTCCAGAGAAAATCTCCGTCCTGCACACAAACACAGATTCACATCACTGAAAAGGTTTAAAGTAAAACACGTGGATTTCATCAACTTCATGCTGCTGCATGAAAGGAGGAAGTTCACATTAGAGAAAGACAACACGAGTGGATTTTCATCATTAATATTCAGCAAATACATACAGTTACATTCTGTTCAGTCCTAACTAACAGCAAGGGGATCAATCTCTAGATTCAACTGTTTGGTCAAATGTCCCTGTTATTTTGTCCACTCCTGCACGTGAGGATTCACGGCATCCAGAGCAGACTGCAGCGAGTGCGACACTAAAATAAGCTTCAGTTACGACTTCCATCTATTTTCTGTGTCTGTGTGTGTCACTGTGTGTGTGTGCCACTGTGAGTGTGTGTGTGTGTGCATGTGTGTGTGTGTGTATGTACCATGAGATGGGCACGGCAGCCTCCTGGCCCGTTCCCATGGGCACTCGGCTCTGGACGTAATGCAGCTGTCCGAAGTACTTCCTCAGCGTGCTGCATCCCTCAAAGTCTCTCGTCACGTTCACCGCACTCTGTGAAACAGAAATACCTTTTTACCTGACTGCTTCACGACATATGAACATATGTACCACTTAATAGTGGCAAAGTATATTGATATGAAATGGACAAAATGATGTCCAACAACAAATATCTATTCACATAGATGTGAGACCAAACACATCATTTATAGGAAAACATGAATAGTATATTCTGCACAATCTGTCTTCATACTTATCAAATACACTGATCACATACAGTATCTGTATAATATTCAACAAGACTAATTTCAAAATCTTTAGAAATAAAATTAGGCCAAGTGTTGTCACTCATTTTTATCAAAAGCCAAAAGATTTAATGAAATTTAAAAATAAATATCAGGATTTCTGCATTCTTACAAAAGGTTTACCATATAAAAGTAGCCCGACATAACTGGAGAGCGAGAAAGTCACGGAGCTCACCGGAGCGTGTACCAAAACTCAACCATCCGGGTGAAATCCCAAGTTTTCAAAGAGTCGCGTTCAATCGGCTGCTCTTCACGTCACTGTGACCGACGGCAGCATGTACTCCGTTAGAACAACAAGCTTCAGTGTTTAACGTTTAGCACTAATCATTGCCTCCAAAAAGCTCCGTTTTTAGATTGCATTTGGACTTGAATCCTTACTGGGATCAGACCGGGGACGATGTGTGATCTGGCACACAAACGCAGAGCCCGGAGCGTAGAACAAAGCAGAAATCACTTAGTGGTTAGCTTGAGCCTTTAACTGCACTCATCTGCCATTAGAATTCCCCCTCAGGAAATAAAACACAGATACGATTACATTCTCATCGCTATATCAGAGTGGGTTCTGTAGATAAGAACAGAGATAGAAAGCGAGACAGAGAGAGAAAGACTTTATCTTGGCCCAAAAAGGACTAACGACTGGGTGTGTTGGTCAACGTGACCCCAGCAGAAGGCTCCAAACACATTACATAAACATCCTCTCAACTATCAATCTACCTAAACATCAAGCCCTGGAGAGACAGCAGCACACCAAGAGGAACATTTAGTCCAAAAGTCTTCCTGTCGGGTTCCCATAATGTCTTCGTCCTGTTCATCTTCATCTTTGAGACAGTTAAATCGCAGCATTACATCCTCACGTCACTACAGCAGCTGAGTCTGTTTTAAGTTTGTGTGTGTTTCGTGGCAAAACAACTTGAGGGAAACAACTGGATTAGATTCACTACATTCACCATGGCAGGTTTCGAAGGGGAACCCGAATATAACGGAGACCTGGCGGGGAAAGATTCTGCCGTGTGTGATGTTTCAAGTAGAAAACCCACCTGTCGCAGAGTCTCCAGTTTCTTCAGCTGCTCGTTGTAGTTGTCTGGATTCTCTCCATAATTCTTCAAGATGAACTAGAGGGAAAGAACAAGTAGGTCGGTGCACTTAAAAAAATATGGTTCTGGTCATTAAATTAATATGTTATGCGGTCTTTAACAACAGAACCACACTCAACAGTATCCGACATGCAGGAGAACCGTTAACAGTCTTCAATCTGTCGCTGATTCATCAATATGCCAATTCGGTTTGCTCTGAGCATGAGACGGGAGTTTGAACTCTCTGGTAGGCTCTGGAGATCTCCCAGCATGCTTTGAGAAAGGCAAAGCATGCTGTCCCTGTCCCCTTGAGCCACTTTAATAAGCAAGCAAGCTACTTAATGTCAGGTCAGCAGGCAAACATCCCTGCAGATGTTCTGAGTATTTTACTGGTGCTCCTGTTCATAATGACTCTGTGGAATCAGGAGAGTCACAAGCACCCTGGGAAGACGCACAATGACACAGCAACAACAGCAGGCTTTGTCCCGAATTCCACAGGCCAAATATGTGCTATTCTGCCTTTCATCCACTTAAACAAACAAAACAATAGCTAATCTAGGTGTAGTTTTAACCGATAAGCAAGGCAGTTTGCGTATAAGAAATGTATTAACCGCTTATATATTTATTTGACTTCTTCCAAAATGAGATCCAGCTTTATATATGACAAAAATACTACCGCTGTTCAATACTAACTGTTATCAGAAATGAATATTATGGTTAAAAGTCACTTCACCTTGACATTTGCGGATGAAACAAACAAGTTAGTGTTGATGTGGGCAGACCTTTGCTAAATATCTCACAGGAGTATTAGACAGAGGAGTTACAGTAAGTAACGCAAGAGGGCAAAGATCTGGTATTTATGGGAAAAAGTGTACAATGATTAAACGTGAGAGGATAAAATGATCAGGGCTTTTATCTCTCACACTCTCACACACTCACACACTCACAATGTGCCTCAAATCATTATTACACCCAGCTGTGACTAAACAATCAGGTGGTCATATCATTATAATATGAATACATCTCTTGTCTTTTATGAACTGATCATACTTGTTGATGTAATGTTTCCAATGGCTCTCAATATCACCTGCGTGTGTCAGAAAAGTACAATAAACAACAGGTACAACGGAGCCATTACTTATTGTTGTTTTCTTGCAGATGAAATAGACACGTCTTTCCTTTTCATGGCACAGGTCCTGAGATCATGGGCTTACATCTCTGAGGAACCTGCTCTAGTCAGGTGCACGTGACAATGAGCTCACTGTTTATTATTTTTCCGTGTCGCCAGACTGACTGGGCCGTGTGCAACCCAGCTCGTCGTTTTAGCAACGTGAGCCTTTTGACGCGGTAAAAAGGTGTATTTACGAGTATAACTTGACTAGTTAGCTACTTTACCGGAGTGCTGACGATACTTGTGAACTGCTAGCTTAGTGTTATTACGTTAGAGTGAAGCTAACGTTAGCAAACGAACTGTGGTGGTCGGGGAGGTTTCTCAGATCTTAGCTAGCTGGCCAGTTAGGAAATATCCTGACATGTAGTGTGTGTGTGTGTGTGTGTGTGTGGGGGGGGGGGGGGGGGGGGGGGTAGTGGGGATTTAACGATCGGTTCATCCAGTCCTCCATAATCCCTGTTCGGTTGACTTTCGACCTCCGCCCTGTTGCTCTATTCCCCCACTCCCCGCCCCATCTCACCTGCCTGACGGACGGGCTGAACGGGAACTCCCCAGCCTCCTTCAGATCCAGCCAGATCATCGGCATCCGGGGAACCGCCTCCATCGCGGCCCGAGTCTCCACGCGACTGTTGGCCGTTACGATGTCAAAACCCCACGTCGGTTTTTGCGTACACTAACGGGGTTTCCGAAAGAAGAGAAGACGCTTTCCTCCGAACAACTGTGTCATGTATCCATATACACTTAGACCGGAAGCTGGCTTCGCGACGTAGGCTCTCTATATCCGCCGTGTGGGGTTGTGGGATATGTAGTCAGTAATGCAACTTGGATACTCGTCTCTCATTTCTGCCCAAAGACTATATTTAATTTAGGGGAAATGGCCACAAAATTCGTTCTGATTAGTCAAAAGTCTTGAAATATAGTATGTGCATACTTTTGGCAAGAATCTAACAGTAAAACATTGAAAATGTTTGACTACATGAGAATTCGCACTTTTATCAGTAGTCAAAGTCAGATGTTTTGAAATATGAGGTAACATTCAAATTGTTATGAGTTCACAAAGACCAAATACTTGATTGTGACCCTTCTAGTTTATGAGATACATGCAGACATTTTCTTATCACAGTATATTTAGTCTTTGGGTCATGGGTCTGTTTTTTACCTGAAATAAAATGAAAAACTCACTTTTTAGATGAAAGGTTTCACCGATTTTTTGTTTTTCTTTAGATTTGTGTTCAGAATGAGCCCAGAGGACATTTCACCAATGCAAAATTTCAGTGGCGGGTTGTGTACATGCATTGTTGCTTGGTGAACTCAAGCAGTTTACTTACATTTATATTTGCCAAGTAAATGTTAACCACATTATTAACACCAACATCCTTAAAGTCATGTTAAAAATGTATATTCTTTTATCATATGAAATTGATGTCATGTGAAGATTCTCACATGTAAAGTCTCTTTACAAAATGCTACGTTGCCAATACAATAACAGAGGATGTAACCTGTTATTAGCAAAGGCCATGTTTTTTTGTTAATTTGTAATTTCAGAAGAAACAATGTCTTAATCACACTCTCATTTATCATTTTCACACTTTCTCCATCGGCATTGTATGATACCCTGGAATAAAGACAAGATGAATACAGTGTTCATTTTCGTTTATTCATCGTGTCATTTATTACATTCTTAGTCCTTGTATTCTTAGTCCACCCATGGTGGATTGACAGATGAGCTCTGTGCCAGTAATGAATCCAAGTCAGCCACTCTTTACTCAGTACCTAAGGCAAAGCAGTTTGGATTTCTCCCCCATTGAATATCTTCTAACATGCCCACGCTCTATCACTTGTTTAAGATGCAAAAAATAAATTAAATAAAAATGAATGTACAAACTGTAAAACAAAAAAATTATGATTGGAGAAATATACATATATGTGGCCTTTAATACCTTCCGTTCTGAGAAAATGGGTGGTTTAAAATCACAATAATGGATGTCTTTTTTAATATTTTGTATAGTTGTAAATCCTGGTTCACACGGGTTGCAAAAAAAGGAATCATTCAGGAGTGAGTAAATGAACTGGTTTAAAGAGTCAACATGCAGGTTTTAAAGTAAGGCAGTCAGAGAAACTAAACGACTGTACTCGACTGACACCATCAACAGTTCTCAGCCAAAAACTCTCCTTCTGTCTCGAGGAGTCTCAGACAGACCACCCACTGAAAACCTAAAAATCCTCCCAATCCACCATGACTTCAGGTGTTTTGAGTCGTCTTTTGAAAGGCAATGAGACGACCCTGACACCAGTGAAGACTCTCTCCATCCTGGAGAGGAACGTTGAAAGGCTGTTTGCTTGCTTTGGAAATCTAAACGCATGCTATGTTTACCAAGAAAGCCCCTTTTAAATGATTTTGAATATAATTGAACTGTTTGAGAGACAAAGTTGGTTTTAATCAAATAACCTGTTTGTATTGAATTACCCCCTTAAATAATACAGTGATCAGGAATTTAAAAATTATACAAATGATGCCTTTTGTTTATTGACACCTAGAGGACATAGTGTAGAAGCAGGTTTATAGATGAGTTCTAAACTCAGATTTGAATAGCCAGCATGTTTATTCAATCAAGTTATTGGTCAGGAAAATAATCTTTAATTAAAAAAGTAATTAAACAAATGTAGTTTACTGTGAAAATAATTCGTATTCTCCAAAAAGTTGGAATAAATGCACTATAACCAACTCTGCACAGAAGCTTTTTTCTTACACCGACAAAAGTGATCTAAAAAAAACAAGGCTAAAATCGAATTTTACCTTCAAAATAAACTTCCTTCCTAGAAAACACATCGTGACCATGTATGCTACATCTCTTGTTATATTTAAGTAAAACTTGTGGAAGATTTTAAATCAGAACAAAATTGACCTTTACACTTAATACTAATACTTTTTAGTGAAATGCACAGCATAATTTCCCACCCAAAACACATTGTGATGAGAGTTTAGTTCTATTTTGAAAAGCCCAACCGGAACCCCACACAATCCAATCTGCGTCGCTTTACATTTGTCATGTCGCCGCCATTTTTGATCCTCAAATAATAAAAAAAAACAAAAACAAAACACACACAAATGATAGGCTTTTTTCTTTTTCTTCTCCGGAGGAAGTTACAAAAGTGTAACAACCATCTAAGGGTTTATCAGAAATCAGAAAAAATTAATAGACAATCTAGTGACATCACCGTTCCGAGGCAAGTATACCACAATGACGTTGTTAATGCGAGGAAACGGCTGCTTGTTAAGAGCTAACGGTCGACGGACGCGACGACAGTCATTAGTAGTAACGTTAGATTGAGCCGTTAGTTTCCAGCTGTCGGTTGAGGCTTGTATTCGGAATTCGTCTCGACGTTAACCTGGCCGTTTGTTGGTAAACATCCGAGCAGAGCCGTCGTCCCCAATGTTTCGGAGACTTGACTGGCGGATGTGGAAATCGCTCCTTTAATAGCCGCAACTTCCACCGGAACAAACCGACCTCATCGTTAGTTTATCTTCTTATTTTTTATTTGTAACGTCGCAGCGTGTTTACGTGATGCCGACGAGCAGCGTGCAGCCGAGTCAAAGCTTTCATTTCGGTGTCGACATGTAATGTCATTTTTTTTTTGCAAACATTTTTTTTACATTTAAAAAAAAATAATGCATAGTTGACGTAGTAACATTATTAACATTCCTTGTGTTAGTTTATTATTCCCTGTGTTTACTAACGGTACTCACAACAGTGAAACATTACAAGAGTGGGACGTACATGTACAATTTACTCAAGTACCATCTGTACGATTTTGAGGTTTTAGTACTTTATAATTCTGCTCGACTGTATTTCAGAGGGAAAATATGTCACTATCCATGAATTTATCAGCTGTAGTTTCCAGGTTTTCGTGTACAAAGCCTATCTTGTAAAATATAAATGCATTGCTATAACAGGGCCTCTACCTTCCCCTGCTGCAACATACAATAATAATATAGATAATATATAGATAATAATCTTAGATAATAATCTAATACTGACAGGAACCTTTTTTTGTGCATAATACGACATTTTCTCATGTCTTCAAATCTTTTTTTTTGTCCAACCCACTGTCCAAATCAAGGAAGAAAATACAATTTACAATGATATCGAAAAGCAGAGAGAACTAGCAAATCCTCATGTTTGAGAGGTTGTAAAAAAAAAAAAAAAGATCAGGACTTTCTGTGTTCAACAAACACAAGACACACCATTACTGAACTGCTGTGTATTCTGTATATTATTGTTTTCCCCAAAAAGCAACACCACAGTAGTCACATGTTCCCCCTGGCCTGACTGCTATCACTGTGTTTCTCCTGCCTGACAGCAGATGTCACTCCTGTATCTCGGGCAGCAGCTGCTGGAGGCCGTGCGAGGTGGACAGGACGATGATGTCAGAGCCCTGATGGCCAATGGAGCGCCGTTCACTACCGACTGGGTAAGGCCGATGTGCGTTAATAATGGAATAATCTTCAGGCTAATCCATAATGACATGAGTGCGAACAAGAAAACAGAAATTGTCAGCTCTTCAACACAGAGAAGCATAAAAATCACACAAACGCTGAATAAATAATCGGTAATCAAAGTCGTTGCCCACTGCTTTTTACTTTTTACTATCTATTAATACTTTACACACACACTATCAGCTGTGTTACATTAAATCTCCATCTTTGTATACTTTCCCCCCTCTATTTAGCATTTTTCTTTTGTTTAATCAATTGGTCTGTAAATTGATTTTGCAAAACATACAAACCTATTTAAAATAAAAAAAACAAACATACAAAACCCACAGGCACTTGCTCTTACTCTTCTGATCACATCTATATGTAACATTCATTTATAATTCACTGCTCAGGGGCACCGGGCGCGTCACTAATGAGTTTAATTGAATATCCTCTTCCCTGATGCCAGCTGTAGCTCCCCTGTACAGAATATATGAAGGTCTCAGAAATGATGGATCTTAAAGTGGAGTCCAGTCATTCCGCATGACTTTTTTTAGGATTTATGCTGCGTGATGTCCGCATTTTTTAAATAAACCGAGAAATAGCAGCTTTCACCTATAATTACAATGTCCCATATCTTAAATATGTATGTATGTATGAATTCAATATTAAATGAACCAGAAGTAAAGCTGACTGTGTGAACATAACAGATGATGTTTTGAATTTCTATTACCTCGAAGTGTCAACGCTGGTGGATTAGCTGTGGCGTGTGCCACAGTGTGTGACACACGGGGGTGGGGTGGGGGGGCTCTGACAAACTCCCACATCCATAGTAATTACACTGAGAAACGAACGCAGGACGGCGTTTTTTTTCTCAGTTGACAGTTTGTGTTAACGGTAAATCTGACACACCGGGAGCAGGAGATCATTACTCGTGAAAGTAATGCAACAATCACGAGGAGTACTCCTCGGGTTGTGGAAGCAGTCGGTCGGCATAGTGTGTGGCTCTGGGGGCTTCAGGTCTCAGGCTGCATCCACACTCATGCGATCTCCGTCCACACGGAAACCCTTTGAAAACACATGTCACATGACATGACAGGAAGGCTGGAGATCAACAGACCTGGATGTTCAGCAGGCAGGACGTCTGGAGAAAGAAGCTACTGATTCGCATTGTGAAGTGAACTTGACCCCTTGGAAAGGACGAGGTGTCTCTCAAGAGTCGCCCAACTTCGTGGAAGTGCAATACTAAATCCTTGATCGGCTCACTTTGCGGCAGCCTGAAAGTGAGAGGAATTAGTGTGGGAGGCAGGGAATTGAGCTTCTGACCCAGAGAAGATTGAGATGTACTTCATCCCTCTGAAGTGACCCCGGTCGAGTTCCCTATCAAACACTGAGCGTTAGCTGTTAAACTCAGTCTCTGACTCCATGTGATCGCGCAACTGTTGGGTGAAGAAAATAAAAAAAGGAACTCTTGCCTCAGATGAAGATAATAAAGAATCTCTCTCTCTCTCTCTCTTTCTCTCTTCTCCTCTTTCCTCCAGCTGGGCTCATCGCCGCTGCATTTCGCAGCCCACTGCGGCCACCACTCCACCGCCGAGGTGCTGCTGCGTGCCGGGGTCAGCCGGGACGCCCGGACCAAAGTGGACAAGACCCCCCTTCACATGGCCGCCTCGGAGGGGCACTCCACCATCGTGGACCTGCTCGTGCAGGTGAGGAGAGACATCCTGCCGTGTGTGTGGTCACATGGTCATTCCATGTTCACGTTTTACACTTGTCACACGAATGCTTCTGCTTATTGATGAGCAAAGTGGAGTCTGTGATCTCCAGGTGTCCCTCAGAGTCACAATTATTGTTTGAATATGTTTTTTCTTTTACATTTTAATATTATATAGATGTAGTATACATACTTAAAAAAAACTATGTCTGAAAATACACATTACAGTAACTTGAACATTTTATTAGCAAAGATGAAACGCCCTTCTCGTAATAAAGATATTTAATTTCCACAACAGTGATGTTGACATGAATCCTCATGGTGGCGAACCTCTCTGCCGCACTTATCCAGGACGGCTTCAGGCCACCCGGCACTTCATTGTAGGCCCAGTTTAATATGCAATTACATTTTATGCATATGTGTAACGCTCCTCTGTTATCCCCGTGAGTCCCCTGAGCGCACCCACCTTGTCCGGTCCTCGGCTGCTTCAGCCGTTTCGACCAGCGTCTCTGCTTCTCGCTCCACCCATTCCTCAGTCGCTACCGCTGTTTTCATCGGGGAGAGACACAAACACAGATTGACCCCAGCTGAGGCTGATTACACCTGATCCCGGCACCGTTCCCTGAACCACACCGTCGCTCCGTCCCCTCTGCAGCTGAGCATAACCTCGCCACCACAATACGTCCTGGGGGTCCCTGCTCCGCCTCTCTTTCAGCTCTCTGTTCTTGGTCTGGAAAATGTTGAAGACTCCTGGTCATAATACGTTTTGTAAGGGACCATTAAGAATGTCCTAAATTAGAAGTAAGGGGTCAAGGCCCAACCATGAAATACAGAATACTGTGTTTGATCCTAAATAAGAAATCTTTATTATTATATATAATGTCTTACAGATGGTTTCAGTGTGTGCACTTTAAAGCTTCTCTGAGTTTCTTCACAGACATCTTTTCTCATTGCTTCCCTTTTTCTATCCCTGCTCTTTGGCGTTTGTTTCCATGCCTTCGCCACGGGGGGGCGCCGCGCATTCCTGCAGAACGGCGCCGACACCAACGCCAAAGACATGCTGAAGATGACGCCGCTGCACTGGGCGGCCCAGCGCGGCCACAGGGAGGTGGCCGAGCTCCTGCTGAGGTACGGCGCAGACGTCCGCTGCCTCAGCAAGTTCGACAAGACGCCCTTCGACATCGCCATGGATACCAGCAACACTGAGCTGATGATACTGCTACAGGTGGATGGACGGAGGGAGGAGGGTGGGGGGGGGTGGGGTGGGAACAGACATACTGAGGCATACTGAGAGAGAGAGATGTGAGGAGTCAGGCAGACCGATGAAGGATGGAGGAAGATATAAATGGGGGGCGAGAGAATGGAAAGTCAAAAGAGACGTGAAGATGAGGAGGGTGGGGAGAGGAAGAAAGTGAAGACAAAAATGATGCAGGTGGAAATGAATAGATAGAAGGACAAATGACTGAAAGGGAAAGGATGGGTGAGGTGGACTCAGGTCATTTCTGTTTCTGTTGGTTACAAAGCCAGGTAACAGAACAGCAGACATTCGGGGGAGGAGAGAGAAAGAGAGAGAAGGAGAGAGAGAGGGAGAGGGACAGATAGATGAAGGCGGGCAAGACAAGGAGAGAGGGGCTTGTGAGAGAGGCAGGGAAGGGAGGGAGAAAGATGGACAGAGATTAAGGGGAAGGGGGAGAAACAGAACGGGGGCTGGGTGAGGAGAAGAGAAATGGGGGAGAGGTTACGAACAAATAGAAGGGGAAATAGAAAAAACGAGAGCAGGCTGCAGGATTCGAGGCGCGCCGCGGTGCCCCCGTGAATAAAAAAAACAAACACGTTTGATGTTTCCATAAGTGCGACTCGCGAAAAGCTCTAGTCGGACTCTCGCCTTGCGTTGCTATGGTTTCAGTGGCTGCGCAGGCTCCCTCTCGTCAGACAGACGTCGCTGCAAACGGCCCCCGGCGTGACGCCCGCATTTAGAGAACAGTTTCACACCAGACGGCATTCAAAACACAAGGAGAGTCCGCACTGGTAATTCAAATAATTCATCGTGGCGCGAGATTCATGTTGGAACCAGTGGACCAGTGTTTCAGGTGGAGGAGTGTGGTTCTCCCTCCGAGGCCTTGCGTAACGGAGGTGAGGCCTTGCGTAACGGAGGTGAGCGCCGGGCCTTTCGGGCGGTGCGTAGGAGGTTCTAGTTGCCGTTAGATAACTCCTCTCCTTGGACGGGCCCTCGTTCCACAAAGCCAGTCTCAGATAGTAGGGCCTCCGGCGAGAGCAGCCGGTTGACCCGCTGCGAGGCGGCCGCGTACAGAAGGGCGCCGACACATGTTCATGAAACATAAACACCCACCTCGGCCATGATATGCTCTTTCCCCCCCCCCCCCCCCCCCCCGAGGGCAGCGTCACAGTGATCCATCATTTCTGAATCACAGTGAGCGCACCGTGATACGGATTTATTATCTGAAATTAGACGGGATGGTCTGGATTTTATTCTTTTTTTTTTTTTTAAACTGGGGTTGTACCGCCACACATTGGAGAGCACCGGCACGCCGAGCGATGTGCTGCCGTGGACGAGAGCGGCAGCAAAACGTAATTTAGCCACTTAAAAAAAAAGAAATCCATATCAGTTTGAGTGAACGCTACGTTGAGAATATTTCCCCTGCTTTCACAGTGCCGTCAAACGGCCCTTTCCCACCAAGGGACTGAAGCCTGTTATCTCGTCACTCTTCAAAGTAATTTTACCTCCAGCACAGATTCACCAAATACACACAATAACACGAGCAGCCGTAAACCAGCAGCTCCCTTGAGAGGTAAAATGAGGATGTAGCGGCTTCAGTGGGCTGCAGAGTGAACATATTCTAAATATATAGAGTCGGCTAATATGGATTTCATCAGGTGGATAAAATACATTTTGCTGCTGCCAAACTCGCCACCCCTTTAACTCACTGCGGTGCTCTGATGAAATACAGCACTTTTGCCGGCAAGAAAGAAATAGAAACTATTGGACGCTTCAGGTTGAGACACAGACACAAGGCCTCAAAAGTGTTTGTGTGCCGTCCATAAAATACACAACAGTGTTTCTCTCCCTCATCAAGTCTGCGCGGATAAAAGGTCAACTTCAGATGGAATCACGTCGTCGCCACCGCAAACGAAACATCAGTGGATAAACAATAAAACAAACTGTTTTTTTTTTTTTAAACCTCAGCCTCCACCTTTCGCGGCCATCATATTTTATCCACCATTAACCACACAGATTGCACATTGGGCTCAAAAGCGCCAATTTTAGAAAAGGAGAGAGTCATAACCATCAGTGAAATGATCACAGCACAGATCTGATTCACCTTCTTCGGGGCATTTTGAACCCCCACAAAAAAACAAAAAAGAAGCTCTTTCTAGAATGAAACCAGTGTCTAAAAGTTACACTGATGCTATCTGCTTTCTTATCTGTGTATACACCGTTTTAGAGAGATGAAGCAATTGGAATGATCCTATTTTTTACATTTAAAGTATTTCATTCCATTTTGTGCCAATTATTGTCTGATTGGATTACACCTTCATCTAAAATGTCTCAAAACTGCATGTAAATATCAATTAAAAGTATTTCACCACTTTACTGGGTCCGTACAATCTAAATTCAACAATAATTAAAAAAATCAAAGCCAAATAATAACTAACAGCATGCAGGGGAGCGGAAACTCAGAGATTCAAAACATCACTGCTATTTAATAATGTTGGCACGTGGCGTCGACCTGCGGCTCACGTGAGCCCTCTCTGCGTTAACTGTGCCAATAACTGGGGCTGTGCGGTCCCTGCGCGCTCTGATCGTTTCGTTATTGGTTATTAAACTCAAAGAGGCAGAAACGAGAAAAAGCACATTGCTGTCGCCAGATCAATTCTGTCTGACTGATTTTCTGGAACCAGTGTAGCATGAAAGCACGGCGGGATTTACGAGCTAGCTAGCTAACGGGCAAACTAGTCTCCTGGCGGCGGGGAGGATCTGGCTTTTGGCACTTTGTGCGAAATTCAATAAACAAACTATCAAAACGTACACGGGTTCCTGTCTGCAGGACGTGATCGACGAGCCCCCGGGCCAGCTCTACTTCCTCGTCCTCTCACATTGGACTGAGGGCAGGGTAGCCAGTGTTGCACAAATAGCCTAAAAAGTCAGTTAATGCACTTTTAAGCACTTTTAACGGTTATGTTTTGGGTTTCTGCAGAATTTGCCCCACTTCCTAGTTCTTGAATTTACACGTGTGTGCATGTGTGTGTGTGTGTGCGTGCGTGCGTGCAGGACGGCATGCAGAACCAGGTGAACATCGACCCAGAGTCCCACTACATCATCCGTGCCGGTGGGCTGGTCAACCTCTCGGAGCTGGTCACCGCCACCAAGACCAGCGCAGGTAGGCAGCACGCGGGATTAATCCACCATGTGTGTTCAGGTGCAGAGACGAAGAGACAACAATTATGAATGAAATTATTATTTGACTCAAAACACTGGGAGGTGTTGTCTCAAGACATTACATTACATTACATTACATTTCATTTAGCTGACGCTTTTATCCAAAGCGACTTACATGATATACAGTAGACCGTAGACACAGCAACGGTGAGCAATTAGGGTTAAGTGTCTTGCTCAAGGACACAACGACACAGACTGCCGGAGCCGGGGATTGAACCACCGACCCTCTGGTTGAAAGACCGACTTGCTAACCACTGCGCCACAGTCGCCCCTACAAGAGACATGTAGTCGTATCTTACGACATCTGGACTTTATACTGTGAAGAATGCTAGATAAAGACAAGGGTGTGATGAATTACCACCGACTCCGCACACGGTTCTCTTATTCCTCACAGAATACAACTTCATTTAACTGAACTTAATTTAGGATTTTCCATCACCATCCACAGAGCGCCTGAACACGTTCTGGCCTTGGCTTCCTTTTAGCACCGCGTGACGTTGTCGCAGTCGTCCTACGCGGCGGCTGTTACCTAACATTACAAGCCAACTGTTGTCTTCAGGCAAGTCGGAGGACGCCACGGCCGCCGAGTCGGTGGAAACAACCATTCAGCATGTGGTGGGCGACGGCGGGCAGAGGGTCATCACCATAGTGACGGACCAACACGGCAACCTGCAGCCGGCGTCCCTGGGTCAGCAGCTCTTCTTCACCCTGCAGGGTCAACAGAGTGAGTGGGCAACAGAGCGTCCTCATAGTACTGACGACGAATCATGAATAGAGATGGCCTCTTAACATTTTTATAAAAAAAGCAGCGATATACCAATAAAATAAAATAGGTCCTCTAGCAATCAGCTAGTTAGAACATTACAACTCTGCAGACTTCACACGCGCAGACACACGACTGCCGGGACGAGCTCAGACAACCTCAAGACGACATTGCAGTTCACTTGCATCATGAATTTAAAAATGAGCCGTGTAAAACCTTTGAACACATCCTGAAAACAAAGTACTGAAAGTGGCAAAAGTTGCTTATTAAATGGATTTATATATTTAAAAAAAAATATTTACTGTTTGGGAACTTGGATGTCTAGTGTGTTTATTCAGAAATACACATATGAGAAATGTACAAGCCGGAAGCAACTTAGAAACCAGCTCAAGGGACAGTTTGGCTTTTTCTAAAGTGGGATCGTATGAGTCAGGAGACGAGCAGCTGCTGGAGGCTGTGGGAGACCAGCCACTTCATTTTCTGCGAGGTAAAATTGTTGTTTTTGATCAAAGGAGTTGAGTGGTTTAATTTAAAGTATAGATTTCACTTAAACTGATTTTGATTTCTTTAGGTGGGCCTTTTATTAGGTGGCTAAAATAAATGTACTTTCATAGCCCGTCCACAGCAGTACACTGTGGATAAGAACCTCATACAACCCCACAAATCTGAACTATCCCTTTAAGTTATGTATTGTAAGAACAGGAAGGTGGTTGTTGTCAAATCAACGAGGTAAAGTATAACAGAAAGAGGTCTCCTGACTCAGATTTCTTAAAGGATCATCACAATGTAAATGAGCTACTCACTGACCGATCATGTGACCCCTCTCTGTTCTGCGGTTGCAGTGGTGGCTTTGCCAGCCGGCGCAATCACAGAGGAGGTAGTCCTCCAGGAGCCTCAGGAGGCCACGCCCACACGCAAGAGGAAGATAGACCACGCAGCCAATCACGTCAGCCTAAAAGACAAGGTAAGCCCGGAGGACCTATAGGCACATATCAGTTGCTTGAAGCTCTTCGCACTGGGACTGTCTTCTGACTCATTTACAGCGTAGCTTTTATGACAGCTCCATGTAATTACTAACAGGAAGCACTGAAAGGTCCGACTTGGTTCTTAAAAATGCGAAAGTAACTAAAAAACAAACTAGCTTCAGCCACGGTTTGTCATTCAAAGTAATGAAACCCAAATGTAGTGGAACATAGTGCTATATTGGTATTTTTAATTCCCATATAACCTACTCTGCTATCTTAAAACATCTTGAGTTATAAATATAAATGGTTTATATTTATGTGGGAATATTTCCCATCTTTATGAACGTGGCATGAATTGAAAGCTTCCATTATGACACAATATAATTTTAATATCATTTTTTCTCTGGTTGAAGCTCATTGTAATCAAGATTAAAGCAGTTTTACACAGATTTCTTTGGTGCTATTTAAACCTTTAATATCATGCCCCTAAAGAGCGCATTTTAGTTCATTCAACTGCAGGAAATGTAATTTAATTGGATGCTTTGACCACTGATTTGTTTCTTTTATTTCCAGAAGGTCAGAGAAAGTCGCGAGCAGCTGGAGCGCCAGCTGCGGGAAGCCAATCTTAAAGCCCGAGAGTACCAGCAGCAGCTCCTGCAGAAGGAGCAGGAGGCCGAGCAGTACCGCCTTAAACTGGAGCAGGCCATCGCCTCCAACAACAGCAGAATCAACAACGGCATCGGGACGGACACCTTAAACGACGGCGCCACAGTGAAGCAGGAGGACGAGGAGGACGACGAGGAGGAGGAGGAAGAGGAGATGATGGTACAAGAGCAGGTAGAGACGACGGAGGAAGCCGGAACAAAGGAGGTGGAAGAAGGGGAGAGGGAGGATGCAAAGGTGGAGGAGGAGGTCGTCTGTGAACTCCCAGAAGATGCAATTATTGTGAGTGAGCGCGAGCTGGATGTGGAGATCGATGCCACAGAGGAAACGCACAAGCCCTCCCCCTGCCGGCGAGGCCGAGGGAGGAGCAGAGGGAGGGGCAGAGGAGGGCGCAGACGCTAGCTGCCGTGTTTTTTCATAATCTATTTAATTGATTTCTCTAACCTTTTTTGTAAAAGATCTACATATTTTATAGGACTTTACATCAAGCACACAGCCTGGAGAGGATATTCTGGCCTCATCATGGACTTCATCCCTTTCTGGTTCTTAGCTGCGGCTGTAATTTCACAATCAGACTCCATACTGAATGGTAGCTGAGCTATAGGTGCAGTGCGAGCTCAAGGATGCACCGTTTTAATATGTGCGTAAATTCATTATTCTGTGTTGCATTTCTTAATCTTTAAAAAGTACAATGTTTTAGATCGGGTCGACTACTGGGTCGGGGAGACAGACCTTCACAGTTAGCTTTTAGCTGTAGCGACTTGAATCAAGGATTTTCTTTGGAATATTTGAATCTAAAAATACTGGCAGATTTCACACATTGCACCTTTAAATTTTGAAGGATTTGTTTTGTGTTTACATTATTTTCTTTCATGACAGGACTTGTGCCGAGGGCCCTCAGACCGCGATGCGTCGCTCGGTGAACGGGCCTCGGTGCAGGTGCCCAGTACGGTCAGAGATAATCATGAAGCATTTACAGTAAGAGCACTTCATGCTCTCTTATCCAGGGTGACCTGCAGCGAGCAGATAGGAGCTCGGTGTCGGTGAAGGACACTTCAACAGAAAGCACGGCAGTTGACGGACACACTTTTATCTTTTCTGGGAATCAAACCTGTGACCTTTAAATATCTAGAGCTCAACTGCTCAGCCGCCATCAACTCAGTTCTTTTACTGTGTAACGTTACGGGTTTAATGTGAGTCAGAACGAGATGGATCTGAAGGGTGAAACAAAACAGGGGCGATGACAAATGACATTTCAACATCAATTATTTTCGACATGATTGTTTACATGCCGGTTTTCACAAATGTCTTTTGGGGGCAGCAGTAGTGCCATTATTGGCGAGAACTAATTAGCCAAGCTGGTTTGAGGGGTTTTTGGAGCCAAAAAAAAACATTTTGATTAAATGTCCAAAAGCAAGTCTTTGTCTGCTAAGGAATAAGTGCAGTCATCAATAACATAAGCGTGATTGTTTGTTTGTTTTTCTTCCATAATTTATACCGCCCATCTTCTCATTAATGAAACTGTCAGGGGAAATGTGTTTGCTGGTTTACACTTAAGAGCTTTATTCATCAGGGTATCTTGTTTTTTTGAAGTTTGTAAAGAAAGTAATTATGTCATTTTTATTTGAGGCAATAAACGGCACCCAAAAAACTAAATGTGTACTTTTGTACTCTTGTATTTTGTTGAGTGATTTGGTAGTTGTTTTAATTAGAGAAACACATTTGGGAAATAAAGTGATAACATGGAATTGTATTTAATCATTTAAATGGTAAATATGGAATATAAAAAAATATATAAACTGTTATCTAACACATTTCAATAAAATGCTCTCTTAATTTTCTTTCGTCTTGATGTATAAAGATCCCAACGCTTACTGGTTATTATGTGCATGTGAAATTATAATTCATGCAAATGTTCCATTTTGTTTCTGTAGAAGTGGAAGCGTTTATCCCACAGCTGCACTCGTGAAGCTCTCCAATGGTCACCAGTGATGACTGTCATTACACTGGGCAGCTCCCAGTGGCCGACAGCCGGACGCCGTGATGAGAAGCATCGTTGCACTCAGCCGTCTGAGTAAAACCCTTGAGATGGGAGCACAGAGTGTGTGTGTGTGTGTGTGTGTGTGTGTGTGGGGGGGGGGGTGATTGTGAGTTCTTGAACAGCTGTCGTCCTCTGATGTAGTTTTTAGGGGTGAAAGCAGATTCTGGCTGACATGAATCTTGACAGACCAGCTCTGGACTTAAAGCTAGGAGGAGAAGGCAGCCCTTGTTTGATCCACCAAATTATTTTCTAGCCCTCAAGGCGCTTTATGTCCAGCACTCCTTTCAGAGCTTTGAAGGCTGTACGAGCACTGGCACAGCCTGAGATCACCTGGCGGGGGCCCTCTGGCTGTCCCAGAAGAGAGGCCCGGAGTGACAGCGCTTCATCCGTCAGGGCCCACCCCCGAGGCTCAGAACAGCCCGCCGGAGCAGAATGGCTACTGTCATCTTCAGAATCACACTTTTTTTGTCCTGATTTTTGGTTCTATCTTCCTTGTTTTGTTTTTATTGGAGAGCTTTAAAAAAAAAAAAAAAAATAAAGAAACGTTGTAACAAGGTCCTTCCCTACCGGGGGTCTCCAGAGGCTCGGCACACAATGATGACACCAGGATGGCACGTTTACGTCCTTTATTGGGCATGTCTCCTCACAACACTCACAGGCATTCACTATACCTACGCCCTGTCTAGCTCTCCCCCTTGCGTGGCTCTGGGAGCTTTTATGCTCCCCTCCCTGCCCACGCAATCCCACACTCATTTGGATCAGCTGTGCCTCCTCACGAGCGCCACAGCTGACCCAAATGAGCGTCCCTCTCCCTCTCTCTGTGCTGCAGGTGCGCCAACCACGCCCCTCACCCCACATACCCCCACCGCCCGACTTAGGCCGGGGAGCCACCGGTCTAACCAACTCCCCCCCCTCTCCCTCCCACTGGGAGCGGGAGCGGGAGTCAGTCCCGACCATCTGCACCCCCGACCTATGGACCACCATGGAATTAACCCTGCGTTTCCGCCAGATGCCACCGGGTGGTCCGGGCGTTGGCATCCTCCATCCGTGGGGGCCCGGGCGCGGGACATGGCCCGGACAGAGGGCGATCGAGCGCCCCGGGAGGCCGGTTCCTCGCGCTCTCCGCCGGCCCCCTCCCGGGGCCAAACCGGCTCTCGCCCTCAGTCCGACGCCGCAACCTGCAACACAAGAGAGAGAAAGTTAAGGTGGCGGGCCCCACACTGGTCCCCAATGTGCCCCGGCCCACTGGTCCTCTAGGCGGGCCCTCCGTCTCCGGCCCCACCATATCCTGTCCCCCTGGTCGGTCAGCCGGTCAGCCGGTCCTCTACCGCCCTCCGGAGCCGGCCCCGGAGCGTGTGGATCTCCCGGCGCAGCCGGTCCTCCTCCGCCTCCTCCCGGCGGATGATGAGCCCCGGCTGACCCGTGGGCCTCTGCCGCCTCGGCGGCTGGCCTTGGCCTTGGCCCCCCCCCCGTGCCCAGACCTTCCTCCCGGTTGGCGGGCATGGTGGCGTCCTCCAGGGCGCCTCCTCCGGGTTCAGGGCCTCCGCCCGCCCCCTACAGTACCGCTGGATGTGGCCCCTGAGTCCGCAGGTCCAACACCGTTTGAGGCACTGCCTCTGCCGATGTCCGCTTCGGCCGCACCCCCAGCACCTCCGCTCCGGAGCCTTCGGCGGTGTCCACCGCTCCGGCCGGCCCCATCCGTCGTTCCCTGGCTCCGTCGCTCTCTCCGCCGGGCCCTGGTCTGGCTCCTCCGGTGCCGGCCGTCTCCGTCGGCGTCGCGTCCGCCTCTCCTCCAGCTGCTCGGAGTCTGGGTCCGCGGTCGCTGCCGTCGGGCCCGCCGTCGCCGGAGCCGCCGTCTGCGACGCCCTCTCCGTCGTCCGACCCGTCGCGGCCGCCGCCGTCTGCGACGCCGCCTCCGTCGTCCGAGCCGTCGCGGCCGCCGCCGTCTGCGACGCCGCCTCCGTCGTCCGAGCCGTCGCGGCCGCCGCCGTCTGCGACGCCCTCTCCGTCGTCCGACCCGTCGCGGCCGCCGCCGTCTGCGCCGCCGCTTCCGCCGTCGTCGTCGCTTCCGCCGTCGTCGCGCCCGCCGACGTCTGCGCCGCCCGGGTCCTCAGGCGCCTGGCGTCCGTCTGGGTCCCCACCTGGCTCCCCGGTCCCGGCCGCTTCCCTGCCGCTGGGTCTAGCCCGCACTGCGCCACGGCCTCCTTCAGCCGAGCCGATAGCGCCTCGAGGAGTTCCCCGGACTCCTGCCGGTAGTGCTCCTCCCTCCTGGTCTGCTCCTGCAGCTGCCCGGCCAGCGTCTCCACCGCGCTGGCGTACGCCTGGACTTCCGCCCGCAGCTGGTCCCTCTCGGCCTCTAGCTCGCCCAGCCGTGCGCTATCGGACCGCTTCCGGGATTCCTCCGGGCCCGGCGGCGGCGACTCCCCCGCCGGGACTCGCACCGCCTGCCCCACGTCCCGGACCGCCGGTGCCTCTCGCGCCCCGACGCCGCCCCACGCGGCATAAAGCGCCTCGCACGCCGCGTTCCCATCCGCGTCCTCCTCCCGCCGCAGCCTCTGGCCCACCGGTAGCCCCACGTTGGGCGCCACTGTAACAAGGTCCTTCCCTACCGGGGGTCTCCAGAGGCTCGGCACACAATGATGACACCAGGATGGCACGTTTACGTCCTTTATTGGGCATGTCTCCTCACAACACTCACAGGCATTCACTATACCTACGCCCTGTCTAGCTCTCCCCCTTGCGTGGCTCTGGGAGCTTTTATGCTCCCCTCCCTGCCCACGCAATCCCACACTCATTTGGATCAGCTGTGCCTCCTCACGAGCGCCACAGCTGACCCAAATGAGCGTCCCTCTCCCTCTCTCTGTGCTGCAGGTGCGCCAACCACGCCCCTCACCCCACAAACGTATATACAATCCAACAGAAAAAATCTATCTTGTAAGGCTATCTATCTGTTTAACTCCAGGATTGACAGCGTTGATGTGTCTGTCCACCACTGAAATATCTCAAAAACTACAAGATGGGTCGCCGTGAATATTTGTTTAGACATTCGTGGTCCTCAGAGGGTCAACTTCGCCGAGTCAGGTGATCCACTGACTTTTCATTGATGTTGGCAGCCTTGAGAGAGTTTATCAATATCCATCCGTACATCTAACCCAGTGGGTCTTGAACTCGTACATGTGTACATCTAACCCAGTGGGTCTAGAACTCGTACATGTGTACATCTAACCCAGTGGGTCTTGAACTCGTAGATGTGTACATCTAACCCAGTGGGTCTTGAACTCGTACATGTGTACATCTAACCCAGTGGGTCTTGAACTCGTACATGTGTACATCTAACCCAGTGGGTCTTGAACTCGTACATGTGTACATCTAACCCAGTGGGTCTAGAACTCGTACATGTGTACATCTAACCCAGTGGGTCTTGAACTCGTAGATGTGTACATCTAACCCAGTGGGTCTTGAACTCGTACATGTGTACATCTAACCCAGTGGGTCTTGAACTCGTACATGTGTACATCTAACCCAGTGGGTCTTGAACTCGTACATGTGTACATCTAACCCAGTGGGTCTAGAACTCGTACATGTGTACATCTAACCCAGTGGGTCTTGAACTCGTAGATGTGTACATCTAACCCAGTGGGTCTTGAACTCGTACATGTGTACATCTAACCCAGTGGGTCTTGAACTCGTACATGTGTACATCTAACCCAGTGGGTCTTGAACTCGTACATGTGTACATCTAACCCAGTGGGTCTAGAACTCGTAGATGTGTACATCTAACCCAGTGGGTCTAGAACTCGTAGATGTGTACGTCTAAAACTGTGGCGTCTGTTTGCAGGGATTCATTCATACTGTGTGAATTGTAATCACTTTGCGGATCAACTTTCCATGCAGCCCCGCAGCCAGGGGCTGGTTTCACAAAGGTAGACTTTTGCTTAGATCCGACGACTTTTCCAATTTTTCTCTGAAAGGTTTGAGACCTGAAGCCTCTTTGAATAATGCTAGTAATCAACTTTTCTTTGGCTCCAGTATTGCCTGGAGCTTCCCACTATTCTGTGAAATAGGTGACAGACTATGAACCTCCATGGCTCTTGGGAATAAGAAGAATTGCTGAAAAATCAATTATACAATATCAGTAGTCCCCTTCCTTTTGTCCTCTTGCACAGCTATGCACATTCACGGGGGAACAGTCCCTTCCAACCTGCTCAGACACCATCAAATTAACTGGAGGCTGAATAGTGAAATGGGGCGCTTGGGGAAAGGGAATAAATTCAGCGTATAAAGCGTCTGAGCAGCCAGTGAAAATAATTAAATTATCAGAGGCTTTCTTGACTATGAGTCATGTTGCATAAAGCATGACTGTGCTATTGATCCATAATGGTTCATGTTCACTGCCACTTGCTGTGTAAGGGCGTGTTTGGATTGGATTACAATCTTTGTTTGGCGTGAGCTAATGAGATTTCTGAAACTGAAAATGAAGGCTTTCATCAAAGAATGATTTGTTTGCATTTTGCTCGAAAATGATCAGTGTCACCCCCACCTCGGGGGAAAAATAAGTATCTTTGTGTGAACGAAAGGTTTTCGGAGGACTGAAGGGGATTTTCTTTCACGTCAGAATTATTCTTGAGTGCAGGTGTCATTTTTTTTAAATGATGGATGTCAATGTACCTTATACTCACTCTGCTTGTGCAGCAAACTGTCGATTTCCTGGATAGCATCTACGGCACTATTTTGACTTTTAAAATAAAATGATCAAACAGTGAAAAGGCTTCAGTAAAGACGTAGGTTGTCTCTTATATAATCATTTAAAAAAGCGGAGACTGCACATTTCTCCTCTGTGGGATCAGCTCGCATTTTAAATTCTGATCTGCTTCAGCTCCCCGGCCCTTTAAATAAATCTGGTGGATTTGTGATATCAGCAGAATTGTTAAGTAACAGAACAGATTCTGAACAAAAATTCAGAAGTCAATCTATCCTCGTGGTTGCTTCAATGTGAGAAATGATGCAGGTTTTTTGAGGAGGGGGTTCGGGGGGGCAGCAGATGATTGCATATCAACATATTCAGCGTTGCGTTGGTGTCAGAGTGAAGATTGTTATTCTGCATGGCGTTCTGGAGGGTCTCGGCTCGAAGTGCAGTCTGGGCTTGGAGCCTGGAGACATGTGTGTGTTGTGTGTTGTGTGTGTGTGTTGTGTTTTGTGTGTGAGTAGCCAGACAGAGTGTCTGGGTTCACAGAAAACCAATCGAGACACCTGCCGGCTACCACTGCCAGTCGCTGATAATATGGGGAAAAAGAATGCATTGGGCCTCCGGCACATACTGCCGCCTTGAAAAGGGCAGGTTGGGCTCAGAAGAATGTTTTTCTCATCCATCGTTTGTTTGCCCTCCACACCTGTGACTCTGAACGGTTGGGGAACGAATCATAATGAAATAAAACACATTAAAATGGCAGTTTTACTCTCTGATCATTTTTATTAGAAAAAAAAAGGACGGTAGCTCGAGATTGAAACAAAAAGGCTCCAGTACAGACAGGAAAATAGCTGCTTGAGCAACTGACCCACAGCTACAACATCAGGATTAAAGCACTTCACCATTTATCATGCACGGAGGAGATACTCTGCAAGAAATACATGCGGGGGGGTGGGAGGGGACACACATCACCTCTGCACAACATCGCAACATCTGCGATAGGTAGGAAAAGGCCACAGCAGATCACAAGAACACCACACGTCATCAAAAGGGGCAGAGATCACTTCCTGTCCTGGCCACAACAAGAGCAGGTTAACTTCATTTGAGCGGGTTCGTATGACATCTCCGTGAAGTGCAAAGACACAGTCGCAGCAGCGATCGGCTGATTTTCCCGCTTCTCCGCTACACCAACGATACTGTAAACAATCTACACTATAAGGCGCACAGTTGAAGAATTTGCCCAACGAAAGAGCCACAACATCAGTTCGTAAAGGGTTTTGATGTGAAAACGCATCGTCGTCTTCATCATCAACACTCTGCAGCTCCGGCATACCAACTGTCAATATACCAACTGCAGGCAGTAAAATGCTGTTTGAGTGTCTTCAAATGGGCACTAGGCGAAAAAAACAAAAAACATTTAAAGACAAATATTTGAACCCATTGTCTTTCTTTTTTCCTAAAACATCGATCTAAACTTTGTTTAGTTTTTTCTTCTTCAAATTAGGCACACGGTACAGCACAGTAAACGTTTTTTCTTCAATACCTCTTTTGGTTGTTGACATCGAAAGGACATGGACACCGAAGGGCCCTCCAGGACTGAAAGGACAAATTGTTTTAATTTTTTCTTTGTATTAATCGCACACACAGAACACTTGTCGTCCCTCACTGATGGCACTTATCTGTCCAAACCTTAAACATTAAAGGGAGAACTCTTCCACGACGGTTACCGTCTTTGTGATTATGTAACCTGCTTTAGAACCGAGACACCAGTCTTATCCAGCTGTCCAGAAGGTAAAAGCCACCACGGAACATCCAAAGACATAAGGCATTAAAGTTCCTCTTCGCCTGAATCACATCAGTCATACAAAGTCTGTTGGACCTTGAGCGACCGTCAACAAATTAAGACAAAATAAAACGAAATACCTCAACAACCTCGACTATCCGCGCGTTTTTTGTTTTGTACTGTTTTTTTTTTAAACACTGATTGTCTACATTATCAATAAAAATCTAAGTACGTAAACATGATAAGACGTAAACACTGTTAGTACCTCAAAAAGATATTTGACCCTGTGTGAGATGTGAGAAAAACTCCAAAGTGTTCCGCACATGAGATGGAGGAGGAATGAGGTAGTCCAAAGGAGAACCAAAAGGAGGGGGGGGGAATTGGCTCTTGTTCAATTGCTCGGACTGTGGGTCTGATCAATAATCTTCATAGCATAGATCTGGTTGCCTTGTTATAGTTGAGAATTTTCAGATTTGGCAGGGAGAAGCTGTTGGTTGGCGCTCGTTTCGATGACAATCCGCCCTCGAAACTCTGAACTTTCAGGGGATTTTCTGAAAGCTGTTGTTTTTCCCAGTGAATCAGCAGACATTTGTTGTTTTAGCATCAAAATCAGTAATCTATTTACTACCTTTTTCTTTATTCTAATTTGTACAAATGCAATGCACTACCAGGGCCCCTCAGACGATGCGGTAATCGAACGTATCCTTCTCGGTGTGGTCTGTCCAGTTGGACGAGGGCATGCTGCGGTAGGGGTCCAGCAGGATGCGGAAGCAGCGCACTATGAGCAGGGCCAGGAAGATGAAGAGCAGCAGCACGAAGACGAAGGCCGCCTTCTGCTCCAGCGTCAGGTAGGAAGGCACGTGATGGCCGCCACCTGACGAGGACAACGTGCTGCTAAAGAGGCCCTCGGCCATCCTGGGCACGTCCATGCTTGACCGTCTCGGCTCCAGCTCTTTTTTCGGTTGCAGAAAGATTTTTAAAGGAGAAGATGGGCTCAGTGGACCTGTGGGAGAAGCCAAACAGACGGATTATACTGGAGATCGTGTCCTCTGTGGTTTGACGGATGCAAACACATATATGAACCCAATGTAATCGTAGAATCAGAAAGAAAAGTCCTCTATCTATAAAAGGCACTCTATTTTTGAAACTCCTGGCACAAAGCTCGCTCCGTGACTGAAGACGCCTCAGGGGACTCTTTTGGCCTTGAATTGCGGCAGCTCCGGAGGTTTGAATTGGCACTTTGAAAGCACAGCCTGCTATTATGAAATATCCAACGCTGTTTGCAGTTCATTCTATTCCTGTACAACCAATCTGAATCAGTTTTGTATTAAGTGGCACCATTTAGTTTTAAACATGTTGTTGGCATTCAAACAAACAATAAAGGCTGGATTACAATCCAGGTATAAGGTGAGCAACTCCTGCGGGTCCCCCTGGTCTGTAATAATGTAACTGATCATTTGTTTCACTTGAAAGAGGCATACTTAAAAATTCAGAGCGATTTGAGGGGATTGCCTCCACCCGGCTCTCTACATGGAGACGGTGCCAACGGTGCCAACGGCGCTAACAGTGCAAACAACGGCAACAGTGCTGACAGAGGTAACGGCGTTACCCTGAGGGGAGAACCGGAGCGGTGGGGCGGCATGGGGTTGTCAAGTGACTTCATTTTCTGCCCAGGTATTTCTCCACTATATCTTTACACAGCAAATAGCTGTTTTCGGCAATGTTGATGCTCTGAATTTCAAATTTAGCACTTTAAGTTCAAGATCAACTGATGTGACAAGTGCGTTAATGTCCTTCTCTTTATTTTTTCCAATCTTGAGGCTCCCTAGATTAGTCTTACAGTGGAGCCCTGTGCCAAAAAGACAAAGTGATATTCTACATTTGTCTTATTGTCAACCAACCCCATTAAAAGACAAAACCTTTGTTTTGTGTTTATCCAAACCCTGTATATCTTCTTCCTCTGTGCCATAGAGCTCTATTGTTATCCAAAGATTATTGAAAACACACCAATGGGCCACACTTTTACACTGGATGACATGTTCCTGCTGTAAAGGTTCACAAGAGTGTATTAATCCACTGCTGAAAACAATCTGAAACAAATGCCTTTTTTACTCCAGTTTGAGTGGACTTTGATAAAAAAATGCAGCATCCAACTGGTTGAGGAAATGACTGAGACTTTTTGAACGACATATTTGAAGGTATCATCAGAAGGAACCAGCGAGGTTAGGGCCGAGAGCCACATACTGGGTTTGGAAGTCGGAGGGTTTTCGAGAAGGTTTTAGTTTTTAAATGGGATTTGTTGAGAATAAAAAAAGGGAACTTGGGGGTTTGTCACTCCTGTGATAGCCTTGTGCAAGAATGATTTGCTGTTGATCACAATGCGTCACAAAATGCAGAAACATTCACCTTTAAATCCGAAAGAACATAGAGCCTCCAGGAGCTGAGGCTTTGGTCTCAGTATTGGGCGTAATTTTCTCACGACCGATTTTGTACTAACAGCTTGCAGCTTTCTGTGTGGATCATTTGTTCTGGCAAAAAGAGGCCCAGTACAAGTAATTTGGAGAAACCGTTGGCTCGTCTGTTCTATAAAGAGAGTTGGGGGTAAATTCATCAATCCAAAGAAAAGGCCCAGCAGGACTGTTGAGCAAAGTGATGGCTGCAAAACCACTTTTACAATTTGTCTTTTTCTTTTCTTACAGTACAGGAGCACTACACACCCAGTTGTTCTGCAGCTTTAGGGATAAATCCTATTTGTTCACCAACGTAATTGCTCAGAACAAGCAACTTGATCATTTGTCAAGATATGATTATATGACCCAAAGTGTCCCCCAAAGTTTCTGGCTTGTAATTCACTAAAACAAGGTTATGTCCAGCGCTGCGTCTCTGTCTGCCGATAGTGTTCAGTTCAACCAAAGGACCCAAGGAGAGTCATGGAATACTTTTTTGAAAGCCTTGAAACACTGTGAACCAGAAGGGCATTTGGAGAGCGCAGACCTCTCGCTATCGCCATTTCCATAATTTAAAAACAAGGTGTGTTTCCGCTTTAAGATTTGGATCTGCTTTAAAAATGTAATGGGTCCTTCATTGGCCCGTGCTGCACCCTCCCATCAGGTTTCTGCAATGCTGCTGACAAACAGAAAACACAAACACTCTTGGCGGAGGTAACAGTCCAACGGATTTACAAGAATAAAAAGTGCAAAGATTAGAGGAACATTCTGAATAATTTATAGTGTGAGGTTGCAAAAACAAGTTTTTTTCCTGCTTCCCCATCCTGTTAAACTTCTCACGTCTGCTCTGATTTAACTCTTGTGTGGCTGTTGGGGGAGAAAAACACTCATCTGAACCAAAGTCTCTGGATTTGTTGAATTGTGGTAAATGCACCTAAGATTTCCTCGACAGTGAGTCCATTGCATTGACTAAATGTGCATGCATAACTGCAGAAGGTAGCTCTGTAAAGTGAGTGCACATTACAAAAGATTATTTTTGGATGGAGGCGGGGAGGTAATTGTAATAAAACATATTTTTCCACCTTAACGACGTGTATTATAGACCTGAAAACATGGAGACCGCAGCTTGGAGGGGGGTCCAAAGTGTTTGATGCCAGTAACCCTGGCTTTGCTTTGCTTAATGGGCTCCACCAATCAGATCAATTGGGACCATTAGCAGCTTATTAGTTGCCTCCGATAAACGTTTGCACGACCCAGACTCCAATCTTTTTCTGGGTATGCGTCCTTCGGTCACGCTCCTGTAAGCGTGAAGATCCGTCAGAGAGACTGACAATCACTTGGGAGGGAGGGAGGTTGGGGGGATGGGGGATGTTCTGAGGCTGCTTGGAGTGACAAGGCGGTCAGAGGATCTGTCTCTCTCTCTGCCTAAAGAAAAAAAACATCTCCATAGGCCTCTCTCTGGAGAGAGACAGAGAGCAGCTTTCAGTCCTGCCTCACTGATCAGCATCCTGTAATCCATCACACTTTAAACTATCCATCCATCCATCCATTTTCCACCGCTTATCCGGGGTCGGGTCGCGGAGGCAGCAGGTCCAGCAGGCTGACCCAGACTTCTCTCTCACCCGCAACATCTACCAGCTCATTCTGGGGGATCCCGACTTTAAACTAAAAAAATGATATTTCAGAGGTGCGATTCATCGCCCTCTCTGTGAGAAACGATAAGTAGTGGGTTGCTTGTCCCCCATCATGTCAAATCACAATCTGGCCTTCTAGTCAACCAAAGATTGGCCAGAGACCAATCTGCTATTTTGTTGGCAGGTTACAACACACTTCAAAGACTCCCATCATCAGCGGCTCTATATACATGACTAAGCGCTCAAGAGTTTAGAGCTTTCCTCGACAGTCCCACGCCGAGACATTTAAGCTATTAATGCCTCGACAAGTTTTGAAAGAGATTTCTTTCATTTTTTTTTTTCAAAATGAGATCTCGGCCGTTTGAAGAAGGTCATGTTATCTGTCTGCTTTGATCATCAGCTGCTGCATTTCAGAAGAAGTAGAAGAAGAAGAAAAAAATGAATCACTTCTGGAGCCCCAAAAACAGACTCCATGATGACAGAAATACACACGCCGTGTCTCATTTTTAGGAAAGTGAACTGCATAATATGTGCACAAGTTTATTTTGGTCCCACTGTGCTGCATCAGCGATGGTTGCCGTGGCGAGGAGACGAGATGAAACAATGTCAGGCACCGAGAGTAAAAATTGACAAGGAAGTGACACAGCCTTACAGATTATGTTGAAAAGTTGATTTAACCGGCTGCAGGCCTCTGTGTGTGTGTGTGTGTGTGTGTGTGTGCGTGTGTGTGTGTGTGAGAGAGAGAGATAACTGTGACTAATGTAGAATTAATGCATCAGAGCAGGTGAAATGAAATGGTTGATTTTCCAGAATGCTGTCAATCATTTCTCAATATAAAATGTCATGCATTATTCAACTGACTGCAAAGGCAACTGTTGAACGGCCACTTTGAGTAATGCAATGTACCGATACAGTATAATACGATACGTAATTATAAAATAAGGATGACAGATGTAGAAATATACATTTGTTCTGTCTTTTTTTGGGTATCTTTAATTGTCTTGAGAGAACATTGTATTTAACTGCACATATACCGTTTGTGTATGTGACAAATAAACCAACACATGCAGACCGTTTTAATAACAAACCCAGTGAAACAGCAGTATTTGGAAATTATAATAGAAAAAATATATTTTATGCAAATATTTATTCATAATTCAAACGATAGCTCTTATATTCTACAATTTTGTCAGGAGTTGAATATTTTCTGTGTAAAGAAATGCGGGCAAAAGAGGGTGATATAAGGGGGCGAGCATGAGAACATGACTAAATATGACGCCAGTGTAGATTAATAAAAGCAAAGAATATGCATGCACTGAATCTCAAAATGCTACGAATGCTCGCGCTGATAAAAGTCTTACTTATGTTTGCCTCGATCCAAACGCATGTAATCCGATTGTGATCAAAGGTGGGCGCACCCGCAGCTTCAACGCACGAAAGAAAGAAGAAAAAAGCCCAACAACAATTCCACGCAAAAGGAGAGAGAGAGAGCCGCCATTTAAATGCACGTATTAAAAACCTGCACCTCTTTCTCTCTGTCTGATCCCGGCTGTGAGGGTCGGCTTTTAAACAACGAGCCGGTGCACGAGGCACACGCAGCCGGACTCCCCCTGTGCCTGCACACACGTGGATGCATACAGAAGAAGAAAAAAGCCTCCCGTGTCGGTGCACCTTTCACACCTTAACAGCAACAATAATAATAATAAAAACATGTCATGCACATATTTAAGTGGTGTACGTTGTTTTATTCTCCCAGCTGACTGTTAATGTGGTCGTGAAGAAGAGTGGTCGGCTGCAGGAGGAAGAGACCGGCTGGTAAACACTAACCTGTTGGTTTGAGGGGAGCTCGGGGACCTCCGTCAGCAGTGGCACTCCATCACAGACATCACAGACTCAACATAAAAATCGCACCAGCGGACGTCCTTGCAGACCGCAGGGCTCCTCACTTCTTGACAGGATGAACAAACAAACAAAACAACAACAACAACAACAAAAAGCCTCGCAGTGGCTCGCGCTCTCCTGTCGGCAGACCTCACCCTCTGCTGCTCCGCTTGTGTTTGTCTCCTCGTCCTCACGCGCCGCTCGTCCCCGCAGACGCACACGGGGATGCAGGGATGTGTAGTGGGTACCCCGTCGCCGCTGGTAACCTGTTGCCATAGCAATATCCTCCAGGTAGGCTACATTGTATGCGCGAGGGGGGAAAGGTGTGGCCCTGCTACCCCTGGTCTAGATCCCTAATGTAACACATGTGGCGACTGTGGCTCAGTGGTTAGCAAGTCGGTCTTTCAATCAGAAGGTCGGTGGTTCGATCCCCGGCTCCGGCAGTCTGCGTCGTTGTGTCCTTGAGCAAGACACTTAGTTAACCCTAATTGTTCACCGTTGCTGTGTCTACGGTCTACTGTACATCATGTAAGTCGCTTTGGATAAAAGCGTCAGCTAAATGAAATGTAATGTGCTATATTTGTGATTAGGACTCAAAGTAATACAAAAATGATATATATATATAAATAAATAGGTGTATGTGTGTGTATATGTGTAAATATATAAATGAAATGTAATGTAATATATATGTTCATATGTGTAAATGTATATCTACATATATAAATACATATATAATATATATACATACATACTGTATTTACAGCTATACAGCTATCAGTAGTGGACCGTCAGGGTCAGCTAAGCCTTCTCTGCTGGCCTGAACAGAATCACAAAGTTATAGCTATTTTTTAGCTAGTTTTTTTTAACACTCAATGGTCAATGTTTAGCCGTAGCTAAACTTGGTGCAGCTCGCCGAGCAGCTAGACTACGGCGCAGAATTTTACGGTATTTAATATTGTTCCTTCAGATCTTGGGCCATGCTCTTGAGTGTGCGATGTTTTAGTGCCGCAGTTTTGTCATGTTTTGTTATGACTAAATGTGACTGGACTACATGCATTGTCCGTTAATGACGCAGTATCCCGTCATGCTCATATTTATGTATACGATATCAGACGGCACAGAAGGCCCAGGAAGAAAATGCACGGCCCGCCAGCTATGTACATATACATACATACATATACAGTATATATATATATATATATATATATATATATATATATATATATATATAGACATATTCACATATATTCATATGTATATAGACATATATACATCAATACATACAGGGAGGTAATATTAATTGAATGTCATAATGAAGACACTTCATCATGATGCTACATTAATAACATATCTACTGTAAAAACGGAAATATTTGCACGCGCAGTGCATCAACAGACTTTGCTGCAGGTTGGACTACTAGTTGCTCTGGCTGTGCAGCCACAACGCTGAGCTGGAGATGTGACGGGCATCTCAAGCAGAAAACACTCCCGTGTGTGTATGTTTTTATTTTATGACAAGCTTGAGAGCCTTTGCTGTCTTATTCTGACAGCTGAAAATCCCCTCAGAGCTCCGGCAGGACGTGACAGTCCATGAACCGAATGGGTCAGAGAGTGACTGTGCAGAGCAGCTCGGGGAGGTGGGGAAATGAAAGGTTACATAATGGCGTCAGTTAAATGCTGTGCACTGTCTCCACCTAGTGGAGGCCAGCGAGTACTGCAGGGGAGAAACTGATTTAGATGTTTATCTATCTACTTTTATATTTTTCAGGGGGGATAAATCATAGGGATAAACATCGAGGAGAGTCTTTAAAATAAAGCTAAAATGAATTATCTTTTGATATGCACGAAGCTTTAGCTCTTAATCTTCTCTTGATATTCAAATTAATTCAATTTAAAGGGTGAAACAAATGTATTGCATGTATTAAACATAACACATATATGTATTATATTATATGTATATAAAATGTGTTCATCATGGGTTTATGGGTTTAAGGTCCGATTAAATTGACCCTTCACTGCGTCACTTTTTTCATGCATAAATCAGCTTCATCTTAAAATGACAAGTTTTAAAGTGTTTAAAGGGTCTTTAAAGTAGAAATAAGGGACTTTTGTTACATCACGAGGAGTGTGAACAATACAGGTACCAATACAACGACTGGTTTGCCACACAATCTAAAACTCTAAAAACAAATCTCTCAACAATTCGATAAAAGCGAGCTTTGCTTTGAGGTCTGCACATTTTGAGGCGGCTTCAGACTTGCGGACTCAAATCTTGAATTACAATCAGAGTATCCAACCTTTTTTATGTTTCTACATGATATCTGCTTAATAATTCAATATCTGAAATTAAGTCTAAGAAGTTGAAGGAACCCTGTTTCAGGTCATCGATTGCTGTTGTTGTCGCTTCATCAAAGGGCGACTGTGGCTCAGTGGTTAGCAAGTCAGTCTTTCAATCAGAGGGTCGGTGGTTCAAACCCCGGCTCAGCCAGTCCAAGTCGTTGTGTCCTTGAGCAAGACACTTAACCCTAATTGCTCACCGTTGACTGTATATTGTATATCATGTAAGTCGCATTGGACAAAAGCGTCAGCTAAATTAAATGTAATGTAATCAAGACATTCTGAAAATTCAAGACCTGATTGTTGCAATTTCAGTGACTTCACTGAACATAAAGTTGCCACACAAAAAAAAGGGAAAGATTATTTCACACCCTCAGTATATAAATACTACACTGTGCACAACCCAGTTATGAAAGCCTGGGCAAGGGTTTTGCCGATTGGACGGCTAGGACAGCGGAGGAAGCTGATTGGCTCTCGCTGCTGCTGCGTCAGTCTCTCAGTCCTCAGCTCACGCTCCAGAAGACAAAGATCAGAGGAAAAAATTAATAAATCAGAGCACACTTTTGCCCAATTTCACCGTTAATAGCTGGTTGCTGGAGCAGATCTGTGCATCAGCCCTGAACTACAGCCATGCCTGACACATGAACAAAGAAAGCAGCATTGTTCTCAACCAAAGGTAGTTTTGTTGCCTGAACCTAACTTCTTGTGAAAACAAGTTTATTTTTGCATGTATCAAGCGCACATTGGGTCTGACGTTTTTTGGATACAAGAAAATCAAACATGTTTAAAACATTTTTGAAAAAGCATCTGTGACAACACGTGCTCTGAGGTTTTTAAAATCAACGCTTGCCGCATGGTGCGATGTTGAACATCAGTATTAACAAGTGCGTCTCCACAATCTGCACCTGCTGAACTTCACCACTAAATCTTTAAATGAATATGCAGCAGAATCCTACTGACCCGCTGCTTTCCTCACCGAGGCAGGTCCGGCTTGTCTTGCTGGGCGAACACCTCCTCTGCTCTCCGCTGTCAGTTCTGCATAGGAAAGGGGTTCTACCTGACCTTGTCAGCCCTGATGCCTCCTTGTACTAGGAATCAATTCCCTTTGTCTGATTGCTCAACGTTTGGATGCAACTACACAGACAACCAGAGGAAATGGACGAGAGGGAATATCCATCTGGCAAAACCCAACCGGGGATACATGATTGGATTCATTGAGTGCTCCCAAATCACATGAGCACATGCATATAGATCAAAGTTAAACAAAAAAAGGTACTAAAGAGCTTCAAAATAGAGAGCTGCTGATTTGTGCAGGTAATTGTGCAGGGTGGGGGTGGTTGGAGACCTCTGGTTGTTAAAAATAGTCTGGTTGTATAAGAAGAGAATTGAGAAAATGACCCTACTTCTCACTTGATTTATTGCCTAAAAATAGACCATATAGCAGTGATTGACAAGTCTCTACCAGAGCTGTACAGGCTTCTAAATATGGTAACTAATGTTCATGGGTTGCAAACAAAAGCCAAGATTGCAATGGCCAAATCAGAACTCAAAGCTTCATAAATAATAAACAAAATAAATGATAATAATGAGCATATCTCTGCCTTTTCTGACATATTAAAGTGAAAATATTTTATTCGATAAATGGAGAAACAAATCAGCTGATTATTCTCACACTTTTAATGAAAATTAAGTTAGTTGCAGCTCTAATTAATAGAGATAGAGCTGCAACTACAAAATAAATAAAGTGAAATTGTAATATGTATCCCAAAACGTGTCTCTATGAGTCATGTGAGCGGATACTTTTGCCGCCTGATGCTACCGACTCTAGCTGAGTAAAGTCAGATATTTACCCCGGACTTATTGGCAGCCGGCTCCTCCGTCTCTCCAACATCTGGGTTTAACAGCAAGGCCGATATTGGCATCAGCGAACTGATAACATTGCTGTAACCTTAATACACATCCATCTCACACGTTGCCAAAAAACTGGCAGCCAACACATGCTGCTTGATGTGATGCCAGCGACTCGGCAGCTGCCAGCTCAAAGAACCTGCCCGTCGCCACTCGACACCTCTCAGCGGCTCAGCTGTCCTTTTATTTTGTAAATCGTACCTGGCTTGTGTCAAGATGGCTGTGAATCAAGAGGAGGAATCCATTAAGTACACCCGGCGCTGATGGACCCTGGCTCGGAAGCGTGACGCTGGACCCCCAAAACACAGGTGTCTGATAATGCGTACAATATAAAATATATGGATCCCATGCTGCTTCACTTTCACCAATTTCATTTAGATATTACATTTTGCCATTTCTTTTTTCTAATGTTTTTGTAAAACATAAAGAGAAATAACAACAAATGTTGATGGCTTTCTTTTTCTTCCGTGTCGCGCAAGATAATGCAAATAAACAATTTTTTGTGCATGAAAAGAGCAATCTTAATATTCATCCCCCCCTCCAAAAGAAAAGATCTTTATCCAATGAGCTTGTTGTGTGAATAATCTGGAGGCTTGTGGCCGAACAAACCCAACCCAACAAATTGTTTCAGATTCTGTCACAGTTCTGCTTCATGCATCAGCATGCTTTTAGGCATCTTACTTAATTAAAAAAACTAAATTTTATATATACATACTTACAGTTGGCTGTGGGCAGACAGTCAAATCAGTCACACAATTCCAACTGAGGCTGAGGCCAGAAGAGCAGTAATCAGACACATATAGGGAGTGAAGAAGGAAACAGATAAACAGGTGGATGGCTACAGCACCTTGGAAACTGGCCAAGACAAGATGATTAAAACCTGGCCTTTATAGATGAACACTACAGGAGGGAAAGGCACCGAGGGCGGCTAGAGGGCAAGGGAGGAGCATCTGTCTGCACTTTCACTTCTTAGTTATGACGTTATGAAAGGCTTAATGGGTTGGTAATATGGAGAAACTAGCAGGAGTACGCCAGATTCAAAATACAGCCCAGAAAGAAAGAAAGAAAGAAAGAAAGAAAGAAAGGTTTAAAAGGTTTTCAGAACAAACACATTGGGAGTAATAAAGAGAGCCCTCACCCTAAATGACCAATATAGAATCTAGAAGAGAAATATCGAAACAGGATCCAGTTGTGGGAACACATGACATGGATCTGATGGTGAGGCTGGAGCTGAATCTGGTTCAGTATCTCACAGAATAAAAGAAAAGACCATTTCTGGCTCAGACAGAGGTTCAGATTGATGCTCGTAAAGAGAGATGGCTTCATATTCAAGCTCAGACCAGAAAAAAAAAAAACTACTGGGAAGTAATAGATTTGGGAGACGAGAGGAGAATGCTCAGACTGGGAGGCATTAGGGAGCTTAGCCGACTGACAGTATAGCTGGAGGAAAGGCAGCAGAAGAGCATTTTATAAGTGAATTCGCCGCAGTGAAACGAATAAGCTGGTAGGACAGGAAAAAAATAATAATTCCTGACCGGGGGAGCAGAAAGGCTGGTAATGAGGGAGTGGGGCTGAACAACCAACTGGGAAGAAGAGGAGTCGACTGAGTGGATAACTCCGGGGGTGGCCGGCAGCAGAGGATCTGAAGTGCTGCACAGCAGAACATGTGGCCCCGGGAACCACGGGGGGGGGGGGGGGGGGGGGGGGTCCACAAACGGAGAGTCCACAAATGATTCCTGCAGAGGATGGATCTCCAACATCTACGAGAATAGAAGAACAAATGTGTATTTACCCCACTAACCCCGCCTCCCCATCGGGGTTGTGCATCATGAATTGTTTTCAGTGTCAATATGATGACCAAACCATAGAAATATTTATATGAGTTGTATTTTAACAGTAACAGCTACACAGGAACTTGGCCAAAACACAAAAATGTATAATAAAATGAATTAAATCAGAAACAATTTGATAAAAGAAGATGCCAAAATGATCAGGTCTCCAACACTTAGTTCGATAGTGAGCAGTAAGTGTAGCAGTAAGCAGTAAGTGCTGAGAGTGAGCAAGGAAGTGGATTTATTCCCTGATGTGCTGCTCAATGTGTGAAGGTGGTGATGTCTGAATATAACTTAATCACATGAAGATCTGAAACAAAAATACATTTTGTACATGTCGTAGCATAAATCAATACAGATGAAATGTATCTGCGTATAGGAGCAGCTCTCAGTGGTTACATTTAATCTGTGTTACTACAGTTTGCACTGCGGGAAGTTGTGTTTACTTTGCTGCTTTAAATGCATTTAAATAGCGTGTAAATGCAGAAATGAAAGTGTTTCTCTACCCTCCAGATCTCTTTCTTGTTCCCCTGACGGACGCCTTTCATGTTGCCTGTTTGGCTCTTTCACAAAGCCCAAGAAAACAAAGAACTACTGAGTTATCATTATAAGTTAAAGAGTCAACACTTGTTTGGTTTGTCAAACCAAACACAAGCGCTGACAAGGGTTTTCATCATTTGGAGATGCCGAGCGTCTGCAGGAATAATTCTCATCACAAAGCTCTCTTTCATGTCAAGCATTTCCAGAAAAGGGAACCTCAGTTGACCGTATCACTTAGGCTCATGCAACACAGTTCTGCAACCCCACATTTGCATTTAAAAAGGTATGTCCAACACTTGCAGGCGGTTCACAGACAACTTGAGTGCACTTGATTCCGGGGAGTTGCATTCGTGGACGGACTAGACGATTTCTCGGCCCCTCGGCCCCTCGGCCCCGCGGCCCCTCGGCCGAAATTTCTAATGAGGCTACTAAGTGTGAAGGAAAAAACACGTCAACTGCACACTTTCCAAACTCTTGTGACACTAAAGTTTCCCAGAGTGTCTCCGTGAAAGCATCCAAGTCAGCCATCAAGGGTACTAAAAGCACAACTCATGGCGTTATTGATTTCCTCCTCTGATGGGTTACTTTGCTTGACACCTCTTCTTCCACAGCGGCTCGTCTTCATCGCTACTGTATGAACTCAGTGGCACATTCTTCCTCCACCCACACCCCCCAAGCTTTAATTAATAGCTTTGTGCATGCCTTCAGCTCATCTATTACCTCAGACTAATTGCTGGCAGAAGCGTTCCCTGCTAATCCAATTTGGAGCCCTGAATAATCTTCCAGGACGACCTGAGCATTATTGAGTATTTGTGGGAACCTGCAGGTCTAATGGCTGCTCTGCGTGTTTCATTTATCTGAGGAGGATGTCCTCCTTGTGGGGGCCGCTGTCCTCATTACCGAGCTGACTGAATGGACTGTATGTGAGGTTTGTGTCACACTGACAAAGACGGTTTGAAGTGTGCGTTTCACAACCACAAGTGACCCGAGAGGTGGGAGCTATAGTGCAGACGGATGCTGAATACGACATTTGTAGGAGACCAACATGTTATGGTGAACTCTCATGAAGTGAAAACACACTGTGAAAGGGATAAAGTGCGAAGACGAAAACACCCAGATCAGACATTGCCGTGGTAGCAAGCAGTCAATCACCTTGTAGCCCCACCCTGAAGCATAGCATGCTTTATGATACATTTACTAAATGAGCATCATGCTGTATTGAAGAAGACTTGAAACTAGAGATTCAGACATAAACTCATGTTTTCTGAGGGAATAAATCAAGAGAGAAGTAGAATCATTTTCTATAGACTTCTATACAACCAGAGGAGTCGCCCCCTGATGTTCAGGAGAGATCTGTAAAGTTCAGACACTAAAGGCTTTTAGAGGCTGCACAATCAGTATTTCACTAATATAAATGAGGTAATGATGTATTGTGTATGTTTTGTCTTCTATTTTATTTGTTTGCACATACAAACATTCCATTATTTTAATTAATTAGCTTGGAAATTCTTGAGTATGGCCAAAAAACGTGTGTTTATGAGATCATGGTGACCTTTGACCACCAGAATGGAGCGGATGGACATCCTTTAAAACAATATAAGAAGAATGGGTCTGAAGGTGTTTACCTGCAGGAAAAAGAATTTGAAGATGCAGGTGATTTAAGTGGAGAAAGAAATATATAAAAATAGCAACCATTTCTCATTTCAGTTGTCCAACAGTCAACACTGTATTTTGACAGTTAGCAATGTTTGTGTAAGATGTTTTTTTAAGTAAAAAAGAGGATGAATGATTCCAGAAAACAGCAACTCAGGACGATGTTCAGCCGGGCAAGTGGGATGTGCATGAACGACTGATGAGCAACAAACTGAAGATCCTTCAACGACCACGTCAGCTAAGCTACATAGTCAGCGCTGCTCGATGCATTTAGCTCAGACTCTTCTCCTACATTCATCCACATTTCAAGTGTTGGTTGTGGTGAAAGGGTTAACGCTGCGGTACCTGCGGCTCCTTAGTGGAGACAAAAGCATTCATCTCATGCTGCCTCACCGTCAGGTGCATCTTCTTCCCCGCTGAGCCTGAAATATAAAGAAGAAAAAGAGCAGAGCAGCTGCAAAGTCCACTGGTTGAGTGAGAATAAATGATTGAGACTTGAGCGCTGATTCATCATTTATTTTACAAAAGGTTTTGTTATGGATAACAAGCGCGTCTGGATCAATTTCCTTTTACTTCTAATTACACATTGACCTTGATGAACATACCCGAAAATTGCATTTTACCACACTGTACATATCATGCACTGCATGCAAGTGCTGCTGTGCACGTTGGAATGTGTCTGCATCATTGATACAAAGGTCCTTGACATTTACATAAACATTCAAAATGATCCCCTTTATTATTCAAGGCCAGCGTCAGGAAATGAGCTCAAACCAATGGCTGATTTTAAAGCACAGCTTCCAAATAGTGTGCTAGTAAATGACACCGATGCCATGGGAAAAGCTCAACATGATGATTTCTATGAGTCGATGAAGCACATCAGAGCTCCTGAAGCCCTCCTGCACCACCAGTCAGTGGCCACATGGTGTCAGTATGTCGCTACGGATGACTTCCAGGAGACACAAGCGCCTCAGACCAGAGGAGTCCAGCCTGTCGGAGGATTTATTGGCTGCGGTTCAGCATTGTTTGGATGGGAGTCTGGGGGCGGTCGGTACAAACTGATTGCACACCGTCCACTGAGAATGCCGGCGCAGATGAGCTTCAGCCAACTGGACAAGTGTTTAATTTACTAAAGTGACTGTCTGGAAGGATTGTGGGCCCTTCAACCACAGGACACAGAAGAGAAATCAGCAACGTCTTACGTCGTCTAGTCAACATCCCCCACACGGCATAAACACAAAGCCTTTGTGTTTCTGAGATACAACATCATTCCCGACATCTGTCCCCGTCCCCACAACCCGTGAGAGGAAATCACAGTTTAGCTCATGGTTGTTTACTGTGCAAATGGAGAGGGATCAGAAGCCCTTTTAAAGGCCGAGATTGGTCCCCGACCAATCGGAGGCCGATTGGATGGATTAACGAACACAATAAGACGAGTGAAAAAGGGAAGAAGAGTGATGAACACGCCTCCTTCCACCGTCCACCGGTAGGCCTCACCCGGATTTGTTGACGGATCTTTATGTCCGAAGGATTTTTCATACGTATTACATACATTTACAGGATCTTTCAGATACACGTTTGGCCGTGCAGACTGAGGCCGTCTGAGTGACATTTTGCAGTCCTGTCAATCAAACTGAGAGCTTGACTCGTATATTCCACTGACAGCATAATGAATATAATTGATTTCACGTCACTTTGTTCAGGAACTGCATCTTCTTCTTGAAAGGTGCGTGGTGGAGTGCAGGGTGGTGGAGTCCTTTCCTTGTTTCTGCCACTTTGGGTTTAATCAAAATAAACAAATCAAAATGAACTCATTCGACGTCTCGTGTTGGACAGAATGGGCACTACGATGACTCACTATCGCCTCTTGAGGTACAAGTGGTATTACAAGACCCAGCTGGTTAGCATGTTCGTTTCCATAGAAAGCAACACAATTATGTCACCATTGTAACTTATACCCTATTTTAAATGTTTTAAACTAAAGTTCGGGTCACGTTTTACACATTACACCTTGAAAAGCGTCCTCTGGCTAGACTGACAAAAAAAAGGCAAATCATTTCTGTCATTAGTAAGTATATAAACAATTATAAAACAATTAGGGCACTTGTTTATCTGCCCAAAACCCACAAAAACTGTCTTTATTGAGCATCCTCTCATCACCGTCATCACCATAATGAGTTTTAACTGGTGCATTAGTGCAGCAAAATAGCCTGAAGTTGAATAAAATCTCAATACCAAACCATTTTAGATTTCTAAGACTTAATACGTCTGTGTAGGTTTGGATTTCAATGAACTCAAGTGATGCTGTTCAGCACACGTTAGTCAAATCTTTAATAATGATCTTAATCATCTCCAACAATGCTGTGGCATGCAGAGCTCTCATCATATGCATACGACTTCCTCACAGCGAGATGCTCTCTGATATTCTGCTGCTGCAAACTGTGATGGTCCTCATTTCCGTCTCAATGTTCTTCTAATCCACTCTCACTTACTGTATAATTGGAGTTTAATTATAATGTTATGTTATTGCTGAGTTCCTGCCGCTGCTGCTTCTCTTACTGCAGGACCAGTGGATGGCCTTTACTGGGAAGCCGCCATACAACTGTTGCTCTGCCTTTCGTCACTTGTCAACCTCAGACTGTTTGATTATATCTCTACACAGGAATGCTCATTTTTCAACGAACGGACATCAGATCATGTTTTTCATGTTGAAATGTTTCAATGGAAAAGAGGGAAAAGAAACAGCAACCACAGATTTGGGACCACAATGCAAACATGCCACAGGGATTTATTGTATTATCCCGACTTTTCCTTTTTGGCTGAGCTGGTGTGTGTTTTTTGGTTGTTGTTTTTTGTCGGTCGAAAAAAGAATGTAAATCAATCCAGCAATCAATTAATTGATGAGGAAAATAGCTGCAGGCAACAACTGCTTACTTCTGTTTACCATTCCGTCCTGTTGTAAGAAAACACAGCCCAGTCTCCAGGAAAGAAATGTGGTAGTGTTTGTTTCTGCAAACCACGGGTATGTTGAATGTGGACGTTTCTTTTTTTTTTAGGATGTTTTTTGCATTTGTAGTTACTGATGTAGTACGACGAGCCTCATGCAGAGCAAGTAATGGTATAAGGAGCATGCGTTATTGAAAGTATAGGAATGATATAAAGACAGAAAGACCACACAAGTTGGGAGGGAGGGGTCGTTATTGGACGAGCCTACACAGGACGGCTGTTTGTGTCTCAGGAGAAACCAAAAGTTCACGCATTCATACCTCTGCATTCCTTATTAAGCTGTTTTGGCTAACATGTTAGAAATCATTTGGCTATTTACACATCTAGCAGACCAAGAGCAACCTTAACATTGATTTCAGGGTGTGTTCCTGTCTTCCTTATGAATGCCCGTCTAGTATTCAATGAATAATAACTAAGCAATTATTTTGTTTTAGCTTTTTGTTGCGAGCACATTGAAAAACACAAACATATGGTGCATGGAAGCATAAAGGGCACAGAACAATTGTTATGTTTGGAGATACACAGCCATCACATATCCTGCCTCATAAAGCTATTGCAGGGCAAATCTGCAGCGTAACATGGTTGTGATTGTTAAAGCAGGCAATTGCTTTGTCGCCATGCAACTCCCATCCTGCAAACCAGCCTGTGATCAGCACCAAGGACAGCAGCCAAAGCACCAGATTCATCAACGCCAACCTAAAAGCCTGGCTTGGACACAATCCACAGCTTGAAGGGTTAATGCGCAAGACGTCCCAGCCACAATAAAAAAAGCTGCAAAAAATGTGTGTCGTCCAACAGCTGCACCACTGATGTTTACGCCATTCATGTGAGCAAACAACTACCTGCTCTCAAAACTAGCAGTATTAGGACTCACTTTCTTCAGAATCAGAATCAGAACAATTCACCAGCTAGTCACTAATTTTCTCTGCAGTTTGGTGACATGGCAGCTCGAGCTCTGAGGGGTTATCAGTGCTCTTTTTTTGCAGAAAACAGCTGCGTTTACGAGAGTAGTGAGACAAGAGCATGCAGAACTGAAAAGGTGCCGCAAAACATCGAGCTCAGAAGCTAAAAAGCTCCGTAGAGCAGCAGAACGGGGTGGTGAGAATATTACACATTCATATAACGCATGCTTATTCATAGATAGATCCTTAATATGGCAATTTTCTTCAGTGGCTTGTTTGTTTAGCTGTGGGTGTCCTGCTTTGACAAAAATCTGTGACTCACTTTTCATCTCGACATCTTCCACATGTACCTGTTGTGTAACCAAAGCAGTAAAAAAAAAAAAAACACAAAGAGGCCAACTGTGCTGCATGTGTGCAAACTGCAAGGAGTAATCACATACTCATAAACCAAGCACTTTTCACCCCTCTGTGCGATAGCAACATGACTCATATGATGCACGTCTGTTGATTCATCGAACGAGAAAGCAAATGGGTAGCGAAGACAGAAATCAATGAGGTGAGTCCTCGAGATCAATCCTGTGGTTGCGCTCCTTGTTTCCACCTCTCCTCCCCCCTCACTCCCCCCCCCCCCCCCCACCACCACCACCACACACACGCTCCACATGACCCCCAAACTCATTTAGGCTGACAAAGACTAAGCGTGTTACCGCCTGCACAGAGAAAACTACATTCCTCAAAACTGTCATCTCTTCAATCTCACGTCGACAGTAATGATCCGCCATTTTGGGATGTGCAATTTCAAGAAAAAATGAGTTTGAGGGGGGGGAGAGACGCGTCTCAGAGTGAGGAGGGGAGTTGGGGGAGAGGGAAGTTTTTTTTTTTGCTGTGAATCATTAGTTCGATGGAAGCGCCGCTGTTCTCGGACTAATTGAGTATCAGTGCGAGCCATGGGCGGGTCAGCCTCAGAGCTGCTGTCGTCAGCATGAGCAGGTGGGCGGCTGAGAGAGGTGAAGCCAGCAAAAATGCAGCCGTACGGGAATCCCTCAAGTTTAAGAAGACGCAGCTTTGATGGCTACAGCGGACAAGCTGGAGGAACCTACGGAAGGCCCTGACTGCGGAAACATCTGCATTTTGATTTCAAAACTAATGATGCACAACAATTTGAGAAAAGTTTGGAAAGATTTGGTCTCTGGAGTAACTTTCCTTCCAAGTAATATTAGTTCAGTCCGTGTAGACACTCATTGGTTTGTGAATTATGGTTCTGAAGTCTCAAGTTCAGCATTTTGTCCGTTGCCATCTTGCTTTTCTGGAACTAGAAGTGACTAGAAGAGTGGGTGAGGCTAATGCAAACGCTGAATAAAACATTTTAGGTGACCAAAACTGTTTCAATTAACTTCCATGAACTGAAAACACACTGTGAAAAGGTTAAAGTTGTAAGACACAGAAAAACACAAACTAACACAACTTTGTGGTAGTGATCTGTCAATCACCTTGTAGCCCCGCCCTAAAGATAAGATAAGATAAGGTAAGATAATCCTTTATTAGTCCCGCAGTGGGGAAATTACAGGATTACAGCAGCATTGCTCAGTACGTAAAGATAAAAGAAATCAAGTAATATAAATAAACAGTAATAAACATAATAAAATAAAATAAACAGTAAAGAAGAAATTGAATGTACAGTAGAATATTGAATATACAAATTACAAAATATTACAAAATATTGCACCAGGATAGATTAAAGTGACCAGAATATTGAATATACAAATTACAAAATATTACAAAATATTGCACCAGAATGGATTAAAGTGACCAGAGTGATAAAAAAAGTGTCCAAGTAATGAGAGTCCAGAATGTCCAGAAAGCATCCCCTGCTTTATGCGTTTGACTCTAAATGACCATAATTTACTAATTGAACATCATGTTGTATTAAAGAAGACTTGAAACTAGAGATTGAGACATAAACTCATGTTTACAATGTTTACTGAGGGAATAAATCAAGAGAGAAGTAGAGTCATTTATATAGACTTCTATACAACCAGAGGAGTCGCCCTCTGGTGGTCAGTAGAGGGGGTGCAGCTTTACAAGTCAAGTAAAAACACATTTCATTGTTTCAACTTCTTAGAGCAAACAATGACTGTGTAGAGTTATTTATAATCACATTATAATTCAGATTAATTAGAAAGGAGTATAATGTATTACAACTACGAGGACTATAATCCACTATGATCTTTGCAAAAGAAATGTGTGAGTGACCAGCAATTATTAAGTATTATGATGCATGACCTTATAAGTCATTATAAAAGACTTTATAATGACTTATGATTAAAGTTATAATGCCTTGTGAATAATTACGAGTACCTAACTATAAATATACAGGGCTATGAACAGATTATGGATTATAAGTATTTATATGATGCATTATGGGTATATTTAGAATGCATTACAGATGCATCTGTAGCAAGAGGAACAGGGTATTGCTGGTGATCACTGTGATCTGTGGGTTAATATCCGACTCTGACACATTGCAACAAACCAAATACGAGTTTGTTATCGAGATCCAATTATGCTTTTTCTTTTTTTCTCTTTCCACTTACTTTTTTGCCGTCTGCGCACCCTGAAGTCAATGCAGTGTTAAGGTTTTTATCCCTCTCTCAAGGACGCAGATGACATATTCCTCGCCAACATGCGAGTCACATAAACAATTAACTCATGACCTGCAGAGTAATCAGCTCCGCAAACCACAACTCGGGATAGAGGCAGAATACCGAGAGAGACAATTTTCTTCCTCCCCTGCAAGGGAGGCAGCAGAAACCGGCCTCTAATCTTAACTCTGCGATTAGAAAAAGAGTTGAGGGGGGAAATGACGAGTTTACGACAGCAGCTTTGACCTCAATATATAGTCGGAAAATAAGAGCGTGATCACGGCAGAAGAAAATATCAAGACTTAATTTAAGGTTGTAATATTTCATGAGGGGAACTGCGACCGCGCCACAATTTGCTGAATTATCCGTCAGCAATAAAGACTGCAGTCTGCAGAGTCTCATCAGCTCAGTGCTCCTTTTTTTTTTTAAAGGTTTGACGTCTTCCACTATGAATTTGGTTCAACACCGTTCTCAGAGAGGCAATAAATGAAAATCCAATGACTCACAATCAGCGTTGCATCGATTGTGAGTCTAAAATCCATCAAACGTCATTTTGGATGTAGAGCGACCTTCAGCGAGCTGTTTGTTTAGCACAAAAGTCAAACTTTATTAACCCCCCCCCCCCTCTCTCTGTCTCTGTCTCTCTCTCGTAGAGGAATGTGATCCTTGGCCCTTCGGGAGGAATTTCACCTCATCTTGGCTCCATGATTTTTTGGTTACGCTCAGCTTTTAAACCCTCGAGTTTTGGGTCATCTTCTGTTTTTGTTCGCGATTATCTTCTCACTCTTTTACTGCTTCAGCGAGCCACACTGCCGCTATCCTGTTACTGCAGATACTTAACATTTTGACTTTCTCCGTGTGGCTGTTTGGGTACAAAACGGTAGAATTAAAAAGGAATAAACACACTCCAAGCGTGCTTATTTGAGTGCCCAGTCGGTATAAATATAAAGTAAGTATGGAGGTTTGTATGATGTGCTATAAAAAGTGACATAATCTTCTATAATAATTCTCATCAAAAACAGCAGCCTCCGATGTTTGACTCTGGCTAAGAGAACAATGACTGGTCAGTCGGGGCAACATGTGAAACAACAGCAAAGAATTCAGATGAAAGCTCCATCAATACACTCTTAAACACCAGTATAAAAGTGTATATTAGTATCAAAGGACAATGTCAAATGCACTTTGTGGTAATGACTACACAGAAAATTCTCACCAAATCTGCAGCTGTATGGAGCTTTTTTTAGCCTCTTTATATACTTGTTATGCGTTCTCTGCACATTTGGTTCAGTCGGTCCAGGGCATCGGCCTTGGATCCAGAAGTCAGTGTCCCTCGATGCCTGATAACGACGCACCAACAGATCTGACGATGTATAAACATCGAGAAATGAGTCACAGGGTGTGTGGGAGGGGAGGTTGGATGTTCAAACAAAGCCAGGCCTTTTACCCAGGAGGCCACTGTTTCATTTCACCTTTTGTTTCGTTATGTAACCTTTGAACTCAAATTCTGCCAGTTCATGTAACAAACATATGCATTTTAACTCAAATGACCTCAAAAACCTACGTTGGAAGTTTATTTTGAAAAGATACTCTGCCATGTCATGAGCGGAAACTGATTTTTTGCTGTCATGGTTGTCATTATAATAACCATAACTAACCTATCCATCTCATTCATTTCCATACTTGCAGCCACAATCTAAAGTGGTAAAAATCAAGCGTGCACATGTGTGCTGAATCTATGTTTGCATATTTTACAGATTAAGTGGAAATCCCCTGACCTGCCATTCCGTAAATAGCCGCTCCAGTCACACAAACTAGCGTCACATGGTCCGCTCACACAAGCGAGAGATGTTTTTTTGCGAGACGGTGAAACACCCCTGAGCTTTCCTCTCATGGAAAGTTGATCCAGCAGCCTCAGTGTCAGCTCATCGATTGCGTCTCCTTCGGCACATCGGAGAGATAGAAAGATGGAAAAAGAGGAGCTCCCGGTTTGTCTGAAGACGCTAATCTAAGAATGCAGCAGAGAGGGGCGGCCCTGGACCGTAGTGATAGACCGGAGAAGGTCAAACATCAGAGGAAAGGGTTACACTCAGAAATAAATACTTATTCACCGTAGTACCTTTGACCTTAGATAGTCCTGTTTTTTGCAAAGGGGTGAGGGGGGAACTGGGCCGAGATGTTCCCCGATGAGGACAGGTGTGCAGGGGTGAACAGGTCACGGCGGGCCGAGGAGAGAGTGACCACAGACGAGCCCGGCGTGTGAAACCAGAGTCCTCACGGAACAGACAAGCACAGGTGGGTCCTTGTCTCTGGGCGAAAGCGTCTGAACCGCGAGACCTCTGCGTCGCCTGACTGTTCCGGATTGAACCGGTAACGCACACACACACGCATAGACTGTGTGTGTGTGTGTGTCAGGCATCGGGCCACAAGTGCTGTGCGTGCCGACCATACCAACCAAACCGCAATTCTGCCTAGTGACCTCAGCTCCAATCGGGACGAATAAAATACAAGAGAGTCGCAAGTACACTTACTCAATGCTGAAGGAAAGATTCAAGGTCCTCGTACTTTACGTGTGTTTTTTTTACACTTCATGCAACTTTAAATTATACTGTTCTTAACTGTGTTTTTTTTTACTCCACTCCATTTGTCTGACAGCTTTAGTTGGTTTTGCTGTCCAATTAAAACCACGTATCTCCAGATACGTTGACGGTGAATGTTTGGGATGAAGTGTTTTCTTTCTATGTGTTGAGCAAATTAGTGTACTTATCAATCTAAATAAATTATTCTAAAAAAGCCTCTTGGATCAGCTGGAAAACGCATCGTCACAAAGCTGAAAACAAGCCGTTTTTCTTTTTGGAGATACAAACATATGATGATCTAACGGATGCATCGATGTTCAACGAGCCTAAAGCATATAAAGGCGTTAAAATGCAACATACACATGAATGCAACAGTTAAGAGACATCAGATATAAAGTGAGTACTTACTTTTACTTTTCATTCTTAAAGTACATTTAGCTTATAACACCTTTACTTAAGTCAGGTTTTGAATGCAGGACTTTTACTTATTTTCAGTGTGGTATTAGTAATTTTACTTAAGTAAATAATCAAAATACTTCCATCATCAGTCAGAGAATACACTGTTAATAATTCAAGTTTTCTGTTGGAGACACTGCACTTTAGTGAGGGGCATCAAGTGGATTTATTTTTTGTTTCAGTGAGTTTAAACAGTTCACCCATTTTTTTTATACTGAATAAATTCTGTTCAAGGAAAGTTTTCTCTCTTCTCCTGACAATCAAATGATTTCATTAAATTAATTAGTTTTTATCTTGTTATTGCCACTAGGTTCCCGTCAATGCAGAGGATGGTTGTGGCAATTTGAAATTTGTTTTATTGTTGTAATTGTTATCTATTTACAATTACACGCATAAGAGTACTGCACACTTTCTCTAACCATCAGGTGCGAATGCAAGACGTGATCAATAGTCTTTCCCCCCTAATATTCTAGATCTGCTGTCACTTGTTACTTGCACTTTATTTACCTGTCCGTATAGTTTTCAGGGTGTGTCCCAACCCTATTGTCCCAACATGAGAAAAAGGAGACTGTAAGAAATAGACAGAAAGCAACATAAGGTGTATTTGAGCTTCAGAGCCACCAGCTGGGCCGTTTGTGACTTTACAGATGAAGACAAATTGAGACAAAGTGAAGACAAATACCTCACCGCTCGGAGTGAAACGGCAGAACAATAGCAAACGTAACACAGCTGACCGCTCCTCTTCTCCTCTCACTGAAGTTAAATGACACTTGGAAGACATGGTTTCACTCAAAGATCTTTGGTATTGCTCAGTCAAATTAAATACTTCTCACTAATTGGGCAACAATCAAAGTTACGGCAACAACCTTGGTGTGACATCACCTTTACAACCTTTGATGCTCGCCACTAGAAAAGGCCACACAACTACTCGTTTAGGTTTAGGCAACAACACTACTTAGTTAGGTTTAGGTAACACAACTACTTAGTTATGTCAACACAACTACTAAGATAGGTTTAGGTAACAACACTACTTAGTTAGGTTTAGTCAACACAACTACTAAGATAGGTTTAGGTAACAACACTACTTAGTTAGGTTTAGTCAACACAACTACTAAGATAGGTTTAGGTAACAAAACTACTTAGTTAGGCTTAGTCAACACAACTACTAAGTTAGGTTTAGGTAACAAAACTACTGTCCATATATATTACATATAATTTTGTGGTGATCTAAAAATGACATAGAATACATTGTCCGTAGTTATATCTATATAAACGCTGTTTGAGAACCGTCTGCACGGTTTCCTCACTGCCACTCGGAGCTGGAGCCAATAAATAACCCGTGATTACTACAGTCATTTGTCCCCGGAGTGAATGCCGACTGTAACATTTTCCCAATAAAGATAAAAGCCAGATGAGTGTTGGTGTTTTTTTTTTTTTGTCCAGTGGGAAAGGGGCTAAAGAGGGTCGAGCATGCCGAGCCAAACACAGCAAAGATGGCTCCTCCTCTGTAAAATGTGCTGAAAAAGAGGCGGTTAACCAAACGCTTGTGAAATAAATGCCCATTACACGGAGGTTAGACAAAGGGCAGGATATGTAGGTCGGCTGCGAGTCAACAATCTAGTGTGACTCCGTTAAAACAACTGACTACACTAACAAGCAGGGCTTTAATCAACCGTTTCTGAGACGCCATATAGTTAGAAGGTTTATCTGCTCTGGCTCGGTCCGCTCCCTTTTCGATCAGTTAGGAAGGATTTCAAACGGAGAACAGATCCCTGTGATGTTCCTGGCAGCCCGGACGCCGTGTAACAACTGTAATTTCTCCTCTCGTTCGCCTCAGCATAAAAGGCTCTTTCATGGAAATGGTTATGAAAAGGCAGTGAGAGGCGTATCAGATTGAGAAATGTAATAGTTTTCACTGAAGCCATTTTCGGGAAAAGGGAGTCAGTATTTTGCTCGGGGGGGGGGGGGGCAGCAGACGGATGTCTTGTCACTGTGTGCTGCAGCTCCGTGTGTTTCTCCAACGGTGTTTATGGAGCATTTAAAAAGCCACCAAATGTGCTGCGGTTTGTGGCCTACAAGTCCTCCCCAAAACCATTCGGGCGATCCGCCAATGCGAGCTTACAGTGAAAATAAACTGCACTGGACTGAGAGTTATGGGGGGTGGGGGGGTTTGCAGGAGAGAGTGAGTTGCTGACTCTTTTCTTGGCTTGTAAAATAACCTCTCCCACAATTTTATTTTTATCCGACTGATAAAGAGCCAGCGGGCAAATCTGAGCAGCTTCCTTTGGTTGTATTTCTGCGTGGTGGATATCGGGACCACCTCCTAAATGTGCTTCACGGCTCGCAAATCCTTATTTAGCCTCCACTTATGGAGCCAAATGAGCAAAATTAAAAGGGATCAAACTCTGGTCCCTTAATTTGCTGCCTGTGTATTTGCACGAGCTTTAATGAGCCTCCCCCCCCCCTTTTTTTTTATAATTGCCAGATCATGAATAGCAATTTGTGCTGTTTACATCTTGTTGCTTCTCCTAATGGTATCAAATTCCACTTTGTAATTATAGCATTACTCCGTACATTGTATACATAATAATGTCGTAGATGTCAGACTAATGCATGGGATCAGATATTCGCCTGAAAATGGGCAGATCTAAAAGGCATTCCTGTGTCGAGTGTTTCTGGTTTCTCTCGCCTGATTTGACTGTTGCTACTGTGAAATAATATCTATCTTTCTATAGATGGATATATATATATATATATATATATATATATATAATAATTTTTTTAAAACATCTTGTTTTCACAGACCACAAATTTGTCCAACACAGGAAACAAGTTTTACATTTGAGGAAGCAAAGAAATAAAAAAAAGGCATGAATATCAAATCAAATTTAGGTTTTTGTATGTTTCAGAGCAGTAAGCAAGAACGTTTCATTAATTAAAAGAGTATTTACTGGAGGTAAAAGAAGGCAAAGCCCACACAGTGCTCGACCCTGGCTTTTCGACAGCAGCCACTTCTCTAATTGAAAGAAGTAAACCTGCTGACTGGACGCGTTTCAGTTCAAATACTGGAAACCGGCCTGATTGGACAGATTTCAGCATTGTGACAGCATGATGCAAATACTTGACAGCATGCAGGACGAGAGTGAGTTCAGGACAGGGACTGCATTTGAAATGTTTAATGCATTTAATCAACTAATCCTAAGAGAAGACCAAACCAAGATTAAATGTATATTAGCAGTTATGAGGTCCGGGTGGATGAATGGGTAAAAAACATTGAATTATTTTCAAATTTCAGGAGAGTTATTTCCAGTCAGATTCAACGTGAAATCAGACAAAATCAAGCAGTTTCCCGAGAAACTCAGAGCTTCTACTCGTTGCACTCCTCCGGTCCCCGTTGGAGGGAAGGGAGGCACGGGGGAACCAGGACCAGGACTGAGCGGAACCGACAGCCAGACCCTGCTGCAGTAAAATGAGAGGTTTTCTAAAGGAACCCTGGTGCTCATAAACACTTCCACTTTCTTCCACAGGGAGCGCCAACATCAACACTACGTGAAAGTTCTGTGTTGTAACTTTAATTTCCTGCAATTAGATAATTTAGCTTTCTTAACTAAACAATACTTACTTTTACCCAAACCATGATCTTTGTAAACCCAGTTGTCTACTATAAACAGTTCATCAGGCCGGTCTGTGGACGTTAGCTTGCTGTTATCATGATGAAACATGTACAGGCGCCTGAATCCAGACCTCTGAAGCTCCGCTCACTGCTCAGAGTGGATGAGAACTCTTCAACAGACGCATTTCTTTGATTAATGTGGGACATTTCAACTTCTCCGAACAAACGCAATAGATAAATCACTTGCTACTGATTGGTTGAGATGAGACAAAATAATCACCTGCCCCCCGAACAGGAAAATTGGCGAACATGAATGTCAGACTGAAGTAAGACAGAATGGCGATTCAGTCCGATTATCGGCCTATTTATGTTCAGTCAGGTGGCCAAAACAACCCGACTCCAAACGATGCTGATGTTGCTCTGCGTCTGCTCGGAGTGTAAATAAGCCACCGTTGGCCAACACATCCGTCCATTCCAACTTTGTAAGGTGATAATACATCGGCGTCGTGTCGCCTTACAGTTAATTTGTGCAGGTTGGAGGTGCACATATTAAAGTACTTTTAGGATTTCACTGTTTTATCTGGTCGAGGTTAGCTAATATGAACTATTTTATATACTTTGATGGTTTAATTCGTAGCAATGATGTCTGAACTAGTAGATAAATATATAATAAAAGTACAATACTTTTGTCACATTCGACCACGGACACTGACCTCAATGACCCCAGGGCATGCAACCTTGGGGAAAATCCTAAACAGGATGGGCCATTTTACGCGACCGACTGCAGACTTCTCGACACCCCTCCCTCTCCCGAACGTGGACACACACACTTCACACGCGGCGCTTCAAAGCCTCCCAGAAAGTTAATTAGAAAAGGGACTTCTGAAAAGTTCAGCCCGGCTCCTTTCACCCTGTTTCCACAATCCATCCTGACAGGGAGAGATCCATCTGCCGACTTTTAACTGAAAAACTTCCTTTACTGTCAACTTCAGCGAGACGTTTCTATCACAAAACGAGATGAAAGTCGTGCCGGGGTGCGTAACAAGCTCAAATTAATGCCTGCTTCAATGAGGCACTTTCTCAGATCTTTCCAAATCGAGTCTTGGAGGGCGAGTGGAAATGCAGCCTCGGCATATGATCCAGAGGAGGCAGCCCTCCAAAGACCCCCCCAGAAAACCTGCCCTGAATTAGTCTGTTTTTTAAAAGACATCGTGACAATTACAAGTGACAAATAAATGTCTTGTGATTTTAGAGACCCTCAAGATTTAGCTTGACCCCCCATCTATTTAGCACACTGGCGCTAACAAAGTGTAATACCATGCAACATGTGCCGTGTATAAATGTGTCTTCCATCGCACAATTGTTATTTCACGTTCATGAGTATTGCAAAACTCATAATGGTCAAAAAGTGACGTGTGGAACCTCAATAGTTGCCAAACTCAGGGAAAATGGCATCCAAAGAAAATGCAGCAGTCGCGCTCATGAGCAGATTATGAGACAAAGGGCCCTTTGGCACAGAAATGTAAAAAGTCAAGAATCTACACGGTTGACTTCTGGCCTTGTGAAGGTAGTGAAGGTACGACACAACGTGACCAGGGCGATTCGACCCAATATGAAGTAAATCCTTTGGATTGGAAACCAAGCAGTCGTCCATAGTTGTCCCTTTCCTTTAAAACACGGTGAAATGAATAATGAAAACTTTAAACACACAGCACACTGGGGGATGTGGACATGCTTGTTCTGGGGTTTGGCACAGCTTCCATGTTTCACTGGATGCTGAAGGGGACTGTAAGATGTTTTATGTTTCTTTTATAACTTTGAAGCTGTTGACAGTGATGAACCAGAGAATAAGAAAAGGGGCCTTGGAAAAACCCACGAAACACCTCCGGAGGGCAGGAGCGTGACTTCAAGTAACGGTACTTGTGTCCTCAAAACCCGGATCAGTGTTTTCCAAACATCTGCCTGTTTTTTCTTTTATTATTTTATTTTTAGATTAAAAAAAAAGAACTCCCTGGCAACTTGTCAGTGCCGGTGATTTATTTCACTGACAGGTCTCGATAGTGAAATATGGTGCGAGCTTCTCCCCGGCCCTTTGCAGCCTCTTTCCGGCAGAGACATAATGAATTGTGATGCCAGCTGTCAGCGTGCCGCTACCAGGGAGCAGACGTCGGCAACAGAAAGTCATTTTGAGGCGCATACTATGATTCCACTGTAGATGTATTTTTTTTTTTTTGAAAGGCCGAAGGGTTGTGGGGAAGGTGCGGGAGGTCACGCTGGAATGGCTGACAACACAAAAACCCATTTAAAGAAAGAAAGAAAAAAGAATCCATGGAGTCCCCAGTCAGACAGATTAGGGGAGGTAGGGGACCGTGTACTGTAATTGGAAAATGTTTTTTCTCTGTCAATCACACCGTGATGTTTTCTCACCATGTTTTCCTTTTTTTCTGGGTTTTTTGGATGTCTAAAGTGCAGACGAGGTCAAACCCAAAAATTGGATTAGAGATCATAATATTTTTTAGAAAATCGTCTCAGGGGGGGAAATTTCATCACCATTTTCTTTTTACTAAAAATTAAATATGGGGGGAAAAAAACAAAAGAGAAAAATGTCAGCCTTACTTTTTGGCAAGTTGCAAAAATCTTGAATCAAGGATTTGAACATAGCTCCAGGCTACACAAGAACATTTCTAGGTGTCAGTTGACGATGTAGGAAGCTCCTGGGAAAAGAAAAAAAGAAATCACGGCGAAATCACGGCTTCATCTTGATGGCTTCATCATCCCGTCAGTCTTTGCCTGCAATTCATAACAATGAATGCCAAGTACTGTTTTTTCTCCCCATTTTGTTTTTCAGTCAATAATGCATTGCTTTACAGCTTTGTTGCAGTATATTTAAGATTATTCTGAACATTTGATAGAAGTTAGCTACAGCTAACTGAAACTCCTTATTCAATTAAGAATTTAATCGGCTCAAACATTGGAACTTGTAGCTCATACAACTTGTAATCTGTAGTGTTGCCTCTCAAAAACACATTTGATTGCGCGTGATGAATCAATCTGTTCCGTCACACACTTCCTGCGACTCGTAAATTGATCTCACCGCGCCATCCCGAAAGAAGTCCTCAATTCTGAAAAAGCATCTCGAGGAGAGTGGACAAGGAGCAAGGCGCTATGAGCGAGGATGCACAAGGTGTATCCTTGCAGAAGTCTTCTCGGCACCCGCAATGTACAAAAGAGGCGTGACCCATCTTGTAACATAATGCCACGTTGATATATTGACGACCTGACTCACAGCAGGAACACCTTTCACAATTTTCCGACTATGCTCTAGTGTACACAATTTGTTTTAGAGAATTTAAACTTAAAGATGAAGTGTTAGCGTCGTTTCTTTACGTCGACTTAAAAAAAGAAAGAAGGAGCAGCACCCCCTGGTGGCAGAATAGCGGCATGACATGTACATTTAAAGAGGCGGACACATTTTTTGCCAGTGGTTGATCCAGAAGGAAGTCATGAAGCTCAACATCCAAATTAGTTGGAAATGACGCATATTTTAAAAAGATTCTTCAAATTGTGTACTTTAAACATTTTTTAAACACATACTCCTCTTTACCTCAATCAAGACCAGCAGCTGTCAAGAATCATTCAACAGTGACAGGACAAACAGAATATGTTGAGCAAACGTATAGCTATAATTAAGTGGGATTTGCTTCTGCTTTCATTAGAGGCATTGCGTAAGCAACACTGCAGCCAAGTGACATTTCCTGGTGCGACGATCGGGCTTATTGACAGGAGTTAAATAATGAGGAGCGGGGGCTTATTATCATCTGCACTCATTCATCATCCGCAGCCGCGTGAATGGAAACGCGCAGACCTCTCTGGGACTGCGGCCCATCGACTGACATTTTGATGCGATCCAATAATTATGCTGTAGCTAATCGCTGTCAATTATCCAGCCTGGGTTCAATCTCCACCTGCAACAAACACCTCCATCTCTCAGTCTCCTCCTCCTCCTCGTGACACACAGGCAGGTAGCACGCACACATACAAACACAGACATGATTATCTAATAGACTGCGGGGAGGATAATTGCATAAACTAATCGATAGCACCTCATTAGGAGACCTGTTTTGGCTAAAAGGTCAATCTCGGCGGCCATCAGAGTCCTTTCACTGTATATATTAAGAGGAAAACATAATTTTGCTTGAATTCCGAAATAGGTCTATCTGAGAACAGCTCAGCGGTAAAGCATTCACGGGAGGACAAGGCATCACATTGAGGGACATTACAGTAAAGCTTGGCTCACTAGCGTTCTTGAAATGGCAGTAAAGCTGCTCTGGCGGCAATGTTTGGATGCTGCTGCAGGCCTTTTACATTTATAATCAACCTGCACAAACTCTTCATTCAGACTGGAGGAACCTGTGGAGAGTACAGCTGGAGACACAATATGAGGGTGATTGAAAATATGTGCTTTTCTAACGCTAATCTTCTCTGGTTTATCTCCCTGAAATGAGTTTCTTACAGTTAAGGACAGCTTTACCCTGAAATTACAGAAAAACATTAGCTGTGCAGGTACTTTCGGTTGTATCTGCTCATCTTTTAAAACATCCGTCTCCGAGGTGTCTGCCTCGTCTGTCATACAACGGAGGATAAAAGGAATTTTGTTCTGGATGCTCACAGCATTGAAATATACAACCCAGTCCCAAAATGTTTTTGGACTTGAACGTTTTTTCAAATCACAGGATATGCTGAATGTCGGCGTTTCTATATAATTTGCATAAATATATCAGCATCGCATCACGCTTGCAGAAATGCGCAATACCACGTGGATAATGTTATGAACCTATTGGTTAATTAACAACATAATGTAACAATATAACATCATAACCTAACAACTGTAATGTAAGAACTTAACGTAATGTAATAATGACTTCCTTCTGTAAAGTTAGAGCAATTGCTACAATGTAACACAACAAGTGTAAAGTCAAGGTTTATGTTTTGGTTTCACAGCACAGTGGTCTCCTTGGTGAAAGTCCTGTGTTTGTTTGACCCGTTCACCCCCTCCTTCAGTGGACTTTCTCTGTGTTGTACTCATTATTATACCATGTAACTTTCACTAACGATCCCTCGAGATACTACGTCAACATATCGGCCTATGTTATCCCATATCCCTTGCTCTGACAAAATGGAAAAATGTCGACATTCATCATATCTGTGGTTTTGTGGTTTGCAGAAACAAACATCACCAAAACTCCAACAACTGAATTGTTCACAAGTCCGTCTGACTTCCTCAGAAGCCCCATAAAACCTGCAAAAGCCCACTCCATGTTCCTGCAGTAATGAGGCGGTGTAAAAGCTCAAAGCCACAAGTATTCTCCACACAAACACTTCAGAAGCTCCCTCAATGCACAGACACGTTTCTACCTCTCAAGCATTAAATAACTCTACATTTACACACTCACCTGCACACGGGTGCTGTTATGATGAACAGCAGATATTAACAAGTTACGTAGCTAAGTGCTCAAACGTGCAGGGAACAAATAGTTTTTCTATCAACTTACCAATGACATAATGTTCACACGGCATTACCATGTGCTGTACTGTGCTGGAGGAAGATTATGTGCAAGGTAATTACTTCTGACAACATGCTGCAGACTGTATGGTGGGCGGACAAAATAAAAGAACATACATTTATCTATGTGTATATATACACACACACATTTTTGTAACATCTTATAGTTGTTGAAATTCTTTTTACATCCCGACAGCACAATTATTAAATCAAATGCTCTGAAAAAAAATAAATAATCTGGAATCGGTGGCTGTCGCTGACTATTTTTCCTTCTTATAAGTCAAGTTATGAGGGAGTTGGATGTGGTTGGATGTAGTGAGGGAGTTGGATGTTGTTGGATGTAGTGAGGGAGTTGGATGTAGTTGGATGTGGTTGGATGTAGTTGGATGTGGTTGGATGTGGTAGGATGTGGTTGGATGTAGTTGGATGTAGTTGGATGTGGTTGATGTAGTTGGATGTAGTTGGATGTGGTTGGATGTAGTTGGATGTGGTTGGATGTAGTTGGATGTGATTGGATGTAGTTGGATGTAGTTGGATGTAGTTGGATGTAGTTGGATGTGGTTGGATGTAGTTGGATGTAGTTGGATATAGTTGGATGTGGTTGGATGTAGTTGCATGTAGTTGGATGTGGTTGGATGTGGTTGGCAAAGCAGCGCTGCGTTCCGTCCACGCCAACGTTCGACTTTTGGTTGAATATTTACAAAAACTAGCTTAAAAACTACTGGCTTCTCCAAGGTTGCCATCCTTGGCTTTAAGAGGAAATTGTGAGAAATGTGAGGACCTGAAAAATAAACATTACCAACAGTTAAATATTATAAAATGTTTTTGAAATGACAGAAAGTATATTTTGCCTCCAACGTTTTTTGTGTAGATTATATTTGAAAGGCAAAAATCAAACCATATACAAATTAACCTTAAATGAAAAGAATTGTTCCAACATTTTGGGTGAATTCTCTTTTTTTCTTGCTCATCACTTGTTCGCTCAGAGCAGGATCGGCTCCTTCACTGCATAATGTTGGCTTTGTGCTGCTCTTTATTAAAAAAACGTAGAGAAGTTTTAAAAAGAAACAATTTGTCCGAATGCATCCAATAAAAGCATAAAACTCAACTTTTTGTGTGGCTTGTATGGGCACCGTACAACATTGAGGCTCACCCCTTTGTACTCACAGACGATGAATACTGATCTGCTAATGCAACCACCAGTGAGACAGAGAAGCCATGTGTTTCCCAAAATGTTGGGCGGATCCCTTTAAGATATCTTTCCTGGATCTGCATTAAGAAATCAAATCACTCGTCCCGAACATTCCACACAATCTATTGTTTGAGACTTCCTGAGAGACATAACATAATCATCTGAAAGGTAGTGCGAGGGTATTGTATTGAACTGCAGCTCGTTACACAATTGTGTTTCATCACCCAGAGATGGATTACTTCAACACATTCACCAGTGAGACACTTGCATCATATTTTCATTTTATTCCTAGTATAAGAGACATACAATGGTATTCTGTGAGACCAAATTCATAGTAATTCAAGAGGCGAAGCCTGGAAATCCAACAAAAAAAACAAACAAACATAATACTGAATCAATGAGACCCCGCCCAGATAGAATGTATTTACACCAAATCAAATACTGATAGAGCTATTAGAGGTGAGACCGCTTCCTCTCCCTTACAATCTGTCACCGGCAGATTCAAAAAAAAGAAAAACACAACACACTTCCCCTCATCAAACACTGTAGCTGCCACAATTCCTCTTATGAAACATTACGGTCACGACCTTAAATCAAGTTGGATGTTTTGCATTTGTTGTTCCAAAGCTATTTAATGCTCTGCTGCCTGGTAATATCCAAATATACTTTTTTTTTTCTTCTCTCGTCGTGGCCGTATTTTCCTTAATTTACTGGAGTTGGAGTACGAGTAACAAACTTTATATTGGGTCAAATGAGTTCTGGGAAATTTAAATCAATAAAACACCACTTTCAGATACAGTAAATAACGTAGCGCTGTTCTCACAGAATTGATCACGGTTCCAGTCAACCGTGAACAAAAGTGACTCTGCTGAAAAGTCTTGAAGCCGCGCTACTTCTTTCCCGGAGGCAGAGCCGTACTGGCGTCACCTTCCCTCAGAGGGAAAAGCTCAGCAAACGTTTTGGCACCTGGGAGCCGAGTTCCATCGTTGTACCGATCAAAGAGACAATCTCAGCTCGTCGGATCAGAGTTCATTGCACTTTCTCTGCGTTTTTCACATATTTCCTAAATTTGCTTCCCGTGTGGTTGGAAGTTGACACCTGGTGACACAGGCGAGTCACATTCTGCAGCGGTAACCATCGTAGAAGTCCAGTTTCATGCCTCCATCTATTCTCACGTTGTTTTAGCAATATGGTCAAAACATTTTTTTTTATTGTACTTTGTACTTTTATTTATTTTTTGCCATATCTGCTCCATCCAGCAGCCTTCTGCGATTGACTTCTACAATGGCTCCATGTCTGTAGGAGATAACTTAAGAGGAACTGTGAGCTGCTCTTTTAGAAACCCAAAGCGGTGCTAATGCTACTGCTAAAACAAATAAACAAAAAAAGTGAACAATGGCACCTTTAGGGAAAGTGACACCCAGTGGAAAGTGACATAAAATGGAGGCAGTTAAACCTGAACCTTTGCAGTCTCAGGCTGTTTGTATTTGCTTTGCCAAACTCTCCCAAAAACAATGCTGCAGGCTCACACTTCTGGGATGAAAACAACAACAACAACAAAAAAACCCCACTAAAAACCCAAAGCAAAGAGCAATGAAGGGTTTCATTCCAAAATACTGTATCCATCTCGGGGAAAAAATAAATATACAAATATCTGGGGTGTTTTATACTTTTCATAATAACAGATGGTAAATTTGTCAAATATTAATTTGTAAGCAAAATTACAAAATAAAAAGGCTCTATATAATCAAGATATAACATATGATTAATTAGTGAGGGTTACAATCATACTTGCGATATCAGACAACATTTTTTAAATGACAAATATCTCATTCTGGAATGAAACTCTTCAAATATACAATAGATACTGTATGATACATACTGACGACCATAGGAAATGAAACACCTACAATATACTGTAGCATAGTAGCCATCTGAGCCCCTTGCATTTACCCCTACCCCCATGTCACACACTATTATTAAATAAGGCACACATTTACACATACAGTTAAAATTTGGCTAGTAATTATTCCTTTATTTACAACCAATAGCCACAAAGTTAATAATTAGAATAACTGCAGTCTGTTCTATATTTTTATGTTCATTCTCATAATGCCAGATGGTGTGACATTTTTGACAAATTGGTTCAGAGTATTCGGTTATATTTATTTCCATTTCAGAGGATGTTAGACCCACTAGAGATGTGGAGCACCAATCTTATAGAAACATTCTTAAATGGACCCAATTACGTCACTTTGGACCTGACATCTGCTGGGACGGGAAAAAGAAAAAGAGACGAGAATAGCTGCTTTGTTGAAGTATTTCCTTTCTCTTTTCAACACGAACAAATTTGGTTCTGTGTTTTCGCCGACTGAGAATGTAACGATGAAGTGCATGATTTGGTGTCCCTAGGACATTTCCTAGGGGGTGGGGGGACCGTTTGATATGCCCAAAAGATGAAAGAGTATAGTAAGGCAAAGACATAACTACTTTCAGGGGAATTTGCTGACTTTTCACCACAGGTTACATATACTGCATATGTATATGTATACATATACGGTGTGGATATAAACACACATATATATACACACACATGCATAATATAAACACATTCGAAGGTGGGGTGGGTGGGGACTGGTTACCAACACTACATCAGAAAAAATTTAAGCAAAAGCATGAATCTAAGCATCGCAGGAGCCTCCGGCTTTTAAAGTCTTCAAGATGACTGATGTGTTAAGTTCTTCCAACATCAACACGTCCCGAAAAGTTGCATCGTAAATCCACACTGAGGACATTGGCAGCCTAATATAAGGAGGTGGCGTCACGTCACCTGAGTCAGTGGTTCTATAATAAGCAAGTAGCTGAGCAATACCAATATGGTACAAAGATATTCGTTGGACAAAAAGAAGGAGGACAAAACAAGTTTGGTTGAGGCTTTCGTCCACAGTGACACTGGCTGCCACGCGACTGGTTTACTTGTGAAGGTCTGCAACCTCGAACGCACTGCATTTCTTTAAAGGGAAGTTCCTTTAAGAAGACACGATGAGGGAGACTCCCTCTCTAGTCCAGGAGTGTACCTCCTCAGTAGTTGAACTTCCCCTGTTGGTTGACGGGGGATGTGGCAGGTATGAACAGGGGCTTTGGTGGGACGTCGGGTTTGAGAGAGGAGGCCCGGCGAACGATAGCGCCCCTGTGTTGGACCTCCTGCTGCTCTCCATTGTAGCTGTGCTGGCGTGTCAGGTACCCATTGGGGATGAGGGGGTAGTGCACCTCGCAGGCGCTTCCCGTCGAGTTCATCCGTGCCAGGAGGGGAGGCGGCTGGTGGGGCACGCCATTTCGTTGGCTGAAGCTGTGCTGGCGAGGTATCATTCCGCCTCCTCCTCCTCCTCCTCCTCCTCCTCCTCCTCCACCTCCTACTCCGTTGGGCATCTTGGTGGCTGCAGCAATTAGCGAGTGCCTCTGGGAGGAGTGCCTCCTTTCCAGGGTGGACTGGTGGTGTAGGGGAATGTCCGGAGGAACATCCAATCGTCGGGTGAGGCTGTCTCGAGGTAAAGTGGATGAGCTGTAGTAGGGGGCTGATTCCGTCTCAGGAATCTGAGGTTGGATGCGGTTGGCGAACGCAAGCTGACTGCCGCCACCGCAGGCCATCAGACCCGACGGGCTCATCAACTGGGCATTCTTGCTGCTGCTTGCCTCATGGATGTGCTTCAGGAGCTCATCCAGTGAGGTTACCTCCATCACCTTCTGGGAGTAACCAGGGTAAGGTTGCTGAGATAGCACACGTTCAACATTGTGGATTTTGCGTTCCTCTGGATGGAGGTGACCTCCGACTAATGACTGACCATTGGACAGGCCATGCGAGTACGGGAAGACCTGCTGGTGAAGCAGGGCTGAGCTCGGCCTGGAGCCAGTGTTGTGGGACTTTGGTTCCTTGGCATTGTTGCAGTTCTGGTTCTTCTCCCACTGGTTCTTGAAGGCTTTCATGCTCTTGATGGGCAGTTCTGGGGTTGAGTCAGGTGTAGGCAGACCAGACAGCTCTGAGGAATGGTGGAGGTGGTGGTGGTGGTGGTGGTGGTGGTGCGGGTGCACCAGGTCTCCCATTGTCATGGCGTGATGGCCGTTTCTCCTTGGCGGGTGATGCTCCTTGCTGTTGGCGAAGAAAGAGTTGTAGATTTTTGGAGAAGACACCTCAAGCTTGTCGTCCTTACTCTGGCTGTCCAGGAGGCCATTGAGCTTGGCCAGGCTGCGGAGGGACAGAGCGTGTGGGATCGGCGCCTCGGGATCCTTCGACAACTTCTTTGTCTTGTGGCCAGTGTGGTTACAGTAGCAGGAGACCAGGAAGCCAGAGAGGAAGGCGCCAAGGACAAAGGCCACCAAAACACAAGCGATCAGCAGAGTATAATGGACACTGTGGTTGGTCTTCTCCAGCTCTGGCGGCCGCCTCACACCTTCAGAACAGAAACAGATAGAGAAAAGGGAAGTTCAGTTAGAGCTTTTCTTACAGAGACAGTAGAAAAAAGGACATATTTTCAAGAGCCAATATAGGTCAAGTAGCAGCTGGGACAGACAGGTTGTGTTTACAGGGGCTTCACTATGTGGTAAACAGCATGGGAGAGGTGTTTGAACTAAGCTCCTGGCTTCCTTTCCCTCCACTGTTACTAGATCAATGCAATATTCCTTTCTAGGACCTGTGCTTTCTCCTTTCGACTGACAGAGGCCAAGAGCTCCCCAGTCTGAAATGAGTTAGAGCTTTAAATATTGATGGGAGCACAGCAGAAGGAACCTGATGTCATTTTCACAGGCTCTGCTTTCCAAAGCGAGGATCAGGGTCGAGAGCACCTGGTATGATGAACGAGCCAAAAATAACAGGTCTATCTGAAAGCTCAGAGAGTGTGGCGCCTTTGCCAACACAGACTCAAATGAGGTTGTCAAGTCCTTTCAAAATGAAGCCAGAGGGGACAGTCTGCGCACCAAAAACACAAGGTTACTTTGCCGAGTAAATCTACCGTGTAAATGTCCTTGGGTGACGTGACCCTAGCACTGTGTATGCCTAATGGCGTGAAAGGTAACGATGATAAGAGGAGTGAAACCTGCCACCTCTCATAATCAGAGCACATTTGCAAGACGCTGCCGCCATCTGTGGTGTCAGAGTCCTTTCTCCGCCCTTAATGACAGTTTCTGTGAAACTGATTAGTCGACGGCAGAGCAGCACCGAGGAGAGGAGAAAATGCAGGTGTTCCAAACAAGCTAAACTCAACCGCTAAGGAAAGCTTCCACGAGGAAGGAAAATAGAGAATGATGTCTAAATCAGACTGGATGATAGTTTATGAGAGGTTCGGAATGAAGATGAGGAGGAAGATTGGTAGAGGGGTGTGAGGGAGATCAGGGCAATAATTAGGTCTGCGTTTGAGCAAATTTCTAATTGTTTTCCCAGAATTAAGTGACCCGGACTTGACACTAAATGAAGGCTCATTGCGCCAGAAAATTCTGGTAAAAGAATTTCACAGAAATTTGTCCCTGAATGAATTATGATGTGAGCAATTCGGTGTGGTGTACTGTGGTTTTATACAGCGTATACTGAGATACTGTTTATAGACAAATCTAGACGGGCACCGAGGCCAGATGCTGCATCTTGCATCGTTAACGAAAGTGAAAAATAATCGCTGTATCTGCTCCGTGATTTGGATCCGCTCCAAAATTTAATGATCATCTTCCTTGGCCCAGGCTACACACGTCCACCAAGCCAAGTCGGGCCTGTAGATTTTAGCATAATCCTGCTGACAAAAGAGTCAGACAAACCCAACCGAACACAGAACCTCCTAAGCGGAAGGTAATTACCAAATGGCGATGTCTGTTTTTTGGCTTGGCCAGTTAACTAGCAAATGAAAGTACTTAATCACACGGATGCAAAAGCAATTTCTTGATTTACAATATTTCCAGCCAAGGCCTCACATTTCAGGGATTGCTACCGAAGAGATGGAATAGAGAACATTATCACTGTGGTAGTATTAGAGGTTTATCTCCTGTGTTGACATAATTATATGTGTGCATCTTCTACAGTTTTTTTTAAAGGACTTTATTATTTAGGTCATGAAGTTACAGTGAAACTTCTGTTTGCTGTTCCTTATCCAGGGGTATGGAGCAGGTGTGCTTGTAAAGGCTTATTACCTGACTGTCTTGTATCACTACATTCATTTTTAGAGGGGTGCTTTGCAACCAGTAAGACAGAGAGAAAGATGGTGGTGCACTACAATCTTTTTTTTAGAAGTAACGCTTTGAATAGAGCTTCCAATTTAAAATACAATTTTTTTTTTACCATGATTGCCTCGACTTACGCACACATTAAAAAGCCGTAAATCCCAATTGTGATCCCAGTGGGAGAGGCAATCAAAAGTGATGCTGCAGTGAGCCTTTTAATACCTCTGCTTTTAATCTTGGGCATTTATTTATTCTCCGTTGGACTCAGAGAGGACGGCAGTCTGTGGCTTCGGACTGATCAGCGTCCCGGCGTGCAGCTTTTGTAATGAGCGGTGAGAGGCTGCTCTCATCTCGCTGTGCTTTCTGCCTCCTGCCACCCCCGTGGCTCCCTGGTACCTGTGAGTCATCTGCTCCCTCTGGACCACGACTCCCCCCTCCTCCCCCTCCCTCCCTGGCTGTGGATACAGGCAAATTGAACGATTCCTCCTGGTGGAGGGGAATGAGTCAAGTGGCTCGACAGGGGTCGAGGCGCGCAGCTGAGGTAAACAAATCCAGAGCCTACGAACGACCTGTCAAAACATGTTTCGCGAGCAGGCTGGATGACTCAATCACCGGGTATGCGGGACATATGGTGCCACCGGTCACAGTGTGAATGAATACCCTTTGAATCACACAGACAGCCTGGCAAGAGGCTTGGTGGCACATGCTGGTCAACCGCACACACCGACTTGGCCTTCTTTGAGCGGCTTCACAAGTGTCTGGAAACTCAACTCAACTGAAGAGTTTGAGATATTATTGTTTTGTATCAGTGCATGGGGGTGGGGGGTGGGAGGGGTGGGGGGCGTCAAGGCGTTAATTTAATTCAGTTCACAGAATTCCCTTAAATGTTTAAGTAGCTGCAGAGTCGGCGTAGCTCTCTAACATTGTCACATTATATTTCTGTCGACTCAACATGGGCTCGGCTCAAAGGGTTTAATATAGAGATGCCCGAGTCTGCCAAAAGGTAAAAACACAGAAGGGCTGCATGAGCAGAGTCAAGGGAGGGCATGGGAGAGAGGGATGGGGACCGCCAGGGTGTGTGTGTGTGGGGGGAGGGGGGGGGAGGGGGGAAGATAAAGGGATGAATTTCAACCTTGGTGACAAACTGGCAATGAAGAGGGGAGTGAATGTGAGAGGACTCAGAGATCCAAGAGACAGGGGAGCAAAGGAGGAGTGTGGAGATGAAAGCCTGAGAGCTGAAAAAAGAAGAGAGATGGAGAGAAGAAGTGAATGTATGTGAGGAGCAGATTTGAAGGAGGAGGAGAGAGGCAGACAGACGTGATGGAGTGAGTGACAGACCGTCACTCTGCTGGCTTTTTGAAGCCCGGTGCTCTGCGGCAGCTGTGAGACGGTTGGAGAACAACCCGTAGGAAGAGAAAGGCTGAGTGATTGAATCCATATAGTTAAAAATAGACGGCGCGGTAGGTTATGTACACAGGCAGGTGTCTACACAGCGCACAGCTTACTAATTGGAGATGTTTTTTTCTCCCTTTTCTTTTGCATAAGGGAAATAAAATAAGGAGGTCTGGCTGTTGTTAGACTTGATTTCTTTTTCCGTTGTTGAAATGTTTCTATTTTCCTGCAGGTGAACAAACGACAACCACAGTGACAACTTGTCTTCCGCACGTGAGTGATGGGGCAAACGGCTGCCATCTCTGCGATCTCTCGCAGACATCTTGAATCACCTTCACTATCAATACGGCACCCAGAAGCGTTTCCATGACACCAATTATCAGTAATCTGAACACTTTGAGGTTTCACACTTCTCTCAATCGCGAGAGAATTCTTTTCGCACTCTCTTGCAGGACATTAGAACATCTGGACTCTCCAAAACTGCCATTTAAAACATTGGCAGGAAGGAAACCCGGCTACTTTCATTTCAGACGACACTATCGGGGTCAGATACAAAATGATTTAAACAGAGACTTGTTTTTTATCGTATTTCTCTCAAGGGTGCGATTAAATGCGTTGTAACCTGGAGAACAGATTACAACGCCCGTGTTCTGTTTCTCTTTTCTCTTTTTTCGTAAATCAAGAGAAAACGTTCCAAAATAGCTCCAATTAGTTTCTGCTTCTGCAAGCTTACAAGTGCATGTAATTGTTCCCTTAATGGCTACTCCATCCCAATGAGAAGGCAATGAGACAAAATGGCCCCGAGGCTTCATAGGCAAACATTGACACCCCCCCCCCCCCCACCACCACCACCACTTCCGCTAATGCTGGAGATTTATTTCTCCCAGACAAAAAAAACAACAAAAACAATTATTTTCCTTTTTTTTAAAAAATCCATTTGAAAAGCAGGGCAGCTCTGCCCCGATGCTGTGAGCTTTGGTAATTTGACAGTTTTAATACCTGACGTCTGTGCACTGACAGACATGGTTAGCAAACAGAGCATGATCGAACGTGTCAGCGTGCATGTACACACACACACACACACACACACACACACACACACACACACACACACACACACACACACACACACACACACACACACACACACACACACACACACACACACACACACACACACACACACACACACACACACACACACACACACACACAGGCTGTTGAGTGAATTCAATCATGTACACTTGTTATTAGGAATTTGCATAATATTCCACATCAGTGCTCAGCCAATTGGATGCACTTTAATATATGCACACGGGCGAAGGTGATATGGTGTAATGTAACGGATCCATTCCAATTGAAAATAGTGGTAATGAGCACTGCATTTCATTCCAGGTGTGCTGATGCATAGAGAGCATAGATTTCATTACAGGTTGGATTGAATACTGGTAAATTGGGCGTGCCGTGGCATCTGGCAATCAGAGCATACTGTCTGTATGAAGTCCTTCAATATTTACACCTGTGCTTTGAGGAGAAAGTCAAGTAGCTGTAGACACAGATTGGGGTTTGTTAAAGGGGTGGTTCATTCAGATTGTGACATGTTCTCACTTATGTGGGGCAACTCCAGTGCATTTGGGGATGAATGGAGTTGTGTTCGTACCGATTTAAAGAATTTCCACGGAACTCACCATGAATTTTTACTTTAATTGCAGCCAATGGTCTTTGAAGTTTCACCACTTTCACCAGCATAAACAAAGTCCAAGTCACCTTTATCAAATCAGGGTGAAGGCAAATGTCCTCCCAACATATTGTAAAATCTAAACTACCTGCATGGCTAAATAAGAAAATGAGTTTAGTAATTTGGGCGAACTGACCCTTTAACATCTGATCAACTTATCACAAGTTATTAAACCAGACAGAGCGCATGCACTGAGTTATGTCCTGTAGTTGTTGTTTTACATGCAGTTGCATCAGAAACTTAAAAACAGACGATTTGTTTATTTGCCATTCGGTGGCTGGTAAAGTAAAAATGGTTCCAATGCAAACTTCACACTGTAGCTGTGAGGATTCACACTGGAAGAGTCTTGACTTTACCAACAAACTTAAAGAGACGATCCACTCCAAAGCCCGTTTTGATTTTCCGCAGATCTGCTTTGAATTAATTTTAGTTTCCAGCTTCATAACTGGCATAATTTAAAGAATGCTAGTTTACTCTGACCCTTAATACTTAAGGCTAGTGGACAGTCATCTTAAAGACCTCACAAGTGTACAAATCATTTTCCATTTGAATGTTTTGTCCTCTTGCTAAAATCCACATCTGCCATCGTGTTGTTTGCGTTTTTGGAGTGAACTGCTGCTTTAAGAGACGGAGAAACTGCACTCAAGACACCTGCGCACAGTTTCAGCCATCGGCTGTAAAAACCGGAAAGGCGGATCGTAAAAAGGCGGCGAAAAGGGGGTCAGTGAGAGAGAACTCAACCAAGGAGGCAGGTGCAGCTAAAGGGTTAGTCCAACTGAAGAAAGAAAAAAAGGAGGATAAACAGGCAGGTATAACAATGGAAGACCCCCCCCCCCCCCCACCCCCAGAGGTCAATGAGACAGATGAAAGGGTCAGGGGTGAAGGACGACTGCGTGGGTGGATTCGCTCACTGCGGGCCCCGTGGATCCATCACGACACCGAACCGCGCTTTACTACCCGATGCGGAATGAAGAGCCATTAAAAGTGCCCGTTATGGAAAGTGAAGCATTCGGCGTGTGTGTGTGTCTGTGTACGTGTGTGTGTGTGTAATGCCCTTAAGGTTCGTTTTTACAACGCAGTGCAGAGTGTGTTTTTGTAGTAGAACATGATGTCACTTATAATCGCCATAAAGTGCTGGTGTGGAGGGGAAAACGGCTTAGTTCTGCGTGACCTTTAATGAGATGCCATTACACTATGGCGATGACTCAGGGAGTCCAGGATTGGCAGAGAGGTTTCAAAAAGTGGAAAGAAAAAGTGAAGTCAGTGTGCGCTCATCTGACTGGTGATGAATCATGTAAAAGTAGCCGGCAGGGTCGACGAAGATGAACGGCTTGAATGAAGTTCGACAGCCGGCAGTTCTATTTAATCGTAATGAACGTCCTCTGGATATGCAGCCTCACTCTGAAACATAAAAGATCCCAAAAAATAGCTATTTAATATTTTAATGTCCAACTTCACACTGTCTACAGCTTGAGAAAAAAAAGTGACAGCTGCTTACCGGATGATTGCTAAAATGGAAAAAAAAACTGCTGCTGCATTAGGGAAGATATTCTTTTCCACTAGTGACTGATGAAACTGAGAACTTATACTTTTATTATACTTAACGCCAAATCGGTAGTTATTTTAACCCAAACAACAACCTTAATCTAAACCTAAAAAAGTGGGTTTGTTGCCAACAAAGTTGTTTCCTGTGAGGACATTTATTTTGAAAGGAATGTATGCATTTAACGAGTGGAAACTGACACTGGCTTTTTTTGTTTGTTTGTTTTTTTAAACACACAAATGAGGAGTAACTTGTATGACATTGCCTCGTGGACGAAAAGGAGAGTTGTTCCGATGCCAGTATCAGAAATGCGTCCCGAGTACCCATTCTCTGTATGCATTTGTTCCGGTTTTAAAAGAGTTTAACCTGAACAAGGCCAACATTGAGAGATATCATGTCGCAACCATACAGGGTCAGTAGCAGCTGATGAAAACATTATAATATATATTTTAGTTTTTAACACACTCATATTGGATTGGTATAGATAGATAAGTTAATCTCTACTGAGATGAGTTATGTTTACTATTAAACCCTACATAGGTTATTTTTTTAAACTCTTTTTTTATCGGCAAAACTTGCCGGGTAGGACTGAAAAGCATGCTTTCTTAAAAAAATTGCAGAACTACACTGTGAACTTTCCTACCGTCTTTGAACACATCATGTGCAACAAACGTTTCTCCTCATAAAAAGCAATCAAAACTAAGCCTAAAATTGTGATACTTTATAAAAGACATTTTAAATCTTGCCCTGATTAAACCGCTTGAAGTAATCAGATTCTGTAAAAAATATTAAATTCTGCGCCCCGCTGCGCATCTAGAAAGCTATGATTGATTGGCCTGAGACCAACAGTCATGTGACAACAATTCTGTGAAGCTTTGACTGAACCGCAGGCTGCTGAACACAGAGCAGAGAGTAGAGGATGTTGAAATGTAGCTCAATAGCAGGTAGAGCCTCTATTTCTTGAACAAAGCTGGATTTATAGATTCCATTGTTATTCCAATTTTTGTAAAATGAGTTGAAATTGAACCTGCTTTTTTTGTCGTCGTCTTTTTTATGATTTGAGGCATTGTGAAGTTCTCTCTGCTTCTAGCCGTGGTGGTGCCGTTTCCGTAGAAGTGCAGGACTTACATATTGCAGTGAAAACAGAGAGTAAAACGAGACCAGAGCAAGACAACGTCTCGAAATCCTGCTCGGGGTTCAGAGGAAATACATTAAAATGTACCATAAAAAAAAACATTGATGTGGCACGAAGCCTTTCTGAGGAGCAGCTATAGGTGGTTAGAGGGGACACACAGCCGGAGTCCTATCAGTGACTGGAGGATACAGGCGGTGTGTCTGTTGCCATGGTCTTCACAAGTATAAATAACCCTGTAGGAAACAAACTGGTCTCAATGCCCCCCTCCCCCATCGCCCTCCCCGGGACGCCAGCTCTTCTTCATGGAAAAGGTTCAGCCCGAGTTCACTCTCTGCTCTCCTCCCGTAGAGTCTTCGTGAGTTTGAAGACCTGCGGCTCCACTTCTATTATCGAGCCGTCTTCCCTGCGCTTGTCAGCTAAATTAGCTGCTAGCCTGGCTTTTTAGTCGGGCCCACGCCTAGTTCATCTTAATGTGCAGAAAGAGTCATGGGGGAAAAATAAAAAAAAAAAGGTCAAACAATGATAGGGGTAGGAGGAAAAGAAAAACAGCGGAGAGGTCGAGAACCAGGAGCGCTGCGAGCCACGGTTTTGCTAGCGTGCCGTTTTTGTGTGCGATCCACGGCCAGAAACCTCACCGCTGGGGTTTTCCTGAATAGCAGCAGGTCAACAGGTTCCTGCCCCTGGCTTTTAGTCTTCCCTGGTGTTTACATAATGTAGTGCAGCTACCCACATGTGAGCCAATACTCCTAGCTCTCGTTTTTCATCCGTCCATAATGGAGGTATGAAAGAAGAAGAAAAAAACAACCCAAATGTGGTTAGGATTAACAGGGCTGCATGTGTTTCAAGGTTTTCCTCGCTGACATATATGGATAAAGTGGATTTATGGATTGGTTTACTTCTACTCACGTGTTTCTTTAAGAGATGTTTTGCTGGAAGGGGAAACTTTTGGAACTTGGGGAACTTTCCCTGAGCTGTCACATCTGTCTCAACTGTCTCATCGTGCAGCAACTGAGAGGTGAAAAGCCACAGATATAATGGCGTCACTGTCTGACCGACTGTCCACGTTTTAAAGGACTGTATTTGGGTACAGTGACACATTTTCGCTCGTTAGGGAAATTGCTAGTTTAATTAAACATTTTTGTGAGACAAGCAGATGCCAGAAGGTTGGAGTTCAGATTCCTGCTCGAGACTTCCAACAGCTGTGAGGATTAAACCCCCTCTGTGTGTGCTGCTGTACATTGTGCATGCACATGTGTCGTCTCATGGAGAGCTTTTAGATGTTTGCATATGATTTAACACACCCGGCTCTGTATTTATGAACGAGACACCGGTCCTAAGAGACTTAAACAGACAGGTGATTGCTCACCGTGTCATTTAGAGAGCTAGCTGATACGGTCTTGCGTTATTGGGCCTTTTTTTGAGACGTCACAGCATGGAAAGCATAAAGGAAAGCAATGCAACCAACGGTGGCTGGATTCCATTCAGCTGCCTCCGTCTGATGGTCCTGGAATCGTTCACGCTGGCTCACTGTCACATTAGCCGTCGCTAATGTTATTAGCAACACCTGTGCTTGCTATGACAAGTCACAATGCTGTGAGGAAAGGCCTTAAGTGCAGAGTGTTTGCATGTTTAAGCCAAAGCTACTGAGAAACGTATAATTTTGTGTTGATAATCCAACCCGCACTGATGAAAAGCACTGAGACTAAAGAGAAACAACCAATCTTCTTCCTGGAGGTCTTGTTTACGTATCCACTTATGCTGGCTAGGTAGCCTGGTGGGGGGCCTATTGGGGCATGTGCAGGTTGAGTCCACGTCCGCTCTGAAGTCTTTCAGGGTCATACCTAGTCTACGTCAAGTGTCTGATGAAAACAGTACAGAGGAAACTAGCTTGATGCTAACTTCCAGCGTTGGATAACAGAAATACCTCATGCAGAAATCTAGACACTCAGCCACAGTTGAGCACTCGTGTTATCACAGCACTCTGGGACACTATTAACCCTGAAATTGTTAAGAAAAACTGAGAGCCCACACAACAAGTCACAGTTACATGAACACAATGCTCGGTGCAGCCAGCTGTGTTGATTCAAATACATATCTGTTCCCTCAGATGACCACGAGACGCAAGACTGAATAAAGTGGCTGAAATGCATCCAGTGCAGACGGGGTGGACGCACCTTTAACGGAAAGTCCCAAGTCCAGTTCAGGTGACGCCGTTTGATCATTTTTCTTCAAAAGAATCTGCAGTAAACTTTCACATTTTCATCTGGTAGAAATTGTCATTGTTGCAATTCAAGTCTGACTCGATCTTTACAGGCTAGTGACTGTATTTCTTTTGTTACAACGGTGCTTAGCGTGACGGCTAGTGACAACAACATGTTCTTCGTTATAATCTGGGAACACACTGCGGCTGCCCGTAATTTGTGTCCAGGTATCTTTGTCTCTCTCGACTAGCTGCTCTATATTGGGCCGCTATCTTTGGGCCGTTGTCTGCTGGCCCACCTTGTGGCTGCTGGGAGATTTGTGACAACGGCTGCAGCAAGTACAGACAGAGAAGCAGATATCTGGTGAGCAATGGACAGGGAGTGAGGGAGATTGGAGGCCCTCTTGGAAGTACGATGCCGTTACTTCCACCTCGGCTTCTCTCTTTCCTTATCAACCCGCCCGCCCCGCTCCCCTGATTGAACCGGCGGCGTCACAGTCTCTGGCTGAAATAGATTGGGTTGCTGTTTCTATTACATCCTGCCCCCCCCCCCCCCCCCCCCCTCCCTCCATCCCCGCTCTTGTCCGACTCCCTGGCTCAGGCCCCTGCTGGTTATTTATTTGTTATGGGCTTTTCTCATTTGAGCCTGAGTAGCTCATCATTGCAGCCAGAGAGTCTGTCTGCCTGAATGGAAGCTTGTTTCCCTTGCTGAGGATTTACGGACTTCTGACAAGGTGCCAGTGCTAGCAAGCAGCAAGGAGAGGACGAAAAAAACAAACAAGAAAACGCTTGTCCTCCCTGAATCACGTCCACATGACCCGTATCTTCTTCCTAAACTTGCAGGAATATGATTGAGTCGTCAGCACCCCAAAACTTTCTCCATCCTGCTCTGCAGCTTTTGCTTCTTTCCGTCATCATTTGAGGGTTCACAGAGACGTTTAGTTGCACTTCCTGTCGTGGCCACGTTAATCAGTATGAGAGCGAACTGTCAAATTAAAAATTTAAGAAATAAAGAGACATGAGCCGATAAAGATTGAGATGTGATTAAATATGCAAGAACCGGTTGGAGTTTTATAGGTCATGTCGTTTATTGGGGCAGCCGGGTGGTGCGGCGTAAAACTTGAAGAGTCTGTTGCTGCAAGATTACAGGTCGGTCGGCTTTTAATAAAGTGGGAACAGAACGCTTGAGTGAAAAACAGAACTATTAATTCTGAGGGGAAGCCTCATTCAAAATCACTCTGGTGCTTGTAATTACAGAATCGCAAAGATCCAGCTGAACAATGCAACCGTTAGAGCTGAACTGCAGTCATGTTGCTCCCTCTTAGTTCTTCAGGCTTGTTCTTTAAGCATTCTTTTGCACGAGAACCGCGGACCGTATGTCAGAGGTGGACGTTTGTCACTGTGATGTCACGTTGTGGTTTTGATGTCGCTTTTAGGCAACCAAGATGATACAATTAGCTTTCATTAAGAGAAAACGCACTGTGAAAGTGTTTAAGTTCTAAGACTAACAAACGCGACGACGCTGTGGTAGAGACCTGCCACTCACAAGGTAGCCCCGCCCTAAAGCATCCCCTGCTTTATGGTCTGGTTGACTCTAAATGGACCATAACTTACTAAATGACCATCGTGCTGTATTGAAGAAGACTTGAATCTAGAGATTGAGACATAAACTCATGTTTACAATGTTTACTGAGGTAATAAATCAAGAGAGAAGTAGAGACATTTTCTATAGACTTCTATACAACCAGAGGAGTCGCCCCCTGGTGGTCAGTAGTGCTTAAGGAGCTTCCACATTGACTTCACTTTCTCAGACCCAGTCCAAAGAATGCTCCAAAAAACAGAATAATATCGGCATATCTCACGTTTCTCAATCAGAAAATTCTAGATTTTGGAATTGTCCAAATTCTGAATACCCAGTATCAATTTCAGGACATTGTCATATTCGTAATAATAGTTGAGTGTGCACGTAGACATAGTCACAGAGAGATTTCGTTGAGTTATAGACGTTGGTGGAAACAGCAGCAAGCCTGGAAGTTTCCATCAGGACTTTGGCTCTCTATACTTGCTCGACAGGGAAATTATAAATGGAAATCACATAGAGCACAAGCCAGGTAGGCATCTTTCTCTCTTTTCAACATGTCGGAAAACATTGAGGGAATATGTGCGCATGCTGACGAGCTAAATAAAAGATGAGGAAAGGCCAAGAGGGAGCGGTGTTGTTTAGACTCAGGTCCTCCACTTGATTTGAGGAGTTAATTAGAGCCGGCGCTGTATATTTATTGCAAGTCATTAAATCTTTCGTGGTTGCGGCGTTGAGCACATGGATATAAACGGGCCGAACACAACGGGACAAGAAGGTTGTCCTCTTAATATTCCTTATGCTCCATCCCAAGCCTGTTCAGTGAATATGTACGCCGTCGCGGTATCGAACGCTTATCATTCATCCGTCAAGTCAGCGGAACCACTAAGTGAAGCGTGGCGTCCCGTAGCGCTGCCACTAATGAAGCGTGCGCATCCAGAAGATCCATTGCCGATGCTTTCAGCCTTTCCGCTAAGAGATTAGTTTACCTAGTGAGTTAAGCGTTAGTGAGCTAATGAAAGTGATATTTCACCCTGGAGGAACATGGACACGTATCCGCATGCATCACATGACTTCTCCAACTGGAGCCGCCTCCTGCTTCTACTGGCGAAGAAAATGCATTTTTATTAAATTTTTTTGCAAATGTTTCTACTGTTGGAGGAGTTGATTTGAATGTGTCTCCACCGTTATTACATTAGCATTTGAAATGAGTACCATTGCCATGGAAACGCAGGTCGGATGATTGGACTGGTGCAATGCAGGGTTGCGTGCTGTTCTTCCAGAGTGAAACATGGGTTTTTCTTAGTTTTCTTTGTTAGTGCTCAGTCTGGTTAGAGACGTACGACGAGGCATTCGGGGCCCAGCAGTGCAATCCCCTGCAGGTTTATTGAGGACGGACATCCCTCCCCCTTACCCTCCATCTCCACACTGATTGGCTCCGAGTCAGGTGACCCTTGCTCCCCCACGGGGGGAGGGCCATCAGGACCTGTACCTCTTTCAGGGTCACCTGCCTCCTTTGGGAACGCCGCCCCATGATAGGTTGTGCTGGCGCTTGTGGGTGTGGTCTTCCCTGTGGTTGTAACGAAGGGGGAGGAGGAGGAGGTAGAGGAGTAGGAGGAGGAGGAAGGGGGCAACAGAGTGAGTGATTAGTGAAATGTGAATCAGCCTGGAGAACCAACTTGAGAGAGATGAGGGTGAGTCCTGAGTGGAAAGTAAAACTGTCACCATAAAGACCCAGAGATGAGTGTGAGCAACACAGAAGTTAATTCATCCGTCGGTTCACTTCCCCTCAGATACACAATGAGAGCCGGCTGCAGTGTACTTCACCAGCTGCTTAATACCCACATTCAATATCTCCGGGGACCTGTGATTTTGTCATGCCAACATTTGCAATCCGCGATTCTCCAGAACATTTCGTGCTGTGCCGCTATTATCGCACTCAAAAACAACTCATGTCCTTCAAAGGGCCAGTGTGTAGGATTTATGGGGATTTATTGGCACAAAATGAATACAACATTTATACTTTTAGTTAGAACGAGCCCTTCATATCTACATAGGGAGCTGCGTCTCTTCCACGCCTTGTTGCACCACCATGTTTCTACAGGAGCCCAGAACGGACAAACAAAACAACGGCACTTTCACATTTTTACGTTTACCCGAAGGCCCCAGTAGTTGGTGTCGGTGAGCGGAGGGAGGGTTGGTTGCAATCTGCAACCTCACCGCTAGATGTCACTAAATCCTACACACTGCTCCTTTAACGGAATATATAATTAGCAAATGTAACAACTCTTACAGTTACAACTCAATACAGTAGCAAGGCTGCTAGTGGTAGCTGTGTTTCTAACGCTAATGCTAGCAGCATTATGCTAGCAGACGTATGTGATTCATTGTCTGACACAAAGCCGTCTCGGCTATAGTCCATTATATCTGATCCGGTCTTCTTTGAAACAGGGGTGGAGAAAAAAAAAGGGAGATATAAAAGTTATCTGTTGCCACTTTAAACTAATACAGGATATCAACATTCTTTTGAATTGGTACAAACTGGAGCTAATCAATACACCATCATGCTTTGACAGAATGGCTCCATTAAACTCTAAACCAGTCAGTAATCATTTATTTCTCTGACCTCCGACCAGCGTTAAAACTCCTCCGCATCCACTCTGCTAAGCGTTTTCACAGATAAGCTGAAATAGATACCGGTGGCCAGCTAGGGGATTTTTGTCATACTTTAATTTGTTTTCTCCAAATGACAACTCTTTTCCATTACCTCACCCCCGAAGCCGAGCCGTTTCACAGGAAACTCCGTCACCTTGAGGCAGATCAGCGAACATTATGACATTTGGCCACATTCGGAACCGTTTCAAACGCATGCCAAGAAACACGCTGAGCATTCGCTGCCACAGGTCCTGTATCATCAAACGTATTTATCTCCCCGACACGCTCCACATCTTGATTGCATTATTAGCTCCGTGTTGTCCTTGAGGTCCGGCGAGCAGCATGCTGCTATTGGCTCGGGCTCCTGCACTAATAAGCCAGCCATAATGTTAGCATTCTGCAGAAGCTCACACCCAGACTGGAGGGAGAAAAAAAAGAAAAAAAAGAAAAGGAGGGCTTGTTTCTCTCTCTTGCTGCGAGCCAGTTGACAGCGTTCACTCTGAATGAGGTGCCCCGTCGGTTTGCCATCTGTGTCGGGCAAATTAAAACTGTACACCAGGGGGTGTTTGGCCCTGGCACATCGGAAAATAGCTCCAGGACTCCATTACTTCAATTTATAACAATTGTGTTATACTCAGTGTGCACGGAGGATTTTATTTTGTATCCCCTTTTTACTGTTGATAAAGTAGAAAAGAAATTATGAAAAAAAAGGGAGCCCATTATACAACAGAGGATCATTTGATTACCTCCACAGGCAGGTGTTTGTCCCGTGCCCTTCTCTCTGCTGGTCGTGATTGTTTGAGTGAAAGAAAGAAAAAACATTTGACAGCAGCTTTGTTTTTTGGCAATATGTGGCGCTTTATTGTGTAGGAAAGCTGATAATTGATCTTCAACGCGGGAGACTGAAAAGGCTTTTGGTGTGAATCAGCGAGAGAAAAAAAAATGTAATTGACACACCAAAAAAACCCAACAGAGATGGACTCAGACTGCGTGTTGAGAACTTCGCAACAGTGCAGTGAAGCGCCGGGCGACGAGAGCCCCGTGGGGTTAAGCAGGGAGGGTTGCTCGACACCACTTGCTACCGACCGAGTGGTAATTCCTCCGATGGGGAGGCTTTGCAGACTACTGAGCTCCTGTGGGGACTGTGGAGGTCTGGGGCCGAAGCCTCTGCAGACAAAGTGGCCTCTGTTCTGCGCGAGAGAGACTGTGGATGGATGGTTCTGCTGAGCCCGTAATGGACCCACATCTCCCGGCCTGACGGGCTCATTGCGGATACTAATCACTGCGTTGGATCCACCGCTGCCATTAGCTCCCGATCCGCGTCCCAATCCGTCCAGCGACCATCTGACTGAGCACGTCCTAAAAAAAAAACCTCCTCATGAAGTTGGAGCTAGATAAAGTGTTGGCCAGCAGCCACCTGATCTGAAAATGACTGCTTTTGAATGATGCAGCGGTTGGAAAGATTGTCAGAACAGCACCTCTTCAATCTTGTCGGAGCGGGTCGGCCAGCTCGCCGGCGTTCCTATTTCTATTCCGGCCATGCTGGAGGGGGAGGGGTGTGGTGTGGCCAGCGGGGGAGTAATGGGACGTGACAGGGATGATGATCCTTCTTGATACAGGGCATTAGGCTGCCGAGCCGGCGGAGCTCCTGGTCCATCAAAGGACCGACGCTTCAGACAACGGCTTCAATGTTTAGGCTGACGGCCCGGCTGAGGAGGGGAGGTGGCACGGCCATTCAGATGCCTCAATAAAATATTCTGTTACCTCCCCGGTTTTAAAGTATGTATATATAAATATATATGAATAAATAAATAATATAATAAAAATCATCTAAAGGCTCTAAAGAACAATTATTTATTTATTTAACATGATGGATCTTTTTTACTTTCGTCCATCTTTTCTTGCCAACACAAGACCAGAACAGGAACACAAGTAATCAGGCAGGCTGTGAACAAATGTACAGTTCTTTCATGTAGTTGATAAAAAAAAAGAAAAGAAAACTGAGTTGCGTTCGGCGAGCCTTCAGTCCGTTAGCGCTCACATACATTAAATAGTTTAGACATGTTCACTGACCGTACGCCAAATCCAGTGCCGTGTTTTGCTTGCGAGTGGTCGCCAGGACATCTGGTGAGAGACGAACACAGACATTCACAACGACATCAGTGTGTGTGGTTATGATTCCTTTAAGATGACCGCTTTCAGCAGCCAATTATTTGATAAATAATGTCTTAGGTGAATAAATGATACTAGATATTGTTTTTTTTCCCATTGACACTGTGTAATTGTAATCATTTTGGATCACTGTTATTGCTATAGATAACGCTCAACTATTTCAATAATGGTGTTATTATTTAATCGGCCTTCACCTGCACATTTAAATTCTTCTGTCAGTATTTGCCCCGAAAAACCATCTTCTGTATGTATTTTCTTTAACCCGAAATTTAAATTGAATTGAATGTTTCATTAATTGTGTTTGCTCATAAATTAAAAGAAGAAAAAAAATACAGTTCACTAAATATCTTACAGAAAGGAAGTGAACGCTGTATTGATGTCATGGCTTTACAATGCGTGGTGTCCCGTTTTTGTGGTTCTGATCACATCCCAGCATATGCAAAAAAAAAAAAAAAAAATAGCAATAACAACCCACTTTGTCTTATATAAAGAACACTTCCAGCAAACGCTTAATTAACATAGAAAGATTGAGAACAGCGTTCCAGCAGGAATTGTGAAACGTGGGCGGACGAACTACTTCAAGCTCCTTCAGAGTGAACCGATATCGCTGCCCTCCTTGAAATAAATACATCGTAAAGCTCCATTACAATCCGTTAGATCTGCAATCATTTGCGCCTGCTGTCGCTCTGCCGTCAAGATCCGATGACGGTTAATAGCCGTTTTTTCTCTCCCTCTCTCTCTTTATTGCTTATGTAAATCACTGGGAATAAATAAATGTTTCCATCTCACCGTGGCAGGTTTCAGCGTGCTGATGGTAACCGTTCTCCACATCCTGTTCAAAGCCGCCTCTGAAGGGAAAAAAACAAAGATGCACACGCACACACGCACACACACACACACACACACACACCAACAAGACAAAGAGACGCATCAGTAAATTTGCATCAAGGCATTTTCCTAACTGTCCATTTCTAAAAAAGCACCTCTCTAGTCGTCCCTAAATTGGTTTTCGTTGATGAGGAGTGCTTGGAGACGTGGGGGCGGAAAAGTGTACCGAAAGAAAACTTAATTTAGTTTCGTGTCTGGCTGAGGTCGGAGTGTCTGCGCCTCGCATTCGTTGTTGAGGACAAAGCGGCGGCGGCCAAAGAGGGAAACCCCCCGTCGGGTCTTCCATGAGGTTCGTCGCCTCCCTCTGCTCGTGCTCTTCGTCCTTTTGTCCGTTCTCCAGATCTGTGCCACACACAGCACTTCCTGGAGCTGCCCTATATTTTAGTAAATCGAGGCTTCTGCCGCTGAAATTGGCACCCGGAGTTCGCCTGCTCTGCAATAAGCGTCTCGGAGCACGATTGTTGAATGTCGGTGGAAAAAACTGGAGGGGAAGCGTGTTGTTTCGGAGCGACTGACACCAAAACCTGTCATTTACCACAGATGTTTTTTTTTTATGGGAAACGCTTTCCGCTGCCGAAACATCCCACATTGCTAACGACACAGGAAATATATACACGAGACAGCTATATTGTGGCCGTCGTTCTGCGGAAACAATAAAAACACACAGAGAAAAATGACCCTAAAGATTGAAGTTTTAGTGTCAAAAGCTGTGCTTTTTTTATTTTGCAGGTTTTTGAAAGGAAAAGGACAAAGCGTGCAGGTTTGTCTAGTTGAAAATACTTTCTACCACCTGTTGTTCCTATGTCCTTGAAGAGTATGGTGCGTAAATAATGAATTAATTGATCGGTAGATCGATTGGTGTTTGTTGTACGGATGAGTTACACTTTCCTAAACACATTTGTGGAAATTCCCTAATTTTCCATGCGGCCCTCCAGCTACGATTAGCAAGCACACGTAATGATCGGTCGGGACTCGAACGCTTCTCTAAATGGGTGAAACAGTCAAAGAAGGGAAAACACACACAAAAAGATAAGTAATCACCTCAATTTGGATTCAGTGTGTTTTAAAGCAGCGAGTCGGCCGTCAACTGTCAGGGATGTGCGACTGCAGAACCCGCTGAGGAGCGCAGACACACACCTGGTGCCCTGGATCACATTATCCTCCTACTCCCTCTTTAAAGAGTTTGCGTTACGCCCTCAGAGGGAAGGAGGGGATGCGGCGTAAGACCACCGGGCGGTGACGATGGAATCAAAGAATGGCGGGCTCGATGCTCGGTGAAGGACGGAGTGGCCGGGGACAGAAAAGACGTCTTTTTAGGAGACGTGTTTTTACAGGTCAAGAGCGGTTGGCGTTCGACGATCGCGCCATTTGTTTTGTTTTGTGTGAATCAGAGTGAAAAGTTTTCTTAAGTTTGTATTTCATTTGTTTAAAGCAGTGGTTCCAAACCTTTTCTGGCGTGGGGCGCCTTAAAATAAAGATTTGTTGAAAGTGGAAAGGTTGTGACCAGTATAACCGCAGAAACATGAGGCTTTTTCCAATGATTCGTACCGGAATACGCTTGGAAAGAACCAATCATATGTTGGAAACCACTGGTTTGACATTACTTCATCTTTTTACTAGCAGTGGGTTTCACAAAACCAACTAACAATTGTTTGTGTTGCAAAAGCCGAATATAGAGCATGATTTCATGTCATAGAATTCCTTTGTTATCGAGAAACTATTCAAAACACTGAGAAAGTCCCTGAACTTCTGTTTCCATCTATATGTGGTCGGGCTGCAGCTATTCTCCATCAGTCACATACCAACATCTGTCTGTTGAGTGAATTCAGAGAGAGAAATATTTTTGCATTGCACACAGATACGTTCACTTCAGGTGAGAGTTAGCGCCTGAAGATGAGAGTCCATAATCCAGGTAAAAGGCAGAAACTAAATGAATTATTAACACAAGTAAACCACACGACAGCGTGAAGAATTCCACGAATACAGATTTGTTTTCAGTCGACAAACATGAAAGTGGCTCGAGTTTCAATGAAGAAAACATTTCACTAAATGTGTGACACAAAGACACAAGAGACGTACAATCTGGGAAATAATTGCCTTCTCTTAAAGGCACGGGCCCGTAAATTAGGATTTCTCATCACGTCTGGAATCCTTGACATTAGGCAGCAAAAACGTCGCTGTGAGTTGGTGCCAATTCATAATCAAATTCAGAACTTAAGGTTTCAGTTCAGAGCCACACATCAAGTTCATTCACCATTTCACCAGCAGCCTGTTCAGATGAATCTCTCAATACGGCCCCGCCTCATCGCCGAAAAAAACACTCTGGCAAATTCCCAAACAATGGGTTGATTTGATGAACTGACCACTGATTTGGCTAAAAGGTTATTTGCCCACATGCAAACATAATGAACGTAATAAAAAAAAAAACAGCCAGCTTTCAGCCCGGCAGACGGTCTCATGTCACCCGGACGCAGTGCATTGTGGGGCGGTGAGCTCATGTCTCATACTATGCATACTTAGCTTTCTTAGTACGTAAAGTATGCTACTATGTGATTTCTAACTCGGTCCTGTTTCGCTAACGCGCATCAACTCTCCATAAAAGCAGCGGTCGCATCACATTTGTTGGATTCTTAAACCAACACATTTGGGCTGCTGCACTTTTCTTACGCTACCTTGTATCCAAAGCCCGACGTGGCCAGTGTAGTTCATTCCTAATGCTATCACACTTAATGCGCTGGCCGTATTCCTGTTTGAGCCACATTTGCTTAAAAAGCCAAGTTTAAGTGTACTTAAACAAAACAACAACAACATGTCTGTAAGCTGCTTTAAAAGCGGTTGCAGACGGTTTACTTCTTCAGGAAGCCAGGAACTGTTAATGCATTGTAGGTTTTGATTATCTTTTTTTGTTGGCAATAAGAAAATATGAAATATAGCCAGGTCCTTTTCCGGTCTTTCACCTACACTTTGCAGCTGGTCCCGGTCCAGGATCCCTATCCATCCTCCGCCCTTGGCCGTCTTTGGTTTTGGCTTCATGCCTCGTGACTACATCGAATGCATTATGGGCGACACGTAAACCAAAAGGACTCAGAAACGGTTTGACGCAGAGCCGCCCGATCTTTCAACGCGTGAGGGATGAAGAGACAGAGAGAGAGAGAGAGGTTGATGTGAATCCTCTCTCCGTCCTCTCACCTATCCTCACATCCGTCATTAAAATGCATGCCACCAAAAAGAGACTGATCGGCCATGAAAAGAGCGATGTGAGAGAGGAGGGCGTCCCGAGAGGAGGGCTTTTGAGCTGCTTCATCTGTTACTCCGGTCAGGTCTCTTTCTCTCTTTCTGCCGCCCGATTCACATCGGTTCATCCTTTCCCTCGTCCCTTCACCGTCGCCCTTATCAAACTCTTTCTCCTCTTTCACCATCCACTCATGACTTCTTTTCAGTCATATATATCTCTCTCTATATATATAAAAAAGATTCATGCAGGATCTAAATCTGATGTTACTTTAAGGCCTCACTGACAGCAGACACTTTCTCTTCTTTAGGAGAAAACCCTAAATGAAAAACAGATGTTCTGTACTTTGCAATCGAACTGATAAACCTCGCGCTGCCTTTCCTCTTTGTCTCCTTTGTGCAGCTCTTTTTTGTCTCATCTGTATTTTACATTACATTACATTACATTTAGCTGACGCTTTTATCCAAAGCAACTTACATGATATACAGTAGACCGTAGACACAGCAACGGTGAGCAATGAGGGTTAAGTGTCTTGCTCAAGGACACAACGACATGGACTGCCGGAGCCGGGGATCGAACCACCGACCTTCTGATTGAAAGACCGACTTGCTAACCACTGAGCCACAGTCGCCCCTTCTTACTCTTTTGCTTCCTCCTCTTTCCCATTTTGTTTTACACTTTCTCCTCCATGACTCCTCCTAGTTTCCTCTCCTCTTGTTTCCTTTGTTCTCTCATCCGTCCACACTTTCTCCCTCTCTCTGGCAGCGAGCTGATAGCTGAGTCTGGACAGGATATTTTGGCTGATTTCTCTTGCGTGTTCGGGTCCATTGGTTTTCTGCATCCTGCACGCTAAACACCGACTCATAAATCAAAACCTCAGCGAGCAGCTTGGAACAGCTAGCCAGCGTGAAGCCACATCGGCACTTCCTCTCTCTCTCTCTTTCTCTCGGCCTACTGTACTGGTGAGAACCTTCCAGTGCCGACCTCAAACCCACAGACCTAATCTTAATTACAACATCAACCTTAATTCAAATCCTAAACTCATTCCTTAAAGTCACAACAAAAAATATTAACTATTGTTTTCCTCTTGCTTTCCAACTCTTCATGCCTTACTACCCACTTTTTTCTTTTTTTTAAATCAACTAAAACATATTTTTTAATCCATATCTCATCACTTTTACCTGCTCAAAATCAGTTCTTCTTTAATTATCACAGTGTGCACCAGGAGGCAAAAACTAAAAAGTTCCAGCCCGTAAAACCGTCACAGATTTACTTCAGATTAAAGAGTTTTACTAAACTGGATATCCTGCTTGTTTTGCACTAATTAAATTACCTCCATCGTCACAATATTCCATCTCAACAGGAAGTAAATTATCGGATTTACCCCTCCCACCCTCTGGATGCAAAATAGTAAAACAGTTTGAAGTCATTGCGCCTCAAGAAATAAAAATACAACTTTTAGTTTTTACTCTTTTGTACAAACTAAAGGAACAAGACACAACATGTTCATGTGGTGCTGGAGGACAGAGCCAGAGTATCAAACTTCTCATGTAGCGAATGAGCCCATTTCCCAAAATAAGGACCTAATTCTTAAAGAGAGTAAATGAAGCATTAAGTTCAAGAGGGTAAAGGGATCTCCTACGAAAAGTAACTCATGTCAAAATAAATCAAAATGTCCCATCGAAACTCCTCCAACCCCTCCTGCAGCATAATCCACCCCTCTGCTGGTAATCCGTGTGTTCACTGTGTGCCAGACTTTCAGTTTCTCCATTACCAGATACCCTGTCAGAGCTCTGAAGCTCCAGCTGGCTTTAGTAGAAAAGTGGATTTGTCTTGGGACACACTGAACGCATGAATGAACAGGGGAGGAGGAAGGGAGGGGGGCTCCAACGGACGTTTGGGTGTTTTTCTTTGCCGCGACTCAAACTGGCCTCACCTGCTGTACTTCAGTAGCTACATAGGATCTCAGCGGTGCCTTGAAAACACAGTTTCCTTCGGTAATAGCTTTTCTGCTCTCCTACCGAAAGTTAGACAAAAAAAATAAAACGGCATCTTTGTGTTTGCGTTCGGGCTAGCTTAGCACAAAGGCTGTGAACAGCTAGCCCAGCTCTGTAGGAAGTGGGCGTGTCCAGAATCCACCCTGATCATTGATAATCGGGGACCGATAAGGGCTTATTTTAATGAGTGGTATCGGCTCAAATGAATCCTTAATGACAGCCAGAGTTTTGCTTGACTTGGAAAGTCACAGGCCAGCTGACCAGCTGCTGGAAAAACAGCTGACCAGCTGCTGGAAAAACAGCTGGTTGGACGAGGCTCCAGGAATTTAGCGGCTTTGAAATCCCCCCAAAAAACACTACAAAACTCGACGACGGTCTATTTAGGCACAAGAGCCCAAATATCACACTGCAAAAATAGGCAAATACAAGAGGGCGCACAGCAACATGCATCTACAAAAGAGAAGGGAAGAAAATATCCCATTAGCCTCTGTCCGTGTGAGGGCAGGGAAAGTAATACGCCTGGGTGGCCAAGCAGAGGATATGCAATAATTCCAGGTCTGCACATTTTCAGCCGTCAGAATAATCTATTGGAAGCCAGTCAACAGTGGAAGTGGTGCTCTGTGTGTGTGTGCGTGATGGTGGGGTAAGTATAGTGGGATGTCAGCATTCAGAAAACACACACACACACACACACACACACACACACACACACACACACACACACACACACACACACACACACACACACACACACACACACACACACACACACACACACACACACCATGAATCTACCTATTCATCCATCCATCTGTCCGTCTAACGGCCCGGCCACCTTCCTTCCCCGTTCTGTACACAGGTACATTTTAGATTTTTATGGCTTTTGAGAGAAGGGGAGTGGGAAAGAAAATGCAGAAATACAATAGGGTTTATTAATTGAAATGTTTGGTCTCAGTTTGTCTATAGACATACTGAGTAAGAAGTTGTATCATATATGTTGTATTCTCAACTGAGTTGACATGAAAAAGTTACCATCAGTGCTTTTTTTGTCATCTTGTCCGTTTCTGTTAATTTAAAAAAACGTTTTTTACGAAAAAATACCCTCTCCTTGTGATGTAACTTTTTTTTTGAAGGAGACATAGGATTTTATTTATGGGCACTTTAAATGTATGTGTTTATAATTGGCTGGTGGTGATTTGAACTGCAACCCCAAAAGAGATCTTTCCCGTATCCTTCTTAAGGTCACTTTACAGGCTCCACAGGCTGTGGTGCTTTAAGCGGCATAAAAAACCTGAATGCAAATGTTGAGACGGGCCACTGTGGAGGCTGCATTCTGCGACACGTATTCTTCAAGAGCACTTAGGACCAAACCCTCTCGGTCAGATATACTCATCACGTAGCCCACTTGTCTGACTCTAGATCAGCCGTTGATAATGAGGAGTACGACGCCCCAGCTGAACAACTCACTCGAGGAGATGTGAAAATCATCCTCTGCCGCCGCTGCTGCTCGGCTCCACGATATTGACTTATAGTTACAAATGTGTCCGCTGTGACCGTGAGTTAGAGAACTAATAATGGCTTTATATAGCCGCGTACGCCTCGTGTTCTCTTTAGACCGGCCGAGCACCGCAGTGGCTGAACTCACTAATTAGCACAGAAGAATTAACGGCCCGAACCTCCTGCTGGAGCGGTTGATTGGAAAAGCAAATGTGCACACTTTTTATCCCCTCGGTGGTTCGTGATTGGAGACCTTTGTTAAAAGGAGGGAGGAGGCTGGGGGTCAACAATGAGTCACATCAGGCAGAAAATGTGGGAGGAGAAGAGCAAAGTTTAATTTAACAGTTTTCTGGCCTCTGTGGTTGAAGTGCTGATTACAATTTTGGGATTGGAGACCGCAGATAATTCATCCCCTCAACATTTAATTTCCCTCATTTGTTCCTCATGAAGGCTTTGGAATCTTATTCCATCTTGTATGAGTTGCTCGCATGTACATTCTTTCCGTTACTTCTTACACCAAATAACCTATTTATTCATTTTTATTTGCACATGTACACTTGTATAAAGAGAGGGTACAAACTACTAACTTTGTACAGGAAAGGTTAGAAGCCAAGGATGGCTCAGGAAAATAGCTCCTGTGTTAGATATAAATAGTCACACTTGGAAAAAGAATAATAAAATTGTAATATCTAGATATATATATTATAATTCATCAAAACCTCAGGACCAAGCAGTAATACAAAAACAAATAATTAGTTTACAAGTTGATATGCATAAAAAAGAAAACCCATTCTGATTAAAGTTTTTTCCAGAAGTTTTTTTAATAACGATAATGTTGAAACTACATGTAGGATGTTTAAGTTCATGGTAAATAAAGGTGAAATGTGAATTCATATCTGTTGTCTCTAGACCCGTAAAGCATCTCCACGAGAAAATCAAGTTTTGTATGATTGAACAGTATTTGAGTTTGTGATGGCTGGTTCACCAGCAGGGGTTTCACCTACCAAAATAAGTCACAACTAAATATAAATATCTAAACCCCACAAATGGCCTCCTTTTCTACCATGCACACCAAACTCAAGAGTGTGTAAAACTATTGGGTTTATGATTAATCGTTTTTGATTAAAGGTTTGTCTCTGCCATATTAGACACCTTCATATGAAATCCGTTAATCCAAACCTCCCTAACTAAAGACCCAACCACTGACTTGTGTATAGAAACAAACCGCTTTTGGCTCCAGAGACTCTGTAAAGTGGGGACTGTAGCTGCCAGCTGTCAGATACCATTTCTGACTATATTTAGGCTTTACTAGCTTTCACTGAACTTATTGTTCTGTTTTGCTGTCAGTGCAGTGTTCCTGCTGCTCCACAGAGCACTCTTATTTTGAAAGACGAGCAGGAAAATCCGGGTCTGTAAAAACCTTGTTATTGTCCCCAATATGTGCAGAAAACATAAAACAATAACTGTGATAGTCCACAGATGACATGAAAACCAACAGTGAAGCCAAAACAACTAGATCGCCCCTGGTGGCGGACTGCAGTTGAGGTCATAAACCCTCCATGTTAGCAAACGGGACATTGGCCAAGCTCAAAAGTCACAATGTCAGGAAAAATATTTCTGTAGATAGTTTCTGTCGTTTTAGGTAGTTCCCACCGCACTGATGTATGTTCAAGTGTTCATTGTTCTTATTAGTCTGGTTTTAAAGAGTTTGATGCTATAAAAGGAGGTGGGACATCATGATTGACAGCTGCTAGCTTAGCAACATTTCTGCTGTTTAGCCGTGTGTTACCAGCAGAAACACGCAGAATCACGGGTCTGTGCACTAGAACGTGCGTCTATTTGATCATGACTGTATCTAAAGAGGTTTTATGTTGACTTGTTGCGTCATTCTAGCCAAGTAGCTACCGCGATGCTAACAAGCTGCGGCTGTGCTCGGGCCTCGCTAATGTCGCTACTGTTTCTTAGTTTCTTCTGTTTATGTTTTGACAACTTTGAAAGTAATGTAATTCAATTTAAATCCATTTTCAAGGTTTTTTCTCATCACATTGAATTTCACTAAATAACAGACAATTCCTGACTCAATAACACATCAACACTCCAGTGCACCGGATTAGGACGAATGAATGCAATTCATGAGCACACAAGAGAAGAAGATGCAGAACAATTTCATAATCAATATTCATTCAGCAGTGACGGCTGTAACGGCCGTTCTGGTGACATTTATACATTCCCCTCTATAATAACTAGAAATGGTCATTAGGGACTGTGTGTGTGTGTGAGAGAGAGAGACTTACTTGAAGCCAGGTGAGACCGTTGCACAGCTGCCCGACTTGAGCCAGATGCAGTAAGGGTCCCGCGAAGACAGACAGCTCCTGCACAAGAGACACAGACAGACAGACAGATGGTCAGTGATGGTGGAGGGCACCGAGCCCAGCAGCCGTGAGCTGGGTGACGACGCACTGCAACAACCCCCGTCACTTCTCCTCACATCTGCCTCGACTCAGGGCGGAGAAGTGAGCGTCACGTGGAGCTGCGACTCGGTGAAAGAAGCAACCGAAGCTCATTCAACTGAAGGTGAAGTGTCTGCATGAGAAATGGCCGTGAAAAGCAGCACAAATAGGTAGCGTGCGGCTTCTCCAGGTGACAAAACCAAAAGCAACAATATTGCTGCGTAGCTCTTCACCTCTTCATGAAAGCCTCGTCATCTTGTTCTCATGCAAATCAACTGATTAGTTTACGTCTGTTGACGCACAGAGATGTGCAGCATCTAAATGTTTTTCCATGGCTGGATGATGATGATTCATGTCACACAAAAATAAGGACAGATGACTGCAATCAGATGAGATTTTTGATTACGACTGTTTGGATTTAGATTTTCCTCCTGAATTGGAGGAAGAACAGAGCTCGTCTTGTACTCTTTGCATCTCTTTCAGGCTTTGAAATCCCAATCCATATTTATTTAATCATATAAATGACACGCATTCACATGGCGCCTTGAAATCCGTTCCCCAAAGTACGAGGCAACGTCGTATTCACCGTGAGCCACAGCGTCCCCCGAATCAAGACATGATGGCGACAGGCCAAAGATGCTGAAACTCGAGGCTTCCAAACAGCAGTCCGCTAACCCAGTGGGTGACGTCACGGTGACTGCGTCCACTTCTTACACACAGCCTGCGGATTACCTATTCGAGCCAGGGTCACCGCAGTTTCACCCGGGCCTTATTGATTAGCCATGATTGACCTTCTTCTGGAGTGAACAAACAGCCAGCGAGGTCTCATGTAAGCAGTCAGCAGACGAGTCAATCACCTGCTCCCACTTCCAGTAATGCGTGTCCGTTTTGTGATTCAGTGAAATAACATGATGAGTGTACTTGGAAATGTTTACTTCCTCCATTTAAAGGCGGTCTGCGTTAACCATCGTCAGCAGCCATTAGTCCGTTCCCTACAGTCTGAAATTTGTTGATTCGACCCTTCAACTGATCTGCAGTCAGTCCCTCTGCGGTCTCATAACCCTGCACTCTGGAATGAGTTGCGCGATCCTTTTGGCCTTCATCCTGCCACTATATAATTACAAAAACATTGCTGGGTGTCGGTGTCAATTAAGACTATTGTTTTGTTCACAGCCGCAGGCCCTCTGAGTGGTTTTCAGCCAGCAGCAGCAGCACAATGAGCACGGAGTCCGCCCGACGCGACAGAAGACAACGGCGCTCACCTGCTGCCGGCGCACACGCACTTTGGAGATGTGCTCACGCTGAATAACAAAATCAGAGGTGAAACTAAACAAAGAGCTGCAGATTTTCTTTGCCGGCGGTGAGTGCAGCGCCGCCACGTCAAACCACGCTTTAATAAGGACTCCTGCGGCCTGTTTTAAATATCTAAAATGATTTGCAAGCGTCTAAACTGAGCGTGCAGGTGTTCCACCACCTTCACCCCTCCGTTTGCAAACATTACAGAGGTAACCCCCACTGAGAGCACATTAGTGTGTCGCTCTAACGAAACAGAGGGAAACCAGACAAAAGGACTACCCTGTAGTACGGCTCCGTTAACGCATGCATTCGTCTTGAGTCCTCGGAGTACTAACAGCATTCATGCAAGTACTCTCTATTGTGGAAACAAGCCAATAAGAACACCCACCTTCCAACTGATCTGGGGACGCCTCAAAGACACGTGACCAATTCAGACCGACAGGATTCACACGTCTCGTCAAGGGGAGAAGTAGGGAAGTGATTAAGGAGACGAATGTCCCTTCAGGCATTCCCACAAACACTCTGTGCCGGTTTTCTTTGGAGCACAGCCTCTATTATAATGCAAACATCCTGTAGTTCATACAGATTTACTGAAGCTCATACAGATTGTTTTCTGTTGAGACTGTCAACACTGGCTTTTTGTGTTTTGTGAGGCACCTTTAAGCCGTTGTTTTTTTTCTGATGACGAGAAATCCTGGTGAAGAAACACCCGTTTCATAATTGTCCATAGAGTGATTGATTGATTTATCTTTGTTGGTCCAAAGTGGCTGCTTTTCTGTGAAGGCACAGACAATATTAATACAAACTAAAAACACATTTGTGTTTTTGTGTATTCAGCTCGACCGACATCCACCTGCAGAGTATTGTCACCTCAACACGCAGGTGAAGAGGTGAAATCGAAACTCCAGAGTTAAAAGCGAACAACTTCCTGTCTCTCACAGCGTCGCAAACTGACTGAGGACCTCTGGCTGATGAGGTCGGGGGAAAAAAAAGGATCCAACCGGCGCGTGTGGCTGCCAACTGCGCAACACCAAATAGTGCAGCTTTATATAAATGATTCATGCGCCAGCCATAAGGTATGCATGAATCTCTCTCCCCATCCGGCCGCCCTTCTCCTCTCCATCGCAGCACTCCTCTACAGAGACACGACAGGAAAGTACCTCCACACTGAAGCACTATGGGGAAAAAAGAGGCCAGCTGTGGTTTTTTAAAAGGAGGAGACCAAGTCATTTGCTCTTTGTTCCGTCATGCTGTAATGAACAGATAGGTGTGTGCGTGAGAGGAACCTCCATTAGCTGTCGCGAGGAGAAGGGACTCATCCGGTCATAACTTCCAGCTGTCATTTAGCCCCGGGAATACCGGCCCTCGACTTACTGGAGATGGTGTCGGCTCATGCGACACTGCCGTGAAAGGCATATTCTGGTTTATTAAAACTTTGATCTCATCTTTATAGTTTTGCTATGAATGTGTGTGTTGCAACAACGACAATAATATCACTGTTTGAAATTGTGTTGTTATGAAAAAAGGAAATCTCCACCAGACTTGAAAATCCCAGGATCTACAGATTTTGAGGGTTTGGGGCCTCTTTTTGCCCTTTTATTGTATTCCTTTATTAAAACTCCCATTCCCTAACGTTTCCTAGCCACTGCTGAAAAACAGAGCATTTTCTGAAACCTAATATTGGCAGCGGGGCCACGAGTGGAAAAAAAAAAAAAGCGATGCAGGCTTCGGGGAGGGAGGAGAAGTGAGCCAAGAGAGAGTGAGAGAAGTGCAGAGGCAGAGAGAAAGAAATGGAGGCAGAACAAAGAGGAAGAGAGAGAGAGAGAGAGAGAGAGAGAAAGAGAGAGAGAGAGATATGGGCTAAATCTCATCTGGGGGAGACTGATTCCTTGGTGTGGTAAAGGAGGATATGGTGGCTGAAACCTGACCTCCTGGCCAGTGCTGATGAGGCTTTCGGGGGCCCCTAATCCCAGGATGAGGTGTGCTGTAGCTCCAGTCTCTAGAAAGGATTTGGGGATGTAGCCGGTCCGTAAACTGAAGAAAACACTGGCCCTATCGGTTTTCTCCCCGTTCCTTTTTTTTCTCCATCGCTCAGAAAAAGAAGAAGAAGAAAAATACATGGCGGCCACCATCGCTGGCTCCCGGCCAATCAGCTGGATCCAATTTATAAGTAAACGATGTTGAGAGCTTCTCCAGGCCTTTCGCAATGAGGGCTTAGCATGCTATGGGGGTATATGTATTCCCAGGTGGAGTTGAGGAGAAATCCTTCCTCTGGGGTTGAGGAAAAAAAAGAGAAGAAAACATGGGGCCAACATTCCTCGCAGCTCCGAAAATAGATCCCAAGAGCTGGGGAGCAAATTTATTAACGGAGGCCAAAACGCCGCCTGACAAAACAAAAGACTGGAGACAAAGAGGAGGAGGCTCTGCTCAGCAGCACGTTCATGGTTCTGTTGTTGTACAATGTACAGACTTTACAGCAGCCGGCTGTGTTTATGGGGCGATACGTTGATGAGGAAGTGAGACGCTTGGTTCCCAAAATCTGGGCAGGGATGAGTCAAACAAACAAGACTGTCACCCAGGAGACCGCTGTTTGTGAACGCCGACTTATTTTACTGCAGTTCTTTTACAAAACTGATGTGTAACGAACAGTTATTCCCATAACAAATACACTTTTTCTAACCCAAACCACAATACTTTCCTAAACCTAACACAGTGGTTTTATTCCATGTGTTTAATGAATATTTAAAAAAAGAACCTGTATGCATTTTATAGATTTGGGAGTAATCATGGTTTTATTTTGAAAAGACGCAAGCTAAAACAGCCCAGGACCCTGTTTTCCAGAAGATGAAGGGACAGTTCACAACAGACTTTGACTTAAATAATAATTGAACACTTGACTATTTGTAAAATTCAAAACACATTTTCAAAATAAGGCTGATTAATGAGCTTCTGCATGTATTAAAATTACTTTTAATATTCTGAACCCAGAGTAACTTTTTGTTTAAATTAAATACTTGATACTAGTCCATCCCGTAACCAACATTTTGTACTGTATGTCTTCATTATAAACGATTCTTAGGTTTTATTTTGTCTGTTTTTTATTTTTAAGGAATATTATAAAACTATCAACAAATCGTAAACCTCTCACATTTGTGCAGCATGAACCAGCTCATTTGGGTGCATTTGTGCTTGTCATTTTAAATTTCACGGAAATATTCCACTGCTTCCCAAATCTGTTGATTCCTGAGTTCACCAGAAAGCATGCCAACTGTAAATCCTAAAAATAAAACAATATTTCTTTCTAAATTGCACACTAAAATGTTTCTTCTTGGTGCAGCTCTATAAAAACATGGGATCACATGCACTCAAACATGAGGCTCGGGCAGGTTTCAGATCAGAATCGGCTTATGAAAACATTCAAGCCCCCCGCTACCAACCACAGCCTTTCTTACATGGCAGCCGCACCATATTTCCCCGCGGCTCAGTTTAATCTTACTCTCACTTACCTGCCAACACCACTAATAACATCAGAGTGCTTTTTGGGTAAATTGAGCCCAACAAACTCCACGAACCAGGCAGATAATAGAGTAACATCTGCTATTTGGTACAGGATTTTGTCCAGAAAGCATCTAACAGCCTCAAAATTGGTGGCTGCAGAGGAAATTGATCCTCCTTTACTTGAGTTACCTGGCAGTGTTCGTGCCGTTTTCTTCCCGGCACACAGCGAGGGAACCCTGAATTCATGTAGTATTTCTGGGCTGCAGCACCAAGTGTGGTCTCAGTCAGGCGGCCTTTGAGACTCTCCCAAATCACTTTCTTTTCCATTTGTGCAACCTGTGCTTATTTTGTTCTCCGGTCCCCTGAAGGTAAATCTATGGACAGTCTATGTAGGACTCCATCAGATAAATCCTTTGCGCTTTTATCCCCATTTTGTTCTAACTTTTATAACTGTATCTTGTGATTATTTCCTTGTTGATACATTGTTCTTATTCTTAAATTCAACATTTGATCAATACATGGTCAGAAAACTGTACATTTTCTGACCATGTAAGGGAAACGGAAATGTCCTCCAGCTCCTCCAGGGGGATCCCCGAGTCATTCCCGGGCCACATTGTGAGTACAATAGCTCCATTATGTTCTGGGCCTCGGGGGCTCCAGCTATCCAGGTGGCATCCGGATCAGATGCTGAGCCACCTCGAGTGAAGTGAATTAGCCGCGGGGCTTCCCCACGAGTTCCTCACCCCAACGTGAGCCCAACCAGCCCTCCTACAGTCACAAGGCAAAGATCGTAACCCATCGACTTCACCTGAAGGCTCAGCTGCCCTCTTCACCCAAGACCCTCTCCCCAAACCCAAGGCCGAGGGGCGACTGTGGATCAATGGTTAGCAAGTCCGTCTTTCAATCAGAGGATCGGTAGTTCGAATCCCCGGCTCTGCTAGTCCATGTCGATGTGTCCTTGAGCAAGACACTTAACCCTCATTGCTCACCGTTGCTGTGTCTACGGTCTACTGTGTATCATGTAAGTCGCTTTGGATAAAAGCGTCAGTTAAATGAAATGTAATTTTAAAAAGACCGAAATTGCTCCCAACCTGAAGCGGCGAAATCCAACGTTTTCTGGTAAACTCTGGAGTTAATTTGCTCATCGAGTACTTGATTACTTAACGAGTTCACGACCCTTTTGTGGCGGACAGGCAGAGCTTTGCTCTACAGGTGACTCACTTCTTGCAGGTGCTGTAGTCGGAGCAGCGGCTCAGCGGCACGCGGATCACACAGCCGGAGAACGCCACGAACAACGCATGGTGGTCCCGGTCCAACTCCAGACCCAGAACCCTCCGGTCCTCCCCCCGCACGTTACATCTAGGAGCACAGAAGAACACCAACAGACATTTTAGTTTCATTCTCTTTTTCTTCTTTTTTTTTTAATATCGGAGCTGCAGACGACTGGCACAGTCTGGAAATTATACAGAGAGCCAACTGTGAATCGAGCTCGATGCAGATAAGACGTTTTCAAGCTGTGCAGTCAGAAAACAAAAGAAGACACAGGAGAAAAAAGAAGAAGAAGAAGAAGAAGAAGAAGAAAAAGAAAAAGAAAGCATCCCCCTCTGGCTGTACAGGGTGATGCAAAGTGTTACAATAGACCAAAGAGTGGGTGGGCATCAATGCAGAGCACAGAGAGGAGGAGAGGGAACAAAGTGAAAGAAAGATACAAAGAAAGGGACAAAACTAGAGATTTTTCTTTTTTTTTAAGAGTCTGACCTGCTGATTCAACTTCCTTTTTCAGAGCGGCAGCACGGTTTCAGTCTCTCGCCGCTTCGATGTTAGCGGCCATCTGATTGAGCTCATAGATACAAAACTACGAACTTACTTACATATATAAATATGATATCATTAACTTTTATGATATATAAGCTACTTTATTCAAGTACTCTCACCAAAAACTACATTTTTACAAGATTAAGTAGAGCTTGAACGCATCACAACGCCTCCACGGCTTATTTCTGACGTGCAGTAGAGACAAAATTAGAGCTTTACAGTATGTCTTCTTCACTCACACTGAAGAACTCCCACACAAACAACATGTTATGTCTGTATGTGCGTGTGTGTGTGTGCCACTTCTTTATGGCCGCCACAAACACAGAAATATGCCGATCGATCGCCACATCTCGAACAAAGACAGAAACCAACAAAGGAAGAAAGAAAAGAGGGAATACAAATAAAGGACAAAACGTGAACAACCACAAATATAAATAGAAAAAAGGGCAGATTGTCTGACTTGTTGGGGTTGTAGACGTCGATGTCCTCCAGCAGTTGGGTGCTGAAGGACGCGTTGGCTCCCTCGGTGCTGGCCAGGATCTTCAGCACGCGGCCGTTGTCCGAGCCCAGGAAGACCACGGTGTAGTTCTTGTACGGCCCCGCCGACGTGTCCACCGCTATCTGGGTCAACTTGAATCTGTATGAACCCCAAAAAAACAAAAACAAACAAACAAGAAGTGAGACTATGAAGCTGTCTGCCGTTAATTACAGCGGGCTAACGGCGGCAAATGTTCTGATTAGCATCTCAGTGCCGTTGCTTTGTCAAAGTCATTTCCCGCGGTAAACAAAACAAGCAGTGGGCGATCGCTGAGCTCATTGGGTGAAGCGTCAATCACTTCTATCTACCGAACGCACTACTTCCCTTCCTCCGCCGCCTACTTCCTCTAATCCCTTCGTCCTATTAACTCATCTTCCCATCCATCCCTCCGCCCACGGCCGCTCAGCCAGTTCACCCGTCCCCGTTGCTTGAGCCACTTCTCCTCTTCCGGCGTCACAGTTTCTTGTTTAAGAAGTGAATGTCGCTTTATTTGGAGCACCCCTCTTCGCGCTGAAGGGCACCTTGAGCGGCCGCTTACGGAGGGAGGAGCTTCACTCGTTTTCTCAGCCTGCGTTTTCCCAGACAACAAACTTCCTCCAATAAACCCAGTACTTTGCTTCTAGAGCCTTCTCTAAAAAAATTATTAAAAAGGGACACTGGCGGACCTCACTTCTCCCTCATTGCCTCCCAGATGGTCCAGGCTGGTGTGTTTACACCCCCCACACACACACACACACCTGGCTGGCACATCCGCGCAATGACGAGCGTGATGTGCTTCTGGTTAGATTTCATTTATCTAGCTCCTCTCCGTGGGGAGCGGCGAGGCAGATGTGATGTTTTTGGCACCAGATGTGAAGCGGCGGACGTTTTCTCCCCAGTGTGGAGCCCGAGCTGCGTCTGGCTGGCTGTCAGCCTGGCTCTGCTTCAGGAGGCGGGAAGGATGCTCCTGTGTACAGTCTGTGTGTGTGTGTGTGTGTGTGTGTGTGTCTCAGGCTGAGGCTGAGTCTGGGATGCACTGATGGAATCAGGGGAGGCGACTCCAGCCTAGGCGCCCCCACAATCGGGAGAAAAAACCCCGCCACAGCTATAGGATGCCTTTAAATGGGGCAAACCTGATGAAGGGACTCTGTCAGTAGAGAAAACAGTATGACGTGCTCTGTAGCGAGCCTTTGAATGGAGAAAACGTGATAAAGTGTCCTACCGGCACAGGAAAACTTTAAGAAGTGCCCTCGAATGTTCTGCTGATAATCGCGCTCGGCCCTGGAGCTGCGAGGCGTTCGAGTGCGCTGCATTATTCTCGGGAACGCCAAGGGGCGAACAAAAAAAGGGAACTGTGAAGAAGCGACCACAAGTGTAACCCAGAGATACAGAGTGCACGCCTCGTCTCTGATGTGGAGCTGAGACCGACCAGCCGATAAAATCCGGTGGGTGTTAATGAAGGACAAGGTTGTGAGTTCCACCCGAGCTCACTCATCGATACCAATCACAGCCCCGAGCGAGGAAACACTGCTGGTACATAACAGCAGGAAAATAATAAGAGACGGCGGGATTGGAGCTGCAGCCCGGCTCTGAATGTCCAGCTAACGGCTGTGTTTTCATATTGGATTCAATGAAGATGTTCTCAAAGGAGGAGGCCGTCATATATTTAGGATACAAGACGTACGAGGTGGTTCACTAGTTGACAGCAGTAGAGTTTGGAGGAACAGATTTACGATCAAGAATTATGAGGTATTAAAGCTGCAAAATGCTCAGAAAATTCAGAAATGGATGTCAATATATATTTTTGGAACAATCAAGTAATTGTTCAGACGATCAGCAGAAAATCTGCAAAATGTATCTTTAAGTGACATTCTCTGGTCCTCCAAAGGGAAGATGTGCTGCTCTTCTCTGTTGGTGAACTGGATATCTTTCAACGTGAGACATTTGAGGATTTCTCCTCGTGACACTACATTTTATTTTTAAAAATTCTCCAAAAAATAACCCAACTAATGATCTATTATAGGGACTGTGAGGACCTTTTAACTGGTTACGAAAGATTGTCTGTTTCTCTGTAGTTATTCTTAATTCTTTTGTTCTTGTAGGTCGAAACACAACCTGGAAACCCGCCAGCTGTTGTCTGGCGATGACCTTTTCTAAAATGATCGTCTTGCTTCTACATTCGCTGTAAACAAAAAGCAGCACACGGTCAGGCCGACAGCCGGCGGGACCAACAGCGGGAGGTTTTCTAAAGGGACTCGGAAACACAACCACTTGAGTCCACGGGGATCTTGCAGTAGCACTAATTAAGAAGAAATAACTGGTGGGCCGATTGATTATGAAAATAGTTGTTAATTGTGGCCTTATATTTAAAATGCGTGCAATGTGGGCAATGCCCTAATGATTCATTTTATTATGTGTGTGTTCAGCATTCTTACTTGATGAACTGTTGAGGTCGTTAATCAAAATCGTCACTGATTAATTTCCTGTCAAATGTTTCAGCCCAATAAAGTTTGAGGGTAACTTTTAATTAAAAGGAATAAACTCTTAATTTGTGTTGATGCTGGGATGGAGGGAGGGACTCTTCTTATTTAACGACATGCGTTTTATCCATTGTAGGGTGTGGTAATAAAACCAGAATGTGCCTTTCATTAAACTGACCTGCTGGTGGTCCGGGTGAAGTAGGGCCTGTCGTTGACCGAGGGGACGGCCTCGTCCATGAGCGGGTAGGACTTGATGAAGGTCAGGGTGTCGTCGGGGAAGGTGGTGGACGACTTGTAGGCAGCCGCCGAGCCCTCTCCGGCGCAGCATCCCGGCCTGCGGCAGCAACAGTTAAATAAATAAATACAAACAAAACATCAGGAGAGAGCTCAAGTTTCAACGGACACAGATGTAAAAACACCCGGCAGCTGTTTGGCTGAGGGGGGTGAGCGGGAGGAAAAAAAATAAAAGAGATGTCTTGTGTCACTGTTTGGTTTGTTTTTTTCTTCGCAGATGATGTCTGTGTAGAAAAATAACAGCAGCAGCTGCGACAAAAAAAAAATGAAAATAAAAAAAAATCCATTGTGAAAGGCAGGAAAACATGTTCTTGAGAAGTGACAGTTTGTTAGTTAAAAGATATTCTCACCTCGGTTTCGGGACCTGGTCCTCTGGAACTGGTGTCCACGCTGTCTCGCTGTTCCTCTGCTCTTTGAATTTGCCGCTGAAGGCCTTCTCGATGTCGTCCATGTAGAAGGCGCAGACTGCTGAGCCTGTGATGCTGTCGAAGGGACCACAAAGACGGAGACATTAGAGGCTGCAGTTCAGCACCTGGTCCAAAGGCTGGCACAACCTCAACATGTATACGTGAATAGACAACTTTATTTATCCTGGCATCTGTCGTCCTGCCGTTATTTGCCTTCTCTTTTATGAGTTATTGTTTGCTTTTGTAACTTTGTGAAGGGATAGATCCGAGAAACCGTGTCGAAACCGGAATGAAAAGACTGGGGCGACTGTGGCTCAGTGGTTAGCAGGTCTGACTTGCAATCAGAGGATCGGTGGTTCAATCCCCGTGTTGTTGTGTCCTTGAGCAAGACACTTCACCTTAATTGCTCTCCGTTGCTGTGTCTACAGTCTATTGTATAGCATGTAAGTCGCTTTGGATAAAAGCATCAGCTAAATAAAAATGTAATGAAAAGCAGCTCGGAGAGAAACCAGAGCATTGAACTAGATCATTTCAGAGATAATAAAATGTGTGTGATACTGGACGACAGGACGTACCTATTTTCCTTCTTCACCCTCTGAACCCAAAAACGCCCCAAAACTATCACAGCCAGAAGCTGCAAAAAAATCTTTCCAACAGTCCTTGAACCCTCATAAAATTACATTTTATTCTACACATCTCAACAACATTCCTGTGAAACTTCGACTGAACATTGGTATCACTTGTAGGCACTGGGTACAATGCTGGATTTATAAATTCCATTGTTTGCCAATTTCTTTAAAAAAAAAAAATTGCTGTTTTTTTATCCTTTTTTATTTACAAAATACTCCACTTCTCCACATTATGTGCTGTTTCCATAGAGGGGCCGGACTTTATATTGCAGTGACAATCAAGGCCAGACCAAAAAAAAAAATCGCCCTCCTCTCGTAAATCCTCCCCAAAAAAAACATACTCCAACCCGTGAAGCGACATTACCAACACAGATCCCAACCTGTTGGCCTGCGTGGTGAAGACGCCGAGCACGGCCGGCCGGTGGTTGATCTGCAGCACGTTCGTCAGCGACTGCAGGACGTCGAAGTAGAAGAAGGAGTCGCCCGGCACCGAGCAGTTGAGCCGGGCTTTGAGGAACGACGTCCAGTAGCGCTCCAGCACCCTCGGCGAGCCGCCGTTGTCGTTCTTGCAGACGCGCGCGACTCTGGAGAAAACCACCTGAGGGGAAGGAAGGGAAGGTCAGGCAGAGCCAGCGTGGCGCGCTGAACAACGGCATGGTGATTGGTCTGAGTAGAGAGCGATGGCTTTGGACTTCATTCCACTCCATTCCAGACGCAACACCGTCTGGCGAGCGTCTGGTCTGAAACGACTTCGCTCACCTTGCCAAGAGTGGTGTACTCCACTGCGATCTCGCTGAAGAAGAAGTACACGTAGTTCCCGTACTCAATAGCGTGGAGGAAATGGGGCTCTGTGGGAGATGAGAAAAGAGAAGATATTTTTTTTTATATGAATGTTTCGGGGGGGGGGTAGAACCATAAGAATAACATGCATTGCATTGAAACAGCAGAGCTGGTTCTGGATCAGTGCTGATAAAAAGATCAAGTCAGAAATAAGTCATTTTATAGCATCGGAACACAGGATTGAATCTGAATCCGTTGGGATCCTTTATTGAATCTATTTGGTTCGCGAGCCACCGTCCTTTCGTCCGGTCGGAATCACAGTCAACCGAATACTTTTTGGTTCAGTTTAAAGTGTTCACAAATTAAAGCGGACAAAAAAATCCCGAGATGTATTTGCCGGAAAGGCCCATTGGAGCCGGGGGAAGCGTTTCTTATTGGTGGAGAATGGGATCCGCACCAACCGAGCGGCGTGAAGCAGAACGACGGGAATCTCGCTCGTCTTCTGTTACCCGTGTCCATGTCAGCATTCTTGATTTAAAATTCGCAATCAGGTCGGATCACAACCTCCTCGCAAGCGGTCTGGGGCCCGGTTGTCGTTTTGTTCCGCACCGTAAACACAATTCCTGCGTTCACAGCTGTCCAAATGAACCGCACCGGTTACGATTGAAACGGGTTTGCGAAAGCGCCCGACGCGTCTGAAGACTCAACCGAGATGAGTCGTCAGCACTTTGTGGGTTGAGAAAACCTCTCGGAGTAATTAAAAAGCACAATACATGACTTTTCAAGCACTATAACAACAGGTGTAGCCTCCTGAAACGATTAACTGACAAGAAAATGAATTAGCAACAATTAGTGATAATCTGTTAATTGTGCAAAGTCGGTTTTTTTTTTTCAATGGAACGTGGAAAACATCTGCTCGTTGCGTTGCTGGAGGGCTTATTGTCGTCGAGACAGATACAAGACAATAGTATGTGTCTTTTAATTGCCATTGTTTGGCAGTGGTGTGAAAAAGAGCGCTGCATTGTTGGACAAGCACAGAAGCTCAGCGTGGGCCAAAACGCTTACGATATTAATGTTAATCGCTTACGTAATCTGGGGTCGGCTAGAACATCAGAAGCTGCCTGGATGTTTACGTCAAAGGGGCCGAGGAAGGATAAAGGATTTGAAAGGAGATTGAATGCTGCGGTTGAATAGCCTCGTCGAGGAAGCTTCCTAACGAGGAAGGTTCCTTACGAGGAAGGTTCCTTACGTGGAAGATTCCTAACGAGGAAGGTTCCTTACGTGGAAGGTTCCTAACGAGGAAGGTTCCTTACGTGGAAGATTCCTAACGAGGAAGGTTCCTTACAAGGAAGCTTCCTTACGAGGAAGGTTCCTTACGTGGAAGATTCCTAACGAGGAAGGTTCCTTACGTGGAAGGTTCCTAACGAGGAAGGTTTCTTACAAGGAAGGTTCCTTACAAGGAAGCTTCCTTACGAGGAAGGTTCCTAACGAGGAAGGTTCCTTACGTGGAAGGTTCCTAACGAGGAAGGTTTCTAACAAGGAAGGTTCCTTACAAGGAAGCTTCCTTACGAGGAAGGTTCCTAACGAGGAAGGTTCCTTACGAGGAAGGTTCCTTATGAGTTCCTAATGAAGTTGAATAACCAGGAAGTAAAGTAAGAGGCCACCGTGATAAAGAGCAGGTCGATGCCTCCTTTCTTATCTCCTTAGCATAGGGAGCACTGCCGTCCCATGATTCTTTGCGGTCATCAATGACCTCAAAGAATCCTTCTTAGTCGATGAATTCTCCTTTTGCCGCATTAAGTTTCCATCACGGTTTGGAAAAGACGTAGGACAGAACTATTCGGGCTATTTCACTGTTAAAACAGCTTTGGGTTGATGACATTCATTTGAATCGGTCACAGCTGACATGAGAGCTGTCTGGATGTTTTACTACAAAAAAGGGGGCGAGGAAGGATAACAGATGTCAAAAGAGAATTTGTCCTCCTCTGAACTCTGTGAATTCTGCCGTTTTCGCAGACTTGGAATCTCGATTCAAAACGTCTCCCGTCTCCTCAACCCGACACCGATGGCGGCCCCGCTGTCGCTGAACGCGCTCGACTCTTTCACGCCGCCGCGCTCACTCACCTCGCAGCCATTTGGAGTCGTACTTGACCGTCCGCAGCACGGGGCTGCTCTCTCCCAGACTTCTGTAAATCACCGCGTCGCTCGCCAAGAAGTCCGTCATGGTGGCCGAGTAGAAATCGCCACCTGAGGGAGGGAGATTGAGATAAATTGTCAGGGATCACAGTTCCCTGGAATAACCCACTTCTTTCAAGTGTCTATTTCGGTCACAGGTGACTTGTATTGCCCTTTAAGAAGAGGCAGAGGATGAGAGCTGCAGGAGAATGTGTCACTTTTAATGACAGCCTGCGTGAACTCTGCATGAATGTCAGTGGAAACCTGGCAGGGCCGCGTGCAGGTTCTGGCTCTCGCCTCCGCTCTCCGCTGAACCCGACCCCCTGCATGTCCAAAGTATCGGCTTCCTTCTCCGCTATGATTAGTGCGGAAAATCTAACCGCTAATCAGAATCCATCAAGGGTACAAATTCAAAATTACAGCCTGTGATGATTTGAGCCCCGAGACTTCATTACTTTTACCCAGAGAAGAGGAGCGGCGTGGTTCAGTCGTATTGAGACGGCTTTTATTCCCTCTTCGGCTGGGATGAAACAAATCGGGCTGCATTTAGACCACCATTGTGGGCATTGATCTTTGTCAAAATTACATTTATCTTTTAAAAATCGATTTGGATTTAAACTGTATGAAGTTTAAAGTGAAAAATAATTTCGCCAAAGTTTTAAATGCAAAAACTTGCACAAACTTTGAATGATCTTTTAAATAAAAAAGGAATATCCTATTTATATATATATATATTAGGGCCGGGACTCGATTAAAAAAATTAATCTAATTAATTAGAGGCTTTGTAATTAATTAATCGAAATTAATCGCATTTTAATTGCATATAAATATTTGACCTGAGAACAGTGAGAAGTAATTTTTTTCACATGGATTTTTAGTATATCATTGAATAATGATCCGTTGGTTATTTTTTCAGACGTGGACTTAGTTACCCTGGTCCTGAAACCAGTCATCTGGTGGAGTGTGGGTTGGGTGTGGGTCCTTGTAACTTTACTCGGAGTCGGGCTAAGGTCCACGCTAACTCCTATATGTTTTGCGTTCTGGTGATATTTGAGGCTCGATGTGCTGCGGTGATACGCAAATTCCTTGTTGCATAGCTTGCACACAACCATGCTCTTGTCGACGCTTCCATCCTTTCGTTTTTTAAAATAGAATTTCCCATCCACGGGGCCAAGCAAAGCGGTCTCGTCAGCTTCTTCGTTCATGTTCACTGTGGTTTGTTGTTGTCGGAAGTCGAGAACGCTAGTTGGTGCTCCAGTATAATCGGTCTGTCGAAACTCATTCATTGAAAAACGTTCCGCGGTGCAAAAATAAGTGTGCTTAAAATTATGTTATTTATTTTTTGCGTAATTAATTAACGCGCTAAAGTCCCGTAATTAATTAATCTTAATTAACGCGTTAAAGTCCCGGCCCTAATATATATATATACTGTATGATTTCTGACACAGTTTCACAACTGCATTATTCCAAATTGAACTATGACGCATATTAATGAGGCATAATCACCAGAAGAGCTTCTAAAGGCAGATTGTTCTGCTTTAGTCTGGTGTTGTGACTGTTCCCAGTGAGAGCAGAGTGTTTTAATAAACCCCCGTTTAATCATTTAATTAGAATTATTGCCAAAAACGTTAACAAAATTAGAATTAACGCCTTCAAACTCGATGCCAAAAACGTGTTTCGTGAGCTCACAGAACCTTTGACCGAAATCTAACTCTTGATTGCGGGGGGAGGTTCCCAAGAATCAAACGGAGGACAACCAGGAAACGTGGTTAAAACCCACCGTGACAATAAAAACCCTGAACTGTAAATATCACTGGGACTTTTAAGAACCCGTTTGGACTAATGACACCGATCAGCAGCTGTGGGACTTGAACATGTGACATATCATTCCTTGCTCACCTGCGAACAAGCCCACGTTGGACTGGCGGGACTCGAAGGGACACCGGGCCTGGCCCACCACCTCCTCCCCTTCCTGCTCCAGCGTGGACATCTAGGTCAGAGAGGACACAGCGAACACTTTACAAAGCCACATAAAGCCAACAATCCCTCACTGTTTACACGTGTCAACAAACTAAAGTCTCCGGAGCAGCGAGAGGAACGTATTAAATCAACTTGGGATTATTACAAGGCAACACAGGCGCCGTACAGATAGTTGTTATTTTATTTGATGTGCCGTATTCGGGCCGGGTGGGTGAAAGAAGAAACGCGTGAAGTCGTAGGTCCTGCTGTCTCGAGCCGAGAGGACGGTTTATCTCTCAGCCGCAGATATTGAGCTGCTGCTCTCCAAACCGCTGTTAACAAGGTCGCAACGCTCAGGTAGGACGATGAGTGAGTGTGTGTGTGTGTGTGTGTGTGTGTGTGTCTCGAGTTTGAACGCATTGATTCAACACCTTTTGTTGTAACCACAGACTGAACCATGGAAGGTTTCCATATTTAGACTGAGGAGGAGTGACATAAAGACGTCGTATACGTCTCTGGTAGACCTGTCAGTCACTGTGTAGTCCCGCCCTTAACGCATATACTGCTTTATGGTCTGTTTGACTCTGAATGACCATAACTTACTAAATGAACATCATGCTGTATTAAAGAAGACTTGAAACTGGAGATTGAGACATAAACTAATGCTTACAATGTTTACTGAGGGAATAAATCAAGAGAGAAGTAGAGCCATTTATATAGACTTCTATACAACCAGAGGAGTCGCCCCCTGGTGGTCAGTAGAGAGAATGCAGCTTTAACACATGAAGCATAGGCAGTTTTCCCTGCAGGACATTCAGGATCTGAAATGGATCTATAACGCCATAAAACTCTCCCTCTCCCTCTCACACACACACACACACACACACACACACACACACACACACACACACACACACACACACACACACACACACACACACACACACACACACACACACACACACACACACACACACACACACACACACACACACACACACACACACACACACACACACACACACCCTTCATGCCGAACCCTGAACACAAAGGGCCAGTGTGGAGTGGACATAATAATGGGAACACTTACACAACCCAATCGGGGCGTCGTTCCCCTAATTACATCAAACCAGGTCCATCGACACAGTTTTACTTGTTTGGTGCATCATTTTGCTCGACGTGTCTCGTCCTGTGTGATGAGTGTCGTACGTCACCGTGGTTACGTTTGGATTGTTCGTCTGCCAACGGACTTCAGAAGCAAATTATCTCATCGCTAACTGGGGCACAGTAGCGCTATCCGGCTGTGATTTCTTTTATATGGGAGGAAGTTCCTACATTCACACCCTGTCTGCTGTAGAAGCTGAGATTTTTGGTTCAAATTTGAATCAGATGACAACAACAAAAACGGCAAAGAAGTCCCTTCTTTAACCCATTTCCGCAGACTGACTTGCATGCAATGTCGTGGCTTTACTGCTTTATTTCATCCTTGATATTATAACGTATTCCACTAAATTATTGTCTTTACATATCTGATTTTCTTATCGTAGCGATTGTTGTTATTGTTTCATCTTCGGGACTGTTTTATCAGGCTTTCTTTTGTTTCATTGCTTCACTTCTGCTGCTTTGTCTATCAAAGCAATTTGTAAACTATTGTAAAGGTGCTGCATCAATAAAGTCATTATCATTATTATTAGAAAATATATTGCTCACTGATGCATCATCTATCCAATACTATCATCCTAACCGTTTTCCATTTGCTTTTATTTCCACCTCGGAGAGAAGACAGCAGTCAGGGGCTGCGCTGCGTTCGTGTGACAACACAATTATCCAGACAAGAAGAAGAAGAAGAAAGCCGCCGATCCAGAACCTCACCTTTGCCTTGTGAACTCTGCATAAACGCCCCGAGACATCTGCACAAACACACTTCGGCTCCTTAAAAGATGGAGGGAGGGTGGGGTGGGGGGGGGGGGGGGGGTGGTGCGCGTTTACACCTCTGAACCTGACGCAATCCGCCACAACAGCTCTGCCCTACATCTCGCTTCTGCCAAGTGTTCCTCATTGTTCAGACAGAGTCCGGGCTTTGTGGCGTGCTTACTCGAACAAAAAGGGCTCAAAAGACGGAAAGTGCTTTTCAGGCTTCGGCAGGAAGCTGGCACGCGAGGAGACGCAAGGAAGGAACATGAACATGAGACGTGAGTCACGGGGGTTTTGATCAGCGGGACAATAAATCTAGACGCTATTAGGAATTATATAGGTCAGGCTTTATAATGGTTTGCTTTGAGAAATGCCCGAAAAAAATTAGATTTTGTATTTCATTGAATTAGTTTAAGGACTGTTGGTGTTTCTCCAAAATAACACTCCAGCAAATGTGACCTTGAACCCAGAAGAGTCAAGAAAAGAAGAGAATCAAGAAAAACGTGTTCGAGTGAAATCTCATCGGCCCGATTGTGATCGTGGGAAGAGAAATAAACTCGGTGCTCTACAATCAGCAATCAGGGTTGCGCTCTTGAGAAATTAAATGAAATCCTGCTTTGAATCTGATTAGAAACTCCACAGTATTGACCGGACCTCTCGCCCGCAGAGTGACATAATTTGAAGCAGTTTGTTAATCACCCCCCCCCCCGCAGCCCTCAGAAGTCAGAGAGAACTGCGGCTTCGAGAAAAAAATAAAACAAAACAGGATCGTTACCCCGACACGCAGACGGACGGGTTGAACGCCTCACAAGGGCGCACGCCGTTGAAGACGGCCTCTCTGTTGTCTGCAGACAGGCGGCTGTCTCGCCTGTCTGGTCGCCGAGGCCGCGCCTTCATGGTTGGGCGTCCATTCGTGTCTTTGACCAAAAACACAGGCCTCTCGCTCAATCCCCTCTTGTCCTCCGCTGAGTCCCAGAGGCAGATTCCTTCATATGATTTACTCTCTCTCTCTCTCCAGCTGCATGGATAGACATCTCTCACATCTTTTCTTTTCCAGGCTAGGGGAAAATGGCGAGGGAATCTGTGGAGGTGTTCTGCGTAAATCAGCCGCTCTGTGGCAGAGGGATGATGATGATGATGATGATGATGATGATGATGGTGGTTAGCTGTGGGTCGGTATGCCGTGCTATCAACATTTTACATCAATCTTCACGCTGTGCGTGAACCTTTGGACTCACTGAGCGATGAGACTGTGCAGGTCTTCTGAGACAACCTGAGACATCACGGGTCCTGTGAAAAACACTCTCCAGGTACGATTGTTGAGATGTGGGATTCACTTCATAAGCTAGACTGGGCAATAACTCAATGTGATCAAGTAACCCCTCCCCCAATTGTCCAATCGGGGCTTAGCAGCCATAGCTAGGCGGCGTAACTGTTAGCCTGTCTGCTCTCTATAGATAACATCTCCGTTCATAACAGCTGTACAATCTTTATACTCACCCGTTTAGATTATGATAAGGCTTAAAGTTAGCCGTAAGTAAGGGCCGTGGCCTTTTTGAGTGACAGGTGGGTGCAGTTTCAGGTCGCTCTCTGCTAGCTGTCTGATTGGGGCAGACACTGTTATTTATTCCTTGTGGTTATAATTTGTTTTTTAAATGCCAGGGCATTTGTTTTCATTAATTGTGTTGGTTCTTAAATTACTTACTTACTTTAATTACTTTGTTCATTTTTCATCCTTTTGTAATTATTGCCCTTTACACATAATTGTTGTTGTTGTTGGCGGTGCTGTTCTGGGAAACTTTCTATTATCGTTCCATTGTAAAGGGCAAAACTCAAGACTCTCATCTGATCGCAGATCCAGAGATTTAATCCTGTATTAAGTGCCAACAAAACTAAATGACACCACGCTACAATGCTTGTGTTAAGGCGTAAACCTTGAAGTGACTCCTTGAGGCGGACTCAGCTAGTTCTCAGGTCAGCGCACTAGAAAAAACAAAAACCAACCCAGTGAAATGTCAAAATGTCTTGATTTACTCAGCTCCCCTCTGGATTCATAACAGCGAGTCTCCCCCACACTGTTAGATTTACGGTCGGTGCGGTAGGCCTCGTACTCCCTCCTCCTCCTCATCCTCCTCCTCCTCCTCCTCCTCCTCTAATGGCCCCGCTGTGAATCACAGTCCAAACCCGTGATGTCACCGCCGAGGCTCCGACCACGGCATCACGTCGGGCCCTCGAACCGCGAGCTCGACTTTTGCATCGTCCTCAAAACAAACGTTTCCAAAGTGCCGTGTTCATTACTGCCCCCCCCCCCCCTTCTCGTTTCATCTCCTCCTTCTGCTTTTGGCGTTATGAAAAAAGAAGAAAAAAAGAAGCTGTTGCATTATTGCCTTCATCAGCCCATCTTGTGTTCCTTCCACAGATTGCTCCTCGCCGCTCGTCTTGTTGAGCAAACAGATTATTCCGCCACAACAGGAAGCGTTTGAAGTCACCCGGCCACGTAAACATACCAACGTCCCCATCTGACACGATTGGTGTCCCCTCCCTTTTTTTCTTTTTTTATATGTTTAGTCATTTTCCAGTTATTTTTCCCACAGCCTTGACCCGTCAGCTGTGCGTTGCGTCATGGCTGAAAACACATATTGAAGCGCTGGCTGCCAGACGTCTCTCACAGCCGGGTGTTTGTGTACGTGTTACTTCGTATTAAATGTCTCTTGTTCCACCGTGATGCCATCTCTGCACAGATGTGCTCCATCTGAAGAGAGCTGCTGGAGTTCAACGTAACAGCATTGCAGTGCAGTAAGAGTTGCGTAATGCAGCTTCATATCGTGTTTATGTTTTTTTTTTAGGCGCAAGATGCTACCGGCAGAATTATTGTTTTTCGTGCACTTTTTTTTTTTCATGTATTATTCATGCACAGAATATTTTGTATCCTACATTCACTGAAGTTTACCACTACATAATTATACATCATTTTACAAATATACAAAATTTCAGAAAACTAGTACTGCAAACATTTTTTTCTTATTGTCTGTTATCAACGGGTGTAGTTTCATGGTGATGTCAAAAACTTTAAAATTTGTTTTTTTTCTCAGACTGATCCAGAAATCTCCACTTCAGCAGCTCTTCAATACACCAAACTTTACACTTTCATTCTTCCCTTTATTCTGAAGGTTTCTACTGAGGGACGTCTTCATCTATCATTCAGAGCCTGATTTATTCAACATTTTATAACTAAAACATGGCCAAAATTTATTTAAATTGCCGTTGACAGTGTTTTCTGAGTCATGGAGAAATTCAAAGACAGATCCAAAATCAAACAGGCTTTATCCAGATGTTTTGACAGAAATGTATGCAAATTAGCACATACCTAATAAGATGTTGCCTCATTTGCATCGTTAAAGAAACCTATTGAGAAAACTTGTTTTAACTCTAATCACCTGTAGTATCTCCAATTAAAGTTATACATGTTATCCATATAACTTCATAGCTCTTCATATAAATAAAATGATTGTGTCTAATTTTATTATCATATTATGCTATGAATGTTATCTTTTACAAACTTTATTATTCAACTGTAAAATATCTAACTTTATTAACTATTTTCACACTTAAGTGACTTCATATTTCATAACCCTCTGGCTTCACTGTCTCAATGGCTGTATGGTGCATGCATGTGTCCCAGTCGGGATGTGCAACCGTCGGTTTGCACAGATGTTGAAAACATCTGCTCCGCGTCAGCTGCGTTCATGTGCACTCACGACGCGATAATAACGCCGTCACAGAGAGCCGGCGCGGCGCTAATGTGGCGCGAGTTTAGTTTCGTCACTTCCGAGAGCAACTTCCTCGACCGGGGTGCATCTCCCCACCGCCGTCCTGTGACGCGAGCTCGCTCTCTTACCTTATAGTTCCGGCAGGAGGGGTTGAAGGCGTTGGTGCCGCAGGCGAAGAGCGTCTCGTCGTTGCGCGGCACCAGCACTTTGATGTAGTTGTAACATTCGTCCTGTCGGATGGAAGAAAATAAACACAACAGGTTTGACGTTACTGTGCGTGAGGAGCCGGGTCCGTGGAGTCGAGCAGGACTTGCAGCAGGTGGATGTGCATTTCGCTGGCTGACACGCGCACACAGCCTCCTCTCTGTTTTACCGTCATTATCGTAATCCCCAGGCTGATTTTTGTGGGGTTTTTCATTCTTAATGCAGCTCTGGGGAGACGCGACGCCAAAACGCCACAGTGTGTCGTCTCCTGATGGATGTGCACACCGATTCTGATAAGCTACCTGCACACCGTTGCTTATTGCAAATCTTCTCTGTGCAGGAAAACGAAAGGCGGAGGCGAGGGAGTGAGACAAATAAATGTAAATGCGTGTGTGTCTGGGAGATAATACTCACGCTGTTTTTCCCTCTCACGGTGCACTTCTCCACATCCTTCGTCTTCCAAGTCAGCTTCTGAAAAAAAAAATGAACAAGACAGCCAACTGTCAAGCTCAAGGACAAGCTGTTTCTCACCATCCCGGCTTTTGTTGCTCCCGATCGTTCAAGTGCCATTACGAGACAGCTGTGATGAAAATCTCATTAACTTCAATAAACTGTCGTGGAAAAACAAAGAACAAGCAACAAACAAACGGATAAATATCAGGGAAGCCCGCACAGCTCGTCAGTGGGAAGCTAAACATGGTTTCTCAGTGATAAAAAAAAGAATGAAAGAAAACTACTCAAAATAAATCTGGATCCGTGAACAGAACACAAACACTGGAAATCAAAGGATGTTTGCATCGCTTCACAGTCTATATGAGGAGCAGACAATTAGCTCCAATTAACCCAATGGACAGAAGCTCGACACAAACACACACACAAACACACACACACACACACACACACACACACACACACACACAGACAGACACACAGACAGACAGAGACACACACACACACACACACACACACACACACACACACGCACACACTTCCTGTGTCAGCGCTGGAAAAAAGATCAATCTTGACTAGTTCAATGTGCTCCCTTCAATTGTCGTCTGATTTACAGACCGGGATTTTCTCAGAGCTCATAAATACCCCAGATGAGGCTGGATGTTGTCTAACATCCTGCTTCAGTTCCACATCATTCTTTCGCCAACAGCTCCTGACAGCATTTGAGCGGACAGGAAGCTCGACGTCTCACTCAGTGATGTTGAGCGAACACCTGTGCATTATGGGACGGCGTATCCAAGCAGTAGAAGCTCATCGCGACCGGGATCTTTTGATCTGCAGTCAAAGCTGAGCCTTTGCTAAGCCACGCCCCCTCATGCTACTCCATCAGAGCTACAATGGAGCCCACACTGTCACTAACTGCACTCCCAGAAGGTCGTTCACAATACGAGTTGGAAGGATTTATCCGGAATGTCGAAGCAGCAAAATCAGGTATAAAAAGATAGAAGCTAAAGCTCACGGATCACAGTGTTAAAGTGAACCACCACGTCACCACATTAAGGAACAGGAGCTGTCGGATGCTACGCTATGATTGGTCAGTCTGCATTCAAGGGGCGGGAGATGACAAAGGAAGTCTCGATTTGATCAACTTCTGAATGCAAACTCTTCTTTCTCCTGCACGAATGAAAGTTTCAACTAGACCTGTCTACTTCTCCATAGACTTGAACACATATACATGTTTTTGTCGGAGATGTTTGCACATTGTTTGATATGAACAATATTGTTATGCTGTATGAGTACCTTTGAATGTAGTTTATTTTACAGTAATGCTTTGTGTTTCCACCAAACGGAAGAGAAACTTCAACAACAAAAACAGTCCAAGTCCTATCCACGCTTTAGATGCTGAAAAGTATGAACTGAACAAACTTTTTCTTTCATCACATTTCTTTCTCTTTTTTTTCCCTTAAGTTTGTCTTAAATTTGTTTCATGGTGTTCTCAACTACGACCTTACAACAAGCCACCCTGTGGTATAATATATTTTGATGCCTTATTGAAGCCGAGGGGTCATTCCTCTCAGACCAAACGTTCCTGAAAAACAATTTGTCCCAACGGCCCCTCGTTCCTCTTGTTCTCAGAGCTGGTTTTCCATTTCAACGGAAAGCTTTCAGTCCAGCAATCAGACCAGAAACTACTTAGAACAGCAGGTGAATGCAATCGAACTGCCGGGTACACAGGACCAGGCCTCTGAATTGTGGAGGGTTTCCTGCTTTACACATTCAAACCAACATCATGTGATTTCCTCTGCATGCCCTATGAGGAATGCATTAAAGAACAAGGCATACTATTATTTAAAAAGATGTTTTTTACTATGAACAAATCCCTTGGAATAGCTCAAACCACTGATGTGTTAACCATTCGCTCAACGGGTGCGTCGCTCAGTCAGCGAGGGAGCGCAGCGTCGAGCGTGACGTTGTTCGGATGAGCAGTTCTTCAGAAAGCTGCAGCGACACCGAACGGCAAGGAAACCGGCACGCTCCCAACGTGCACTAGTTTCCTAAAACAGCTGTTCTGGAGATGTGAGGTGGACTCAAACTGTGATCATGGTGCTGAAGGTACTCGTCAAACACGTGTTGGGATCAAGTCTTTATTTTGTTCTTCTCCAGAGACTTGTTCACAATAAACAACACTGAATATTGCCAGCCTTATTATTTAAGGGAAGTTGTTGCACATCTTTTTATTTTTATTTTTTTAGGTAAAACCACAATAGAATCAATAAGCTCAGAATAGAGTCTGAAAAGTGGGAAATAACTCGCTTGTAATAAAACGCATGGAGCGGTACTCGACTTGTCATCTCAGCGCTCTGTCCTCCGGGTCCGTGCACGGATCATCTCCGACGCCACTTTGTGAAGATCTGACACGATTCAGTGCGAGTCAGCATTATGGTAATAGGGCTCTGCCTTGTCCGCGCTCGATTTGGTTTACTAATAATTACTTATGGCCACCCAAGACCGGGGAGAGCAGTGAGGGGGAGAATGTGAAAAGAGAGCCCGGTGTGAAAAAATGAAGAGCTGGTTTCGAAATGAGCCCCCGAGTGAACGAAATGGATCAGTGATGACGAAGACGCACCATTTTCTGGTGATGCGAGTTAGTCTCAGGAATGGGAGAGCAAGAGGCAGAACAGTCTTCAATGAATTTCCACTCACGTCTCTGCGATCACACCGGAGGCGGCGGAGGTTTGGATAAATGGATAAACAAATGCATCATATAATAAACATTCAATATCGAAAGTTCTCACATAACGTAACTGGAAAAAAAGATAAACTGACATGGTGCTGCTCTAAAGCTGACCCAAATCAATAGTGTAGGTCTCCCCGACGTGGAGCGGTGGCCCTATCGGAGTGAATATCCGTGTTCGCCGCTAATCTAAATGCAACCAAACAAAAGTCCGGGCCTCGGAGGGCTTTTATTTAAGTGCAATCGTGTTTGACAAATGAGATTCAGATAGGAAGGAGCGTGGCACTTCAAATGCCACAAGAGCCGCGCTCCACTTGTATTGGATATATGTCTGAAGAGAGATTGCTAAATACGTGAATGAAAAGGCAGGCAAAGGCAGAAAGGAAAATAATGAGTCACAAACATTACAAGAGATTTTCATAAAAACTCCCACTCCCAAAAACCAGAGCTGGTCTTCAGAGAGCCCTGCCAGGCATCGAGCCCTTCTTTATACATCTTAAAGAAATATCACCAGCAAAATCACACGTTCTGTCATATTTTATACTAAATGACCATAGAATCCTGAAACCTATTTTACCATCTAACAAATAAAGCTGGGTAATTCTCTACTGGGAAGTCACAGATTATTGGTATTGGTAAGGACTACGAGTCAATACAAAGCGCAAACAGACACAAATATTTTAAACTCCAGCGAGATATTTGTGCATCAGCGTTGAGATTCTCATACTAACTCCTGCCGTCGTTGGATCAGAACTATTGGGAATATATATACACTTATTGTAAGTCGCTTTGGATAAAAGCGTCAGCTAAATGAAATGTAATGTAATAATATATTGTTGCAGGATGTGTGTGGGCTTCCAGAGCTCGACCTCACATGTGTACAGAGACTGGACGAAACTCTGTGTACAAATATTAGGGATGCACCAATACCGGTATCGGTGGTCGATACTGCGTTAAATACTCGTACTCGCATCGGTTTCAATGGCCGATACCAAGAACCGATACTCACTCAACAGTATTTCACTACAACAAACTGGTCGCGCTTTGTGGAGAAGCAACCCCGTGGCGGAGCCGGAGACACTCTTCTCTGTCTCAACTGTCTCAGCAGTCTCGACTTCTGAGCAGCCAATCACGCTATCCAAGTTGTTTTGCCGTCCAATCAGATGGCCAGTTTGTCTCAACAGCAGAATCTGGAGCCGCCATCTTGGATCCTCGCTACGCAGCGCTCACTTCTTTCAATAGACAGGAGAAAAGTGAGACGCGAGTACAATACAAGACTTTATCGATATTGTGCTTATTAACCGGTGTTGCATACGTGTGTATGACATATTAGTGCTCATATTAGTGCTCTTGTTAGTGGCTGACAGCCCCGGAGTTACTTGTAATCAGTCCGTCCCAACGCGACGCAAATGTTTCGCGCGACCAGATTACATGTAAAGTCTATGCACAGACGCGTGTGGTTGCGACAGACGCAAATTTACGCCGGCGGCACGTTAGACGCGAGAGTTGAAATTGTCCATGTTTAATACATCTATAATTGAGAAGCTCTGCTCGTCATCACCGCCGTCCTGCCGGTTTGAATCAAACGGCTGCTGATCCGCCAGAAGTAGCGCTGGCAGCGGCCTCATTCAGACGCTGTTGTGCGGCTACGGATGATATTATTGTAGCCGAGTGTCTGTTGTGTGTCTATATTTGTAATTCTAATAAAATGAAAACACGCTGCAGGGTAACTTGAACCACTTTTTTATCTCCTTCACACACGTATATCCCACAATTCCACTCTTTTCCGTTTCTCCCTCCACAATAAAAGCACTGGAAACATAACTTGCAACACAGCTTCCTATATAATTGCTCGATCCCTAATATTATCGCTTACATTATGAACCCGGACACGGGGCGTTTTATGGTCCGACATTAGAGGGACTTCCACAAGAAGTTTAAAGCTTGGGATAGCCTTCTGTTAATTTTGTACTATAGGCTTGACATAATCTGCAGAGGATAAAATAAAATCTGCCTCCAAATTAATTGCACTTTCATGGAGACCAAATCTAAGAAGTATCGGTATCGGTACTCGGTATCGGCAAGTACACAAATAAAAATATCGGTATCGTATCGGTTTGTAAAAAATGGTATCGTTGCATCCCTAACAAATATATAAACCATAATATATAAACCATAAACTGTCTCTGGTAGAGACGGTAACATCGGTGCCATATTTACGCCAAGATGAAGTCATATCGAGCAGCTCCAATGTTAGCATAGCCGAGCACCGATGGATCCCAACAAGCCTTTAAAAAGTTATTTGCTTTTCGTCCTCCTGACAGACCTGAGAAAGCAGGAATTTAGAATTTTTACAAATCGGCATCATGGCGTAGTTATTTTGGCATCCCTTTTATCTGTTTGTTCCACCAACAACACAAACATTGTGTCTATTGTGTTGATATTGCTTTAGTAAAGCAGCCAGCATGTGGACTTGCTAGATACAGTGAATACCTGATGACGTTATGAACCCAGACACATTCACGTTCCAATGTATCTGGGACTAGGAAGCAGTGACAGTGGTTATTTGAACCACAGCTGATGACGCTGTTGGTGTCTACATGGTGGTAAGCCCCCCCTCTATGGAGCTAAACTCAGAGTAAGATTTCCTCTTGGGAGTTCTTGCATTGAGGAAATCAAAAGGCCGTGGTCGGTGCAGAGAAGCTGAACATGAAACGCTGTTCCAGTGATACATGATAGACATCGACTCACTCACACACATGCATACGTCAGGAAAGGTTATATGTTGGCCCAATACATCAAACAGAGGCGACTGTGGACAGACTCTCCTACCTGGTGTGGGATTATCTCCTCAGACGAAGTGGCGAGATTGATGGCAAACACATGGTCCCTGAAAGAGATAGAGAGTCAAGAAACCGTCAGCGAGGTCGTCTCCGCACTGTTTCTGTCAGCCCGGACGCGTTGTGCATGCAAATGCCCTGAAAGCCTCTGATCCAACCACTGCTCCAAAACCTGGACTGATTGAAAGCTGCTCGACAACAGAGGGGTGAAAAGGTGGAGTAACGAAAAGTTTATTGGCTTTTGGACAAAAAGTTGTCAAACGCCAAACGTTTTGCCAACTGTCGACACAAACCCACATGAATCACTTGTGAAGTGAGGCACGCACTTTGTTGTTTGCAGCTGTGGAAAATATCAAGTCCACTTAGGCACATTAGGAATCTCTCTCTACCTTTTCAGACGGGGTTCTTGGCAGCGAGAGCGCTGCAGTTGGAGAGCCAGCCAGCAACTGCAGTGGAATTCATTTTGCACAATGTACTTTTGAGATAATTAACCTACGCCATCTCGATCGAGAGGGGAGCAACGTGCAGTTAGGCGGAGAGATGTACTGGAAAGGCCAAAACTGCTACAATGAAAAGGTTTGGGAATTTCCATTGGTTAAATAAAGGTGAAACAAACAACTAAATCCATTGTTTTATAAAACCAAATGGATATTTCAAGGTGTGGTGAAGCTTTGTAAGAACTCAATGGATAACAATTTGGGCTCTGGTAACTCGTTGATCTTAATTTCTCACATTCAATTTAAGGTTAAGTCATCTTGGGAAAATGAGCCAGAATTAAAATGATTAAAAAAAATAATAATAATAAAAAAAATGATCTAACTGAAAAACCCAGCCCTTTTTTTGGTCTGACTATTTGATGTTTTGATTGTTATCAGGATGTATTGAGGATTTCAAAGAAGTAAAACAAGAACGTTTGCTGGAGAAGATTACCAACCCTGGCTTTTATGGATTAGAAAAAATAAACAGAGAATCAAAGAAAATTGTCTTCTGATCTTTTGTGTCATACCATGTATGCAGCTATGCATACATTGTATGCACATTATTAACTTTGCAGTGTGAATGTAAATACAACGGTTACCATCATAAGCTCTTTTACTAGTATTGCCAACTAAACGTATATTATTATGACGTAACGGTCTGCTCCCGGACCTTTCGTCTCTCCAACATCCCGGTCAGACCTGAACCCCTCAGTAAACAAGGTAAACAAAGCCACATGCGCCCGCTGGTGATGTCACAACCAGCAGGTGAGTGGGGACCACTGACCGGGCAGCGATGTAGAGCATGCGGTTGATCCTCAGCATCCTCTGGAAGTCCAGGCCCAGGCGGACGGTGTCATTGTCCGACATGAGTCCCTGGAAGCTGGGGTAGAGGAAGGAGGCTGCGTGGGGGGGGAAGGATGGAGAGACACAGATGTTCAAGAACTCAGAATAATAGAATAAATAAAAAAGACACCAGCTCACTAGCTGAGCTCGTTGAGGATTTTTTCAAAACTGCAAAAGAAAGTCAAACCTTACATTAGTTCAATTAGAAATAACGTTAATATTAACTGTTAATATGACTGTACCTTCTCACCACACAGGCCAGCTGTATTAATTAAGCACTTCATTTATCTTAGTTGTCATGTCTTAGCGCTTTGGCAAATAGCTGTTGTTATTTTCAGATTTGTAAAAAAAAAAAAAGAGGACAACAACGCCTCAACATTTATCCGTAACTAATCCGCAGCTTAGAGGAGACAAAAAAAACATTACACCTTCACAGTTTAAGAAACACTAAACCAAGGTTGCAATTTGGCAAAATGTGCCAAAAATACAGAGCGCACTTGTCTGCTAACGTGTAGGTGGATGAGCAGGAGAATAAATAGAATCCAAAGATCGCAAATCAGCTGGTCGTGTCACAGAAGTCTGATTTAAATAAACGTCTCTTAACGGACGAGCCAAGCGAGGACGAGGAGACGAATCCCGACCATCTGGAGGGAGAATGCGTGTCTGTCTGTGAAGCCACGTTTATATCGCACTCGTCTGCCTCCGAGGTCACTGAAGTGCGACCTCGACTCCAAACAACACCACATATATAATGTATCTATAATAATATACTGCAGGCAGGATCTATTAAATCAGGTGTAGCAACATAAAAGATAAGATGAACTGAGGTAAAGAGAAAGACGTGATGCAAACTCTACTTTCAGTCCTTTCACTTCCTGCATTTAAATGTCATTTTTCGACTGCAGCTCACTAACTCACTGGAGGGAGACATTCATTTAAAAAATGGGAGACAGTGTCCAGTGCTTAAATAAAAGAATGACAGCCAGTCAGTAGATATATAAATATATATCTCTGTGAAATAAAACGATGCTCCAGGCAGAGAGGAAATTAGCCTCCTCGATGCCGACACCAGGCGGCCTTCCACATCACAGAGATTTCCTTTTTCCACCCCAAATTAAGATTCAGCTCAAGGCCCCGGCTCTCTGGATGTGTAAAGTACTGTATTAAGTGGCCTCCAGCCTCCCATCTGACCTGGGCTGCAGCTGAATTAGCAATCCCCGCTAGAAATACACCACAATCGGAAATGAGTCTCTCTACGGGGAGCCTTCTTTTCCTCGAACCGCCGGTCTCGAATCGACTGTTTAAAGATTTAAACGCCTAACGTCTGGACCTCGCTGTGCTGTCTGGTGGAGAGACTCCTGGTGGCTCTTCGGCCCGCCCCGCTATCCTCCCCCTGGCAAATGAGGATTTTCTAATTACTCTTCAGCCCTTTCAGAGTAATCGGGGCAAAATCCAGGAGCAGGTGCCGGTGAGGTATCTGAGATCACTGCCTTTGGAAAAAAACAGATTCAACAGACGTCTCGAGCTCTGTTGAATTTGTATAGTTCATGGTAATAAAACATCGGCAATAACAGTCTTTTGTCTGCGTTTGTCCCGCTGGTCCCTCCACATCGCAACAGGAAGGACGTGATAAAGTAGCAAAACCCGCCTCTGCCTTGATTCGGTTGGCTGCCTGCGACGAGTGTGACTTTGAAGAGCGGCCGGCGCTTTGTAACTATTATGAGCGCATAAAAAACGAGAGAAAAAAAAATCAAATAAGCAAATTTGAAGCAAATATTTTTATAAAAAATATATAATTTTAGTCATATTTAATGAAAAGAAACTCAAAATATTTCCTTGTTTTTATTACAGGAAAAGTGAATATATTTTTGAAGATATTAATATGAATTCATATAAAAATATATATGTTAATATTCATTGTCATGGGCCTTTTTTTAACTCAAGAAAATGATTGGAAGATTAAGCACTGATGAAAATAAACGGCATCGTCCAGCACTTTGTCGGCCATTGGGTGCAAATGCAGACGGCGAAGCCCCAAATTCCAGCGTTTATCTTGCGATGGTCCAGAGAGAAGTTGAGCAATCATCATCCTGATATACGTTTCCAGAGAAGCACACTCCTTTCTCCTCACTCTATAAAGTATTAAAGCCGCTGCATTGAGCTCTGGCATCTCATAAGGTGTTGAACTAACGGATGCATTACTCAAACGGGACTTCCCGGATCTTATTTCATCTCCGCCGCGGGCCTTGTGTGCATCGTGTTACTAATTTAGATAAGCCGCCTCACAATAAGCCGTCTGTAAAGGACCCTGGATTCTTTTACATATTTATTATGGCAAAAAGTGGAACTAATTCACCATTCAAAAGCAATACTTTCCGTTACCACGCAGAGTTTGAGACGGGCCATCAGTGTTGATGTCGGTGGAAAGTTTGAGTGTCCCATTACAGTCGGAATCAAAAACTTCACGCCGAGTGAAATTGTAAAAAAAAGTCCTCAGTTGCGACAAAAACGTAATAACTTTGCCCTCCACATCACATTGCCTGACATCAATCATCAGAACATGGTTTATGGAGAATATGCATCCAGCTGAGAATTAATTTCTGGGGAAAAGAGTGAATAGGAATACTTCACCCACAAAATTACCTTTTTTTAATATCAGTGACTCAGCCAGTGTTACCTTGAATTATTGAAGAAAACTTTCAGTTCACACTGTTTTGTGAGCAAAGAATTCAACAAGTCTGGATGAATTAAAGTAAAAGCGGGGCTTCGTTTAAGGAGAGCAAAACTATCCAAAACATCCATTTAAAAGCAGCTCCGTGCGCTCACTACATTGAAACCGCCCGGCCTGCAGCGCACTCGTCTGTGCGAGTTCCAAGTATTTTATGGGATTGAACTGCAAAGATTGTCTGAGAGTTTGTAAACTAATGTATTGATATAGTTTGGCTAGCAAAGACTTTCCTTGGTGGAGGCACGCCAGAGGAAAAGTTTCCTTCAGGAATTCCAGGAAAGACAGAGTGAGCGAATAATACACAAATGAAGTTTTCCTTTAATATAACGGATGAAGCGCGGCAGCAGCTTCTACTACCGCCACTTCCTGGAGGGGCGGCTCCGGGATGATTCCATGGACTTTAGCCTCGTGCAGTACTCCGGGTCGTGATGGACGTCTCGCGCGGGACCTCGTGGCCCCGCTGTCACCCGCCGCAACCGGAGGTGATAAATTGCTCTCATTACACCTGGGATGGAGCTCCACATATAGCACTATTAGCACAGCTATTCCTGCTAATGGTCGCGTTGCTCTCTTCCAGATAGATCAATTACCGTGTGCGGGCCACGGTCCCGGCCGCCCTCTTAAATCAATTATGGGCCATTACATTCGGGCAGCCGGGACCTCTTCCTGCCCCCCACGGCCCACCCACCCCCCACCCCACCCCCCACCACCCCACCCCACCTAGGTGATCGGGTGCTGCCGATGGGACCAAGCGGCATCTTGGGAGTGTCACGGATTACCGAGATCCTCCTCAAGTCAAACGCTTGACTTCAGTCACACGAAGGACGGAGCGGTGATTTCACCGTCAGCGTACTTGTATTGGGTTTTTGTCTTACTTCTTTCTTTTTTCCGAATTAACAGCTGTTAAAATGTTGTTTTAGAGTGTGATTCAGCTCATATTTACATTAATGTGGTTTATACACCGAGAGTCTCGGAGTTCTTTTGGTACTGCTCTTCATCAGGTGCAAACATAAGTGCTCAGTCTGATCCAGCGGTTTCACGCCAAGCAGACATATTGGGAATTTGACCACATTGAACCAAACGATAAATTTCTGTATGAATATCAATATATTAGTATTATAGTAGTATATATACAGATAGTAATATATTAAAATGACATGTCCAGTTTGTTTTCTTTGGTGTAAACCAAAGTCAAAAGGTCTTTATTAGTTTGGGTGTAACTAAGAGATCATAGTCTTGTATCATAAGATCTCGCTGACAAGGAACAGTTCAGGTTTCGAGCCTCATTACTCACAAACTCCACCTCACTGTGACTCAGAAAGGTGTTTTCATTCTGGCATCGCTTCCTTTTTCACGCCAAAGCCAATAAAACAGAACGACAGCAATAAATATTCCAGCAAGCCGAAAACAAAAACCTCTGAAAAAACAAACAAACAAACATGCCCTTAAAGCACATCCACCGCCCTCAGCCACGTTCCCTGTGTGATGACATAACGCCTCGCTGACCCCACCACCCCCCCCCTACTTTTTACATCCACTCCTGCAACGAGGATCGCCATGGCAACACTGGGTGGATTTCTTTCTGAACTTACACTCTCTGCCCACGATGCTGATGGGCTCCAGGTCCTGGGGGAACGGCGTGGCTCCCGAGGACAGCCGAGGTAAGAAGGCGGCCAAGGTGAGAGCCAGGACGGCCGGCAGGACGGGTCGAGGCGAGCCGGGCATCGGCCTCATTTTGGCGGGAGATGAGGCCTCACCAGAAACACATGGCCCACCGCAGATTCACCTCCCACCTGGAGTGAGACGAAAGGTCAACAGGGTCAGAACAGTCGGCAAAGCAGAGTCTCAACACAAGTGGATACTTATACGAGAAGACTCTGACATGTTGTGGACACATGTTGTAAAAAAACCTGAAACAACGGAACAATGGCAGCAGCGACGTTCACGGTTCTTATTGGCGTGCAATGCCTTCTGGGAATGCGGCAATGAGACACCTGCTCAAAGGCTCAACCTGCTCAAAGGTTAAAAAGATCTAGGAAAATATAAAGATTAAAAAATAATGCATATATAAATGTAAATCATTGACACTAATCTACTCATTAAACTACCATGTTAAAATAAATTAGGTATAAAACAAAGAGAAATGGTAAAATGATCGCTACCATAGAAGACATTCGGGACATCACACATCTGCAAATCTGAATCTCGTATTTCTTTATTATGTGTTATTAGAATTTTATACATTTTAATATATTCCATTTTTGTTTCATCTGCCTCATAAAACAGAGGATGAACATGACCGGTTCTTTTCCTTTAAAGTCCAGTAAATCATCGACCTCGTCTTATTTCTGAAAGGACTTGTCCTCTAATGCTCAGGAGGCGGTGCGGTCCAACTCCTGAGATCAGATCCGTCTTTCATCTGCAGACTCAGAAATCAGCATCCAAGCTTTCATCTGCTCCACACTGGATTGTTTTCGACACACTTTATCATAGTATCAGCAGGCCGACCATATCGCACCGATCCTTGGTGCAATGTGGTTCCCTCACTGGATACGACTGAGTGTTAGACTTGATGTAAAGGTTTTACTGCTCGCTTTTAATGCCTTGAACGGCTCCTGCGTGCGTATATACCCGAGATCTCCTCGCTCCCCATGAGCCGGATCTCTGCTGGAGATTCTCCAGCAGAGATCCACTGACGGTTCCTCGACTTGTCAACAAAAAGTGACCGCCATGATCATTTTCAACGTAATTGCTGGCGTGAGATTTCCTGCTAAACGTCAGCTGTTTGCATAAACACGGTAAAGACGTTACAATCCCACAGACGGTTTTCCCACAAACGCATAAAAAAAATAAAATAATGGCTGCTTATCATGTCAGTTTCACAATCTTTCATGAACGGTGTGACAGAAAAAAGTCCAGAGAAACAACTCTCCCGGAAAAGAATTAAGACAAAAAATTGGGGTCGAGTGTGGGAATAACAATCAGCAGCTCACAAGGCCGAGATCGTGCGGGAATGTTAATATCGGCGGGAAGAGACGGCGACAGATGGGTCGTGGAGGGATTTGTCAGAAAACACACTTTGAACCGCGATGGCGACCTGCGCTCCGCCCCGCCAACTTATTTAGGGCAGCGTGTCCTCCGCAGGGGTCCTAACAAGCCGTCCCTAATTTATGTATTGTGTCGCTTGGCAAGGAGGCTCGGGCCACATGCTTTTTTTTTTTTTTAAGTGGAAGCAGGAAATTAAGTCAACAGAGGCATGAACCGTCATCAATATTGATAGTAGCCGACTTAATTTAAATGCAGGGGAGAGAGCTGCGCTCAGAATGAGGTCAAGCGACGATCACAACGCAATGAATCCAGGGGAGTGGGCGGAGGGCGGGGGGGGTCTGCAGCTTGTGCGGCCTGCTTTCGGAGCTATACGAGGACGGTGCACCTGATGGAGCAGCGCCGTGATTTGGAGGGGCTGCTTCTCTCTTGCAAAAGGAGGTCAGCCACAAACAGATCACCTTTCAGTGGCATCAAGACAAATCCACGAGTAAAGATCCTTTACCTTTAAATTTCAACTCTCGCGTCAAACGCGCCGCGTTACTCGCGTCTAACGTGCCGCCCGGCGTAAATTTGCGTCTGTCGCAACCACACGCGTCTGTGCATAGACTTTACATGTAATCTGGTCGCGCGAAACATTTGCGTCGTGTTCCGTGTGAACGCACCATAACTCTACACACCTTGCTGCAAGAGCCGCAAGAGAGCGACGAAAGAGCCGTATGCGGCTCTGGATCACGGGTTGCCGACCCCTGTCCTAGACGTTGAAGTCAGGTAGGACAACAAATCTTTTTCTCCACAAAGCGCGACCAGTTTGTTGTAGCGAAATACTGTTGAGTGGTATCGGTTCTTGGTATCGGCAATTGAAACCGATACGAGTACGAGTATTTTAACGAAGTATCGGCCCGATACCCGATACCGGTATCGGTGCATCCCTAACGACGACCATGCATTTTTTAATTATTATTATCGTGAACAAACATTACCGTATTAAAATAACAGAATTGGTTCACGCTGTGAAAAAAAATTGCAGAACGTATCAAATTCAGGATTAAAGTTCACTGCGCTTTTATTGCCACATTTGAAAAACTGTGTCGTGGAGAAGCACAGTAAATAGAATATTTAGGATGATTATAGGAGTACGAGAAAAAAATAAAGAAATGTAGGTAAAGGGTTAATATTCAGAGGAAAAACTAGGTTATGTATACGCGTTTCCTTTCACGCTCCTTCTGTGTTATTGTGTAACATAATGCCGACAGCGGTACGCGCTGTGTCCTAATAATGCCGTTTCCGATGTCCTGAAAGAAACATACAAGCCTCCATTGTTCTTCCTGTGTTCGTTTATGAACATGAATAAATACCAATATAATAATGTATACATTTTGCACTTGTTATTAGGGTGATCTAACCTTGCATAGTGAAGCGATGTGGTTCCTTGATGAAACTTTTTTTTGTATTTGCTCTCACAAATGTATGACTTATTTATTTATCATATTGTCGTTTACTTCTGTAAATGTACCCCAAAAATCTCAGAATATCCATTTTGTTCATTCTCTTGACTATATTTTGCCCTGAATATTAACCCCATAACCCAGCTATGTATTTAATTTATTGTTATACCTACAACGTCTCTAATAACACACCAAGCCAACAAAGACAGACAAACATGTCATCACACAATGTAACAAGCATAAAAACAACTCCTCTGGCCGCCTGTACTCGTAGGACCGGTTAGTCTGAACCGCCGTGGCCCTCGGCCTTCTTCCAGAGAAAAAGTAGTCGGTTCAGTCAGTCAAGGTCTGTTGCAACGTAAAAAACAACTTAATGAGCCGTCACTCAACTCCGCTAACCGGGGAGAGAAATGCTTCGACAGGGTATGATCATTCAGAGAAAGATTGGCATTATTTCCCAAATATTTACATGGGCGAGCCCCTTCACAGACAGATTCATACACTCGTAAGTTTGAGGCTTATAGAGTCGTAAATAAGACCCCGTAACGGAGCCCACATCGGGGAATCATGTTGCCTAAAAACGTCCAGCCTTGCACCTCAAGTGCATTTCTGTTCCAGATGCCCTGTAGTTTGTTAAACATCAGTCCAATTCATAATTATGTACCGACAGGAGACATGAAGTAAGTATGTCAGGGATTTAAAGTTGGCACCGAATGCTCCATTCATGTTAAAATACAGCCTTCTGTAAAGCATAATGTTTTTAGACATTGAAACATGACATTAAAAAAGGTGAGAGACGTTTCATCGGAAGAAAAAAGGGATAAAAACATGTGTATATGAAGTTTTGAAGGTATATCATATATTATACTATTTATTGAAGGTATTAAAAAGGTTTAAAAACAAAAAGCACCAACTTGGTATTTGTACGAAAAATAAGCCCTCGTTAATGCAGCATTTTATGGTGCCAGTTTCTTATACTTCAGTGACCCGCTGGGAAACGACTATATTCCGCAAAATCCTGACATTTAAATTCATTAAAAAAATAAAAAAATAAACGTAACAATGCCCGTATTAAAGGTTACGGCTCTGATTTGGTTCTGTTCCAGGTCTGACACCGTCCTGAGAATACAAGAGGAGTACGATGGCTGCTCGTCCCGTTTTTTGACCTTTTCAACACAGAAATGAACACACACACCACACACACACGCGCGCACACACACACACACACACACACACACACACACACACACACACACACACACACACACACACACACACACACACACACACACACACACACACACACACACACACACACACACACACACACACACACACACACACACACACACACACACACACCACACACACCACACACACCACACACACACACACACACACACACACACGCACACACCTCCAAATGCACCTCAACAATCCATCTCCACACTGGAATACCAAACTTTCTTAACCTAGCACCAACGCTCTCTGTGTTTGAGGGCTTAGATCCTTTTGTTTTTAATGAACTGGACTTGTGAAGCCATCTGAGAGACGTTGGGCCCCTTCGGAGTAAAAAATGGGGTTTCTGGGACGCTGGCATTCCATCAATCATCCGACATTCATTGTGATTAGCCGACGGCGCCGCATCTGCGGATTCGTAGAAAAGCTTGGCGTCTCAAGGTAAACCTATCGATTGGGTTAATGCAGAAATATAATAATAGAAATAAGAGGAACATCATCTTTGTCTTTATTGCTTGGCATCAGAGGGCCATGAAGTAGTTTGAATGCATTTATAACATCCAAAAATCCAGTTGATCCTGAATCAACTGCGCAGCGTGCACCTGTCGGCTCCGGGGACGGCTCCTAAACATCGACACAGCGGAGCGTAATGCGAATGCAGAATCGCCCTCTGATATTCCCCCGACCTCGGCTAATCCACTCATTTGTTTTTGGATCGCCGCTGAATAGAGTATGCTGCTCACCTCTGTGCACTCGGATATCTCTCGTCTCCCTTTGGCTGTGAAAAATCTTTAAGCCCCACTATCCTCCACTCCTGACATATTTGTGGCACTCACATGCCCGGAATAATGAGCGAGAGCGTCCCCTGGACCCCTCCATGATTTCAGACACAATTAGCCACGTTAGCCTCTGCTCTCGACGGGCCACGAACCGAGCAGCTTTCGAAGCCGGGCGTAATATATGAGGTTGGAAACATTTATGTTTTTTATTATTGTAATAAAGCAACAGAGGCAGCACTCACTGGGAACATTGTGCAAGCAAAAAGAGGACAAATAAGCCCTGATTGTTGAATAGATTGGAACGGCGGTGTTATAAAATTCATGCACATGAACATGCGGAGCACGGCGGTGGCACTCAAGTGTCTCCCTGACACCCAGAAACCCCCACGGACCTGCTCCAACAACAATCAGTCTTCCTTGCCGCGTTGAGAGGATGTCTTAATCCTCGAAAGCAGCCGTGAATATTGAAAAAGAATTCTGATGACTCTGATGATAAATTTTCCATTTATAATAACAGGGTGTCAAGTTGTCTAGTTTCCAGTGTGTAAAAAACATGGCTGATGTTTTTTTGGGTGTTGTCAAAACATCCACATGAGAATCCTAATTCGCCGGTGGAAGGAAAAACAACACATGATCCGAACGGCGCTCGCCGAGACAAACACTTCATTGTTGAGGCTCGAGCCGTATTGTCTCTCATGCACTCCTTTCGGTGGGTTCATCAGACCCACAATCTCACTGCAGTCCCATGACACGAATCACACTTCAGCATCAGCACTGAGCGGTTTGTCCTCTCAGCCATCGGCGGACATTCACGCAAAGCGGATGATGTGGACACAAAAAGAACCCTGACAATAGATATCTGAAGACACCGTTCCGTTTGGAGAGATTGTTTTCCTTTGGCCCAGCAGTCATTTCAACTCTGCACTCAAACCCTCTCAGACAGGAGACACTATTAACTGCTAATTAGATTTCCAACATTTAACCACGTAGATGTCGTCGCAGCAAATTAGGATTGGTATCAGGCGGCGCAACCTGCTTCTGAACAGTGAAGCCAAAGTGGAAGCGACTCGTCTGGTTGCAAAAATAAGTCCAATTGTAAAGTCTATGAGAAAATTACTTCTCTCTTGATTTATTCCCTCAGTAAACATTGTAAACATGAGTTTATGTGTCAATCTACAGCATGATGTTCATTTAGTAAATTATGCTCATTTAGAGTCAAACAGACCATGAAGCAGGGTAAGCTTTAGGGGCGGGGCTACAAGGTGATTGACAGACGGCGTCTCTACGTCACTCCTCCACAGTCCAGATATGGCCACTACCTGTTCACTGGACGCAAAAACCCAAGATACAGGTTCAACATTTAGGAGAATAACTTGATGGACCTCTAATAGAAATGAAAAGCTGCTTCAAAGCGTTCTCCGTGGGCTCTGATGGTGATTTCAACGACCGTGTTCTTTGTATACAATAGATTAGAAAAAATGCTCAAAAACATCCATTAATTGTGTGTGGCGGTTAAAAGGTTTGACAGAAACAAAGGGTCACTGTTCTACTTCAAATGTAAGTCGTACTCTCATAAATCCACAGGAACAAACAGTGCCAGTAGCTTTGTCCCATTATTTGTCGGCCTCCTTTCAGTCTTAAAGCCAATGTCAGAGTTTAGATTTCCAGTGTTGCCCGTCACCGAGCAGACGGATGCTGCGCAGAAACACTTGACACAGGCGAGACATCTAAGCCGGGCTGTTGAATACAAACATGTCCGATAAAGGAGCTGGGGGATCTTTGGGGTTACTTCAAAGGCCCTGCAGGGGCAAACAAAACAGAATGGCTCAGAATTAGCATCCCTGGTCAAAGAGGAGTGATGGCTGGCTTCTCGCCTTTTGTCCTTATGTACCAAGAATAGAAAATCAATGGTCCCCGAAGTCCTTTAGTTCTTGGATTAGTATGTCAGCCGCCTGGTGTCAGTATAATGTAGTCTCGTTCTCGTAGAGTCTGCATTGTGCCATGGCAGGGGGAGGGGCGAGGTGGCTGTCAGGGGAGGTTGGGACCCGCCTCGCCATCAACGCCACTCAGTCTGTTCCCGGGGGGCCGCTTTAACCTCACCGCCCACAGAGTTCAGACAAGTGACGGGCGGTCCCGTGGCAGAGGCCATCGATTGTCACCCGGTGTCAGACTCCGGCACGCTGTCCTCATCGAAGGGTCCCCACAGATCAGAGCCTGGTTTTGCACACAAGCTTCGGTGGCGGATCTTTAGGGGATTGATGTCAAAGTGAAAACCAAAACGGACATCAGGAGCCAACGGAGAGTTCTGGAGAACTGTTTCAGTGACGCAACCAAACAACGTATATTATCGGCGTCTCACTGATCAAAATACACGTTTCATGTGGTTTTCAGTCATTGAACTTTTATAACTTTATAACTTTTAGAGAGGCCCCAATCACATCTTTTATTTGCCACCAATACCGATTGCCAATCGTCGATGAGCCATCTGCCAATGCAAATCATTTTTATTGTTGTTTTCTTTTGTTGTAGCAGCTGATACACAATAAAAAACACATCATTAGAATGATTTCAATGTAAAATATTGTATTTTCAATGATATAAATGTCTTGGCAATACTTGTAATAATGTATTTTCAGTTGCTTAAAGCTAGCATCAGGACGTTACACAGGTCATAATTATCTCTAATACCTATTTTAGTTTGATGCGAAAACATCTTCACACAACTGTATTTATTCAAGTTTCTTGCCCAAAAACTACATTTTACAAGATTTAATTTGAATAATTTGTAAATAACCCCCAATACTTAAGACTCCTGTCGATTATCACACATGTTTGTTGTTTACAATGTTGCATTATCAGGAATCGGCAACTAAACAGCCTTAATGCGGATCTCCCGATCACACTGAATATTGGTCAATAATGATCTGTGGTCCAAATCTATTACATTACATTTCATTTAGATGATCCTTTTTATCCAAAGTGACTTACATGTTATACAGTAGACCGTCGACACAGCAACGATGAGCAATTAGGCTTAAGTGTCGCCCCCATATTTCCCTCCATGATTGGCTAAACTGTAATTAATCCGTGGTTCACAAGCGTGCCGTACACCAGGGACCGACTACGGTCCGTTACACCACGACTCACTGAACGCCCAGCGTTCAATAGGAATCGAACCGGTTAGCACGCTGCTCTGTGCCTGGGCATCACTCACGGAGCAGAGCAGCGCTGCCTCCAGTCGGGCCTTCTCCCAGGACTTCTCTCTAAAGACAGCGAGTTGGCCAGACTTCACACAGAGGGATCTATGCGGGACTCAGACAGTGAGACGGTTCTCTGATCGATCCGCAAACCGCTGCAGGCACCATCCATCGTCTTCATGTCTGTTTGCAATGGGCGAGAAAAGGAAAAAAAAAGAAGAAGAAAAGCCCAGAGGCCCGATCAGCGGAAGGAGGATCGGCCGCCAGTGGAATCCTCTCCATTCGTCTGCTTCCTAATTATTTAGATTCATCTTCAGAGAATCCCTAATTCCCTGACCCGGTCGACACTCCCCCGTCAGTCAGGACGCACCTTCAATCTTCAGAGGTGCTCGTGGTGTTTTTCTTCTTTTTTTTCCTCAAACGAGCCTTACCTCTGGGTCAGCCAATCACACAGATCAGTTTAAAATATGCCGGGCAGCGATTGCTCCAACCCGTCTCCTTCATCGCTCCGTCTCCTCCTCATACATAAAAGTGAATGTTAACTACCCCCTCTCCTCTCAATCTCTCCGCCATCAATAATTCAGAGTGTTATTGAGAAACACTACCTGAACCCTGTATTGACAGAAATCCAAGCACCGTCATTCCCTCAAGGGCGTCATAATTGGATACCCCCCGAGGCTGCCGCTACGAAATGCAGCGCAAGAGGGGGCGGGGAGAGCGGTCGGACGGTTGTTGTTGTCTGTATTTTTTGTCTTTCCATTTTTACCTTTCTATTTTCAGGGACTCTAATCCGACCCGGGAGCCTGAAGTCGGCCAACTTATCGACTCGAGGACGGCCCCTCGGGGATATTTAGAGGTGGGCAGGAGCCGGCCGGGCCCTGACTTTGCAGAGTGGTTGCGATGAGGAATCGCTGAGCGAAGGGCGGAAGTGTCGGTTCACTCACTGGCAACGCTGTTTACTTCAAACAGCTGTGCATTCAAATTAAAATCATAACGCACAATCTCATGTCACGCAGCCCTGTGGAGAATAAAAATACATTTCCGTGGGATTTTTTTAAAACACCAGCGAGGGTGATGATACGCAGCAATAAACGGTATTACACCGTAAACAGGTACTTTGAAAAGCCCTCTCGCCCTGCAAAACTCTGCATGCACATCATGGAAACACAACACCTCTTGTTCTAATGCGGCTGTCTGCTCCGCTCAAACAATAGAGGAAAGAGATGATACAAAAGGAGAAAAATAGCAGATATAATCTCCCGTCCCTGAACACTTTACACGGCATTGTGCTGCTGGAGCCTGTCGCGGTTCACACAGAGCTGCTGACCCCTCTGCAAGCGGGCGTGGAGAGAGGCACAAGCCCGCCGGATGTAGCAGACGTCCAACAGACCGGGCAGGGTGGAGACCATGGTGGTGGTGTGGGGTCTATCTGGTTGCCGGGAGATGAGCTTTCAGACTAAAGCAAAGCTAAGAGACTCCCGTCAGTCGGGGTCAAATGAAAGCAGGCGGCTAAAGGTTTGAGTGGTGTGTTGGTCTGCCTGCGTAGAGACTCACCAACACGACTAATTATGACTTTGATCACACCGGGTACAGAACAGGGGTTTCTAGAGGGCTGGCTTAGCAAACCCTCATTCTGCTGTCAGTGCAGAAAACACTCCAAATAAATCCTCAGACACAGAAAGAAAAAGCTCACGCGTCAGCAGGACTGAGTCGGGCACAACTGACAACGAGGATTAGACTTACTTCTGTCTAAATGGCAACGCGACCTCGAGACCAACCTTGAAGAGAGGAACTGCATCGCGCTTGTGGTATCTGCGCTTAAAGCTAAATGATTAATACATTTGAAATCAATTCATTCGAATTCAGCTACGACAGCGGCGGAGGTAACCGCATCGAACGCACCCGCATCGAACGCACCCGCTCGCTTTCAAGAGGAGTCTTATATTTATTTGTTTAAAAAGTGAAGTTTGGTGAAAGCGAATCACTTCTTTTGTCTTTTGCAGGCCGAGTTAGTTTTTCAGCGAACACAATAAAAAAGATTACAATTGTAAATCGGATGTGAAGTGAATTAAGTGGAGACTTTATTTATAGACCCAGCTCTGTCTGTGCCACAGCTGGATTGCTCAAAAGCAATAAACACATGGGCTGTAAGGGGCCTTTTTAACAGACAGTTGCACAGCGGGCAAGGTTGAAAACGAGATGCCTCATTAAATAAGAAAGCAGAGCCGTGAGGACCGCTAATGTAGGATAGCTTGACCACAAAAGGAACCCACAAAAAAAAACAGCAGCAACAAAGAGACAACCATCTGGCACGAACTACAGCGGCCCGTCAGGTTTACAGGCTGCTAAAAAGCACGGTGAACTCCATCAGCGCCTCCTCACGAGACCCGATCAGAGCCGGCACGCGTGGCACTGCTTTCCTTTTGCATTGCTGAGGAGGCTCCAGCCGAGGACTTCGCGGTGGCTTTGTGTCCGTTCACTCGGCAGCGGTCACAGAAAAAGAAGAGTGAGTGAGACTCCTCCATTAAAGCACAGAGCCTCTTTGATCTCCATCTCCCCTGTGGCACCAATTAGCCCGCTGCACCGTTTGCATTTCCAAACTCTTTGAGCTTCCTATTTTTTTGAAAGACATCCTGCATGAATTATCAATCTACCGGAACTTTTATTCCCTCGCCACGAAAAAGCAAAAAAATAAAAAAGTAAAACAATCTATGACGGGCATATATCTCAAGTTTGGCTCGTTGGAGTGGAGCGTGGGAAGGATACGACATCACACGCTTAGTTTCCTCGCTGCCGCGGAAATCTTTTCATTCCACCGCAAGGAGGCCTCCAGCTTATTTCTGTCGGTCTTGCCAAAAAACAGAGCTTACTACTCAAAATATAAAAGACGTGCAGAAAGAGTAGTTGAGCATTGATCAAAAGGAAGATAAATAGCTGTGAAGATTCCTCCTCTGCCTTTATCCCTCGTTAGCAGAGGCAATCAAACAGCCGTCACCTAGGCGATCCATCCCCGTCCCTTTACCCCGAACAACGCGATCGGGGTGGGGGGGGGGGGGAAGAGAATGTGCGACAAACAATTCATTTGGTTGAACTTGAGAGCAGCGGGCGCTGCAGGCTTTTATAAATGAACGGCTTTTTGCAATCCGAGTGGTCGACGCTGATGAAGGGAAATATAAATCAAGGGTAAGAGTGAGGCTCCTCCGCCCAGATATAACGGCATCATCACGGCCGCCTGCCTCGCCGTCCCCGGGAAGATTAAACACTCCGTCATTGTCTTCGGGACAAATGCTCTCCGTACGTAGAGCACGCGTCCGATCATTAGACAAACCTTTTCTTTCTTTTTTTTTTATTGTGTGCTCAAGCGTAAACATGCTCCAACATTTGAGATCCGGCGACGCCGCGTGCCAGAAGCCGAGAGAAGAAGAAGACGGAGAGATGGGAAGAGACGGCGGCCTGATTGGTGGCAGCTGACCTCACCTTTATTACCCGCTGTCAACACGCAGATGATATCGTCTAAACACAACGGCAAAAAAAAAAAAAGGCAGAGAAGCTTTCAGGCTCGTTTCATCTCATTTCACAGACCTAAGAAGTCCGGCCGTCCCGAGAATAAAGCCGGTTGCCCTCACATGAGCTCACGCTGTGGCACGGAGCACGGGAGGAAGACAGCAGGAGCCGGGGCACGGAACAGAAACGGGACACCTTCAGTGACAGTAACTCTAGATGGGGGAAAAAGATTGGGGGAGGGGGGAGGGGGGAATGACAGCGTCTCACGGCTCACTGATCTGGAATCAGCCAGACAATCAATTCCAGCACTCAGATGCAGGCTGGCAGGTCCCGCTCCACCGGCACACGTAGTGGCAAATTATCAACGGGGCTGAATTGCTTTAATGACAAGTCGAAGGCATCAACGAACGAAAGCACGAAACCTGACTTTCATGATAGCCTGCAATTTTACATCTGCTGTAATTAAGCACTTTCGGGACAACACCCACGCTGTTTTTCCAGAGTATTCACTGAGCACGTCCCGTAGTTGCTAACAGGAAGCGCGTCAATGCACTATCGCAGGCCTTTTTCAAGAATGACAATCAAAGAGGACTGCAGGACCTTTCAATAAATGCAAATTAACTTGCTGCAAATATTGAGCTCTTTGGGTAGACACATTATGAAATGCTCCAAACCCTTGTAGTGCTTCTTAGAGATGCAACACTCGCTGAGAACCATAGAACGTGGTCTCGGATAAACATAAAACGAACAAAGCAGCAGACACATACTCTTTGTATAAAGAAAAATGCCTTTTTCTGTGCCTGTTGCAGTGGCTGTTGGGGTCAGAGTTGGAGAAAGCAACCGGTGTCCCACATCGACAAATGAAATGCAGATCATAAGACCCAGTCGCCAGGCTGACAGATCTAATCTGATTCGCTTTTTCCGAGGCGGCATCAGAGGCATCAATCACCCGGTCGTTCTTCTGACAACATTGGTAGTGGGGTGTGTGTAGGGGGAGGGGGCGGGGGGCTGCTTGTATGTATGCCTGCATGTTATCTAATGTGTTGTGTATTAAAGCCCAGATCTCAGTTTAATTATGTAACCTATCCAGCACTTAAGGAGGATAAGCTTGTATCTTGGTTTCAATCCCATACAGCCATTAAAGTCCAGCTTAGAAGTCCTGTAATCAGGACTCCAACCATCCTTCCCTCCTTCCATCCTTCCTCCAGATCACTGCAATGGACACGGAGGATCGTCTGTCCAAAAATACACAAATATTGAGTATTGCACTATATCGGAATATGTATTGCATCGTACTGCATCATACCGTATCGTATTGTGACACGTGTATCGTGACACGTGTTGTGAGGTGCTTGCCATTACACCCCCATCCCCCCCACCATGTAAAGCACCGCATGTAGTATTCATCCGTCGGCTCCCTCACCATACCCAAGCTTGAACGTTCCACTCATCTGCATTTTAAGTTGAGCGAAGCTGACAAAGAGAATAAAAGAAGTTGAGAATGGACCAATTCATGGATGGACAGGAGGGGAGGGGAGAAACAAAAGCCGTCTTTGGCCAGCAGACGTACCACCGACTCCGATTCGGTTCTTCCCAATAACACCAACGGGACAGCAGAGGGGATAAGCAGGTCGGTCCATGACGGTGCCAGATAGCAGCGTGAGCGCTGCTGAGCCCGGGTGGCGGCGTCATTAGGGCGCGAGTACGAGATAAATGCACTCTGCTTGTCGGAGCTGAGATTCTCATTAGTCCGTGTTCAGGAGGAGACCTGGGGCCATTACTCTTGTAGGTGCCTCGACAAGAGGCTGAATGTGTCGTCGTATGAAGCGAGAGCGAGAGAGAATGGGTGCGCTTCTTCCCGCTGGGATACATAGCGGCGTTCCAGATGACGTATCGTGGCCTTCGGCAGCCACAGTCAAAGTCTGTTGTTAGACAACTGGTTGTATCGATCGCTACCTTGGAAGTCTCAACAGCTTCTTCTGGCCATGATTCATATACAGAGCTTCCACATAGACTTTACTTGGGCGATCCACTGAATCCTGCAAACGTGTGTGTCGCTCTACACCTCCAGCATCACGATCCCTCTGCTATCAAGAGATTGGTTGATTGTCGGCTGGCTGAATTCCTGAATACAATCAATCTGGATAAATTCTCTTGCAACAACGTCATTTTCAGAGATCCAACTATTCAAACAAGTTATTCTCCGGCATGTGAGGAGCGTAGCTAGCCAGGATAGCTAAATGCTAACATCGGGGGGTCAGCACACGGACCCAGTCAGCTACCGACTCAAATAGGATCTGATTCGGTGTTGATATATCTGAATTGTGAGTCGTTTGTGTAGCCTTTTCTGTCTTGGTATTATGCATTGCTTTGCACAACATTTAGAATTGCTTGATCTCGACTTTGCATTATGACTAGTTTTCATTTGATTCAAGCAAAAGCAGAGTTTCTGGCGATTTGCTTTTTTTGCGTTTCTGCTGCAAAAATTACGCCGAAAGAGAAAATCATTCTCTTTTTCTGCTGCATTTTTTCACTCTATGCTGGTTGCCTATAAGGTGAGCATTAAGCACAATATACTTATGTTTACATGCTGATGTAGACAGACGGCTACTTCACTGTCACCAGAGAAAGTAAGAGCTTCGTGACCACTGCCATCGCTGCTCTCTACAAACTATATATTTTTGTTCCTGTATTGTGCTCCTTGTGGCTATGTTTTTATGATTGATGGACATTATTAATTAATGTGTCTACAGGGCGGGTCTTTGAGTCACGACACGTTTTGAAATGTTTTAATAATACTATCGCAAAAGCAGGGGGAGCGTAAAACCAAAAAAAATATAACAAATTCCTCCTGTTTATTTTGTGTAAAAAATAAAATAAAAAAAGGAGAACGCGGGGCAACTGACTTCAGCTCTTTAAATGTGTCACTTTATTAAGTTACCGGACTCATCAGGCTGTGTTTTCCATGACGACAACACGCCACTTTCTGTCACACTAATCATGAATCTTGCTCCCTCGCAGCCTTCCACTGAACCGACACCCGTCCTCTCAGCCTCTCTGCCAACTCCTCGTGCCGCCAGCCATTATTTTGGTTTTCCGCACGGCTCTCCACCGAACCGCGGCTGCCAGGAGGTTAGTGACACAAAGCCTCGGCGGGGGAGAAAAACACAAGGACGCGGGCGCGCCGTGCAACTCGAGCACTGTGTGAAAGCGCGTTGGTCTCCGACTGACACAATGGAGGAGCGCCGTCTTTGAGCGCGCGATAGCAGAAGGATGCATGTAGCCGGGGCGCTTTGTGACATGTAACATTTTGAATAAAGAGAAAAAGATGAAACTTCTGCGGCGGGAGGAGGCCCAGAGATGAGCGTCTGCTCGGGTCTCCCGTGGCTGCAACCTCGTGGCCTCCTCAGATCATCTGCAGACAGCCCGTGTGCTGCCGGCTCGTGTACCGGCGGCTTATCGCGGCACAACACAGGAAATGTGATGCCAACGCGGGGGGCGGCCGCTGACACTTTAATTTGTCGCCGGCGACGGGGGTTCGTCAAACCCCCCTGGGGACTTCATCAGCCGCCTCCCCAAGATGACTTTTGAGCCCTCTGGAGGATCGATGACCTTCATGCTCAATCGCGGCATATTTTTCATTATGTGCGAGCCTCTGTGGAGGAGGGGAGGGGGAGGGGTTGATGGGTACGGATGAACCTGTACGACAGCTGGGGAAACATTTTTATTCTCTTTTCAATAATTGACACCATCACTCGCCTTAAGAACAGAACAGCGGTGAGATTGTTCGGGGAGCTGTGAGGTCTAGCGAGATAAAAATAAATAAATACAAATAAGTAAAGTCGAAAAAAAGAAGGTGGTACAAGCTTTCAGACGAGTCGACATAGATTGGAGAGGCAGGATAATAAACAGGGAGACAGGTAGATGGAGAGATCGTTTGAAGTTGTAGGGGGAAGTCTCCGGTGTATTTACAGGACTCCTACAACTGGAAAGTTTCTGAGGAATGTGCACATGCTAATTTAAGCACAAAATTGAAATAATAAATCTTTACTGTATCCAGAGGGACAATGATCGGGTTTGGAGGTTGCACCAAAGGAATAAATTAGCATTGTTTGAGAAGCTTTAGTGCTCACAGGTACATATTTATACGGGTTTTCGACAGTAGCTCGGATTGTTGAGTTGATTTGTTTTTTATTGAAAGACATTTATCTGCGGCAGAGTTTTACACGCTGGTCACGAGGCTTTTAGAGGTGACACTTGTATTGTGGAGTAAAAATCTATGTATATGTGGAGCTGCACTCTGATCTTAAAGGTTATTACACACCAGTATGTCTGACACGCTTATCTCCATAAACCCTGCCGATTCAATATTTGTTTAGGATTGAGATTCGACAAGTATTGCAATACGATATTATGATGTAGTGCCATTTCTCATTTGTTTACTTCTTTCAACACTAGACCATGGGAAAAATGTTGTTATGCATGTATAGTCAGAGATGTCCTGAAGTCAAATAAAATAGTCATTGGAATTATTCATTATTTGTTTTCCAGCAAACCAAAAATCAAAGAAAAAATACATTTCTGTTTAAAAAAAAAAACGATATAAAAGGTAGACAGGTAATATGACTTATTTAGACATGTGTGTTTTGTATGTACATTCGCTAACACCTTATTTTGAAAACCTCTGTGTGCTTTCTCTCCTCACATGTTTACATAGAACATGTTTTATCTGGACCCTGTTCCTGCCCGACACCTCCTGGTATTGTCATTATTATTATTATTATTAGTTGCTGTCCTATTAGTACTGCCATTACTGCTTTTATTACTGTTATTTTGTGTAGTTACATGAATCATTTCTGTCATATTCATTGAATGTGCAGTAACTCTGTTACGTTGTTCTTTATGTACACATGACATCTATCGCTTCGGTCCCTCCTCTTTTGCGCTCCCGGAGGTTTCTTCCCTTTTTCTCCCCATTAAAGTTTCTCCTAAACCAATGTGAGGGTCAAAGGTCAGAAGATGCCGTATGTGTACAGATTGTAAAAAAGCCCTCTGAGGCAAATTGGAAATTTGTGAATTGGGCGATACAAAATAAATGTAATTGAATTGGATGGCGGTCGAGCACTACGAGCACTCCTGATGCTTTTCTTTTCCAGCCCCTTGTCTGAAGCTTGCAAATATATTTATATTTATATATAATGATATGTGCAGAGCTGGTGCAAGGTTTCAGAAAGCAATTTTAATAAATTATTTCCTATGTTGCTCTGCAATCGTCCTGTGAAATAAATGTCAAGGTTTCAAAAGCAAAAGAGGGCAATGACAAGCCAAATAACATTTGCAAACATCCTGTTTTAATGTTTTCTTACGTGAAGTGTTTGACGAAGACTCACAGCATACACCCCGTAAACATCTACTCTCAACGTCCAAACTGTGTAAACGTTGTCGGTGCCTTGAATCTATTTGTTACGTTGTCGCCTGGTTGCCACCCCCCCAAAATGAAGAAAAAAATATCAAACCAAATGTGTTTTTAAAGGAATTGCTGAAGTGATACATGTTCCCTCTCAGCAAAAATAAAAGAAAGTGAAGTGCTGTAAGAAAAAAATAAACCCGGTGTAAACACAGAGTATCATTTACAGCCACACTGGGACACAATGAAAGCGGCTGGCATGTTGAATAAGTTACTGGCACATTTACAACTATAATAATACAACGCTGTCATGGCCGTGCTGATTTGTGAGGTTGTGGGGTGTTTTTAATAAAAGTACATTCTCACCGTGAGGAAACGAAGAGGCTGCAAGGAGACTTCAGCAGTCTGAGCTCGACAAATCAACGGATTATTTTTGGGCAACTAAGTGCCGTTTTAGGACCCACTTGAGGAATTGCGAGCCTTTAAAGGACTGCGTTGAAATGAAAGGACTCAAACCAGGTGGCGGTCACAAATGAGGCGTCTCTGGAAGAGCGATGAGGACGAGTCCCTTTAATCTCTGCGGTTCCATTCCCTTCCTTCTGTCTCAGTGATGTCTTCTCTCGGGGCTTAAGCCCTTTGGCCATATGCTCTCGCCGCCCCAGACCATGACACGAAAGGCTTTTTTTTTTTTAATCAATCTCCTCAATGAAGGAGCACATTCTGTCATTAACGACGCTTTGAGGCTTGCTCGAGCCTCTCGCCTCCGAGTCTTTTTGGCGGAAATCCACTGCTGCCTTGCAAACTAAGTTTGGTTGCTAATTGGATTCGGATGGGGCCCGACCCACAGCACAACCTTCCCTCTCTGTTTGGGCAAAGAATGCATTGCTGCCACATCTTTGAAGTCTAGGATTCGGCAGAGGTTGTCCCCTTATTTTTTTGTCGCACTCAAGTTGCTTTTCGATAAACTCCAGTGTCGTCTAACCGTGAACCGAACCTGCAGCCGGCGTCTGTGTTGGACCGCAGAGGAAACGGGATGTGACGTCACATTTACAAACGACCCACGGCCACTGCTTTTTATGTTATAATCTAAAGCTAATGTGTGGAAGAAGGAGTGTATCTGTGAAGCCAAAAGCTAAAAGAGCCTGTTCCATCTCCAGCAGGTATTTTGGATCCCAGCCAGGTGTCCAAACAGATCAATTTTAATGTGCACAGGAGTTATCTGAAGGGTGAAGCTGACAGAACTTTGACAGGCAAATACATGAACTTTATTATTATTGAATTAATTTGAGTTTTGCCCTCAAAGTAAACGTTATTCAATACCGCCGAAGATTACCATAAATTAAGTCTAATTCCAGAGCAACTCCATAATAAGATTCACTGTTTTGTGACCTTTACGTGTTGTTTTAAGACAAGACCTTATGAAACGGGTTGACCCTTTGGCTCATTTGAAATCGTAATTATAAACAGCCTCGAGTCAGCTTTGGAGGGCACAGCGACTTTCACCTCTTTCACTTGAAGCGGTGCCGCGCTCATTATCCCAAATGTACGGATGTCTGAAACCTGAGCGCCGGGACGACGCTGCTCAGGAAGGAACAGGTTTCACTGCACCTGAAGAGGTGGTGTGCAGGAGGGCGGTGGCCATGTTTGCAAAGCTTTTTTTCCCTTTTAATATAATAAAGAATTATAATTCTAATAAAAAACATCTAATATAATAATTTCCGTGTGATTCATTTATGAAAAACTGATGTTTTTGTCATTAAATACTTACTTAATAGAACTCAAATATTACACGGCAAAAAATAAATATATTTTTTCAATTTTTCGGAGCTTTTCAACAACGCGAATAAAGACATCAACCAACATTCATAACTATATCAACTCGGGGAGCTTAGTAGAACGAACCAAGACGGCAAAAACTCACTCCTTCCTTTTATCACCTTCACAACAAAAGCCTGAGACGTATGATTTTGCCCAGACGGGTATCTCACTTTTTTTTTGGGTGTCGTTTACCTGTCCCGCCCCCGGTGTGTTAAAAGCCTTTACGGGGAGAAGCTTTATCTCTGCAGCAGAATTTCTTTTTTTTGGCGCCCCGTATTCAAGGACCTTTTTGTGTCCCTGTGAATGTGGCAAATGTAAACACCGGTCTCGGTGCCGGCAGATTGTTCCTGCTGACAGTGAAAGGAGAGCTGTGTTTCCTGCTCGCAGCTGGCCTTCAGTGTTCGAGCGTGTTTGACATGCAATTGCATTCGCGTGTGCGTGTGTGTGTGTGTGTGTGTGTGTGTTTGTGTGTGTGTTTGTGTGTGTGTTCTTGTAACAATCTGGCTCCTGTCCAGCAGCTCGGAGTGTCTCATAGCGTGTGGACATCTCATAAAACACTGCATGCTGTGGGAGGTATGTACATTGGTGAGTTTAACAACCCTTAAGAAGTTGCATCACTTCAGCTTCCCCACGTGTGGATAATTAGCCGCTGGTGAACATGAAAGTCAACAGAAAGATTCTTTGAAAACCAAAAATATTAGTCCTGAAAGACAAAAGTCGATGCGGTTTTCTCTGTAGTCGTGAAGATCATCAGATCGCCGTCGAATAGCAACAAATGGTGATCAATAACTAAATTATTCCTTTTCGCTGCTTGAGAGGAAAACTAATGAAATTTGCTCTCACTTTTCTTTGTGTATCTTTTCATGTTTTTCCTCTCCGGCCTGCCCCGAGGCGCCAAAGGGAGTCACGACTCCCGCTCAGACGGCTCTTCAGACGGCTGTCAGAAGGCAGAGAACACATCACATCTGCGGATCGATATCTTGCTGCCCGGGGCTCCCTGAATATCAAACAACCGTGGGAAACGTTATCCCGTCACGTTCCAGGTGAGGAGAGCCGGAGCGGCAATTATCGAGTGAACGCAGGTATTGAATGGAAAGAGAATCCCATTCATGAACACCCTTCATTAAAAACCTGGATTTCTTTGGGATGGTTAACTCCGCTCAGAACCATAATTTGATGAGCCAGATTGGTTTTCTCTGTTTTTCACTCTAATAAAGAGTCGGTGATGTTCAGTCCTTTTTGTTGAGAAACAGAAATAACACTGCTCAGCGTTCCCAAACAAAGCAATTACACAAGACTGATGTGGGAACTTGAAACCCCTTTGGTTGCATCTCGGCGGCCAATGTCCTGGCGTAGACCCACTTTTATGAGACTTTACTAAGAATATGGCATTCATCGCAACTCAGAAGTCAAAATACAGTCTACTAATTACCATTGCCAGCTTACTGTCTTCCAAGGTACAAGCAGAGTAAGAGATTAAAAGCTAGTATGTTTGATATTCTCCCCCTCTGAAAAACAATAAGGGTTTCATACTTGCTCTCAAAAGTGAGACTCCCACCAGTGTTACTGCAGCATTGTGAAATGAAGCACGGCGTCTTCACTGAACTGCTGTCTGGCCAGATGTTCCTGGCAGATGGTGTAGGGGGCACGAGGTTGTCTTTGATTCGGATATCCATAAATCTGTATATCAATAGACCAATTTTATTCCTTGAATGTTTAAGAGGTTTAAGGTGTTACAACACATGGTTGAACAATGAAAAGGTTGTGTTTCGGACTTTATACTAGGGATGCACCGAGGGATATACTTGTTGATTTACACTACGCCCCCTGGCCACCAGGGGGAGACTGCTCTGGTTGTATAGAAGTCTATATAAATGACTACTTCTCCTTATTTATTTCCTCAGTAAACATTGTAAACATGAGTTTATGTCTCAATCTCTAGTTTCAAGTCTTCTTCAATACAGCATGATGTTCATTTAGTAAATGATGGTCATATAGAGTCAAACAGACCATAAAGCAGGGTATGATTTAGGGCGGGGCTACAAGTTTGTCCAGTTTGGGAGTTTTTTCGTCTTACATCTTGTGTGTTTTCATTTCATGAAAGTTAATTTAATTTTGTGCAATGGCAAACTTGAGGCTTCAAAACGTCCGCAATGTGTGGCGTCTACACCTTGACCGCGTCCACTTCTTATATACAGCCTGTGGTGACAGCAACACATGATTTAAGCTAAGATGGGATGTATTTTTGATTTTTTTGCAATCTATGCCTAACGCCGCTGTAACGAACACCCAACTGTGGAACATGTTCACATCCCTGGGACACGGCCTAATGAGCCATGCCAGTCCTGTCAGACAAACTGTGATCTCACCAGAAGTCATGTTGCAATGAAAAAAACACCCATGGGGATTTTAGTCAAGCTGCAGCAAAGTCTCATGGGTAAACATTGTTAAGACGGCGTCTCTGTAAATAGAACAGCCTGCTGACATGTACAGTACATCAGTGACGGCGTGCGTGTCTGTGGTAGGCCGTGTTGTCGCGGCTCTCGGGGTCCCACCAGCCTACCATTAGTCTGAGCTCTGCCTCTTTGTCAAAATCCCTCAGCGTCCCATCGCCTCTCCGAGCGGAGCCAAGCGGAGAGACTCTGACAGCTAGCAAGCGCCTCCGCTGCACACATCATTGATACTAATGGGGACGGAGGGCTGGTGTAGTGTGGCATGTGTAGCACTGGGGTGTGTGTGTGTGTGTGTGTGTGTGTTCATAGGGGGTAACCAAAGTCAGGATTACACAAAGTACGTGCGGGTTTGCTTCTGCGGCACAGAGATCAATTCATGTCGCCGGGGCAGAATGCCATGACAACCAGTCTCCTCCCCATCACCATCTGCCTCCTCTGTGCCAATTTGTCACGGCACATCCGAGTGTGGCCGTGCCCTCATTTAACATTGAGCGAGAGCACGAATCAGGGAGCGTCGCAAGGGAGGAAAGGAAGGAAAGGATGGGGTGAATAAGGATGCTGACAGAGACCGTGGCCCTCGGGGGGGGGGGGGGAACAGAGAGAAAGGTCAACTGGAGTTTATCAGAGGGCAAAGACGAGAGAAATAAAGTCCAGGTGTCTCAGGTGTAAAGCTCACACAGGTCTGCAACACCCTGGATTTAAATCTGGACCTGGCACACGTCTCCATGTTTTGCCAATGTTCCCTGTCGGAGTTTTTTTGTGTGTAAAAGGCAGAAATCTAAAGAAACGACGGAAAACAAAGCGAGACAGCTGCGTTCTCAGCATGTGTTTGAGGAATGTGCAGAAACCACAGGTGCCAAAGCTATGTTCCTGCTGACAGGTGGTGGGTGTAGCACAGAAGCAATGTGGACAGGGTTACCACAATGTGCATGAAGACACAAAACACCCCTGTAGGTGGCCCAATGCGGCCCCAAGTTTTAGCCTATTGAGTCTTTCGAGATGCGATAGGGAGATCGGGATTGATGCTTTCTAGTCGCCGGTAGATGCCAGCCGCTGGTGGGGGCGGAGCCACGTGAGGCCAAACAACTTAACTACTGGCTGACGTGGAGTTTGGATTGAGTTCAATTCAGGCTCAGTAAAGACGAGTATCAGGTGAATCATGACGTTGAAAGGGAGGTCAGAACATAGACTGTCCCAATTTCCTGTTGTATACAAATCCACTACAGGTCTCGGTTTCTCCGGTTATGAGCCTTTTTCAGCCATTTCTGAACTGATTTGTAAAAAATGTCGAAATTATTTTTTTGGGAGAGAAACTTCAATAAAAACAGTTGTTTTACAGAGATGTTTTCATGCAGATAAAAAGATATCTGATATTAGAGAGTGAATTATGACCAATTTTACTGTCACACTAGATCAAATCAGCTCATAATTAATGATTAATACTACAAATGTTTTATCAAAGTCTTCACAAATATTCACATATCAAATAATGTATTACCTTATCCTTTGGTACATGTTAAATGTACTGCTTTTGTAGTCTTCCGACCACTCAAACTTGTCATCATTCACACACTGATGGGAGGGGCTACCATGCAAGGTGCCACCTGCCCATCATGACTATCTAATAATTCATACCCATCTATACACTGCAGGCACAGCCTCTGGGAACAATTTGCGATAAGGGTCACGCACAAGGACACATCGACATGGACTGGAGGAGCCGGGGATCGAACCGCCGATCCTCTGATTGAGGGGATGACCCCGCTCCATCTTCTGAGCCACTGTTTGCATTCTGTTTTAATGCAAACAATAGGCTGTGTCTTTTGTAGAGTGTGCTCTAAACGACTGAGAGAATAAAGAACTTGAGTTTTCAATCCCCAAAAATAATTACATATTTTCCCAGTTGAGCAAGGCTGTGTTGAGTTTACATTTGGGCCACCACAAATGTACTTTGACGCCAAACTGAGGGGCCTGGTGGCCCGTGGGGGCCATTGCTTAAATTATTAGCATCCATCCAATGTATTGTAAAAACCAAAACCTTGGAAAGGGTATTGAAAAGTTGCAAAAGAATTACATTATCATGACGGTTTGGGAGATTAATTCAACGCGTTTGCTTGTGAAGTTGTGCAAACCGAGACAGAGGGCAGGGTTTTCCAAGCTTCCCCATGTGTTTTAGCTTGGTATACAAAGATCTTTCTTGTTTTCTTTTTTTCATGTTAACCATGTGGGCCATGAACAAATGTTCATGCATCCAAAATATGCAGCAAACTATGCTTCACTTCTGGTGGGATGGACACAGGGCCGGCATTGTCAAGTGAGTGGGTGACGAGATATGAAAGCAATGCCACTCTGCCTCTCTGTCTCTCTCCACATATTTTGGCACCATAATACCTCCATTCAACTCAGCGGTCTGATCATGTTTCACGCCTGTGCACCGGCATTGACTGCCGTTCTGTCCCATTTCACCCCCTTTGATGCGCCTTTGTGTCATCAATAACGTCAGGCAGGAAATGGCTGTCCGCATGGAGGGGGCCCCCGTGCCACTGCGATGCCAGCGATCCGGTTCAACACCTCACTCCCGTGGGCTCGACCTTCTTACCGGAACCATCACGTAGACCCCCGCCCCCCCCCCGTCAGCAGAGAAGAGCGGCGCAAAAAAAAGTGGTGGGCTTCTATTCACTTTGACTGACGCACAATGGCCCCTGTGTTGCACATATGCAAGGCCAGCCAAAACGAGGGATCACGGCACAATAGCGACGCTTTGAAAAACAAAAAAAGAGGGGGGCATGAATAAAGACATTTGCATTCCGCTAAATCGCTGCAAATAGGAGCTCATAGGGAACAAAGCTAGGCCTCGCCAAAAAAACAATGCGTTACATAAAGTATGTGCACGAGTCTACCTGGAGGTGTGTGAGGCCGAGCTGTGATTGAAAGCTCCCAAGAGTCTTTTTGCCACTTTGGAAGAGCACTTGAAAATCAGGACCTGAGCTGGCGTTTGCAATCAGGTACAGGTGTAATAAGGGGAAGGCCATTAGCAGTTCTCTCTCTCTCCATTATTGTGGCCAATCTCACAGGAAGTGATCTTGAATTTATAGCACACAAATGTATCATTATTTCCTACATTCATCCTAAGGACCCAGAAGTACTTCTGTGTGTGTGTGTGTGTGTGTGTGTGTGTGTGTGTGTGTGTGTGTGTGTGTGTGTTTCCTTGGGAAATATACAGAACACTCCTGGAGTGGCATTGATTGGCCGACAAACACTGAATGTAATTTCAGATACTGAATTGATCCACAGAAGTCTGGTGGGTTTTTTCTTTCCCAAAAGCGCAAACAACTGATGGTGTGTACAATGCAAAAAGACAATACAATAATTATTGAACTTACAGATTTTGGCACATCCAACGATCCACCAATCTCTCACACTTCTCCCAGGAAGTGACCCCACCCCACCCCCTCCCACAGCAGGGCGGGCGTCTTGGATGATGGCTTGGTTGGCGGGGCGTCAGGGGTTGAAACCCCCCTTTGAGGTTCTCCCTCTAAGAACGTTCAGTCTTCAACAAACTTCCTGTGAGAGCAAACAGAGATGGAAAAAGAACATGAGCGTGGACGAACAGCTGCACTGCAAACAAACACAGAGCTGGAAACCTCGGGACTTTGTATCTTTTGGTCGCACGGGTCCGCTGACCCCCCCAGAGCCCCCACGAAGAGGGGCTCCAACTCCTCTTAGTGAGATCTCCTCAGTAACTCTGCTGTCATAACATTGCAGCTAACACAAGCAGAGAGGCCATAAACAGAGCCAGATGTTACCGGCCTAAACATGGAGGCGAGAGGAAGACTGCTTAGGATTTTTAATTTCTAATATCAGTGTACATACTGTACAAATATGTACTTTGGTATTAATATGCCAACGTATCCATGTTTGATTTGCTAAAATACACAAAAAGATGATATCAAAGTCTTGAGTTCATGATTATTCAGTTCTCGTGGACATATTCTGTTGAGCAGCAGGACGCATGGACCGCAGGATGTCTGACACAAAGAATATCAATGCTCTGAAAAGAAAGAGCATTAAAACCAGCTTGGTAGACGGTATTAGTGTGCAGGTGGACCTGGTGAACAGACTTTAAATCTGAGCCATCTTAAACAGGCGGCAACCTCAGGTTCTGAAAGGTGAAGCCAAGCGTGCTTAAAACATGCATTTTCTCTCCTGAACACCAGGGGGCGACTCCTCTGGCTGTATAGAAGTAAATATAAATGACTCTACTTCTCTCTTGATGTATTCCCTCAGTAAACATTGTAAACATGAGTTTGTGTCTCAATCTCTAGTTTCAAGTCTTCTTCAATACAGCACGATGTTCAATTAGTAAATTATGGTAATTTAGAGTCAAATAGACCATAAAGCAAGGTATGCTTTAGGGCGGGGCTACAGGGTGATTGACAGGTTGCTTCCAGAGACGTATTTGGCGTCTCTACGTCAGTCCCCCGCATGCCAAATATGGTCTCTCTAGTTCAATGTTTGGATGGCAACCACCAAAATGCAGCACTCAAGGCTTCAAAACATCAGTCTATGAACCAATGGGTGACGTCACAACGACTACATCCACCTCTTACATACAGTCTTTGATCTTTACCTACAAATTCATTCACAGCCGTCTTGGTAACACATCTTTTCTTAGAGGCTTCTCAGGCGACATATCATCCGTCATGTTTGCATGTAACTTTTTTCCCACCCCAAAATTCTGCTTTTAAAAAACTTTGTCCATCTGCCTGAAGCTCATCTCCGCTCTCAAGAGACTCATTCACACAGCACAGCCGGGGGTTTTACTCCAGCGGCACTCTGTCGTTAGCTCGCCTCTCCAACTGTACTGTCGTCTCATAACCGTAGAAAGAAAAGTTTGAAAGATGAATTTCCCGTAAATCCATTTACACACAGACACATACACACACACACACACACAGCCACAGACACACACACACCTCTGACCAGTGGTGACTAATGGCAAGGGGTTCATAGATTTTCTCTAAGTAAGCTCACTTCCTCCACACATGAACCTACTGGTACTCAAATGAGGATTTGGGGGCGGGTCTGTGACCGCAGAGCAATTCCTCGCATCCTCACATAGGACGCCTCACATGTCCAACTCGCTGACTCACTCGCAGCAGATGAGCTGCATTGCTTTCCCCAAAACCCCCCCAACCTGCATGAGGCAGCTGACTGCAGCTGCTGTGAGCTCAACACCACCGCGGCTCCATAAAGCCACCCAAGGCCCGTTAATACTTAACGACCCCCCCCAGGCCTTCTGCAAAATTAGGCGGACGGTGACTTAGCCTGCAAAAAGGCAGCGGCGGCAGTGATGTCACCTCTGTTGGAAATGCACAAACCGCTAACTTCCACCTTCCCACACATCAGTCACAGTGCGGACAGGCCACAGCTGCTTCTCTTGTCAACAATCATCACCGTCAAGATAAGGATGAAATCGATATTACACATATGCCCCCCTCCCAATGCACAGCTTCTTGTTATGGACTCTTAAGGCTGCATTCACACCAAATCAGCCGATGCGATCCGATTAGCTGCCGGGTGTGTGCGGCGGTGTGGAACTGTCACTTAAATGGCCCATTTGTGTGTCATGTTGTGAAGTTTAACACCCCCCCCCCTCCCCTCCCCTCCCCACCCCTTAATGTAGCACAAGTAGACATTATATTGCACAATTATTGTTTTCTGTCAGAGCGTTTTTTATGATCTTGACATTTCCAACGGCACTTGGAGGCAGCTTCATTGCCAGCAGTTAGGGGGCTCCTGACTATTTGACAATAATTAAAAGAGATAACATTTAGAATGTGTGATATTTTACACTGACTTTGGGAGAGTTGAACATGGGTTAAACAAGAAAAAAAGCTTCCTTGCTGGGAATTATAGGTCTTAGAAAGAAAATTGCAATGGGTACATGTGGGGCAGGGGCGTGGTGAGGCGCGGCTGCAGGGAGGGAGAGGGAAGGGCGGCTCAGGGAACAGGTGCGGGGAATAGGGGAATGAGCGGCACCTGTGACTGATGAGCGGCACCTGTGTGTGTGTGTGTGTGTGTGTGTGGGTGTGTGCGTGGGTGTGCGTGTGTGCGAGCAGGAATAAGAAGGCGGGCCAGAGTGACAGCGAAAAGAAGGAGAGCGGAACGAAGCCCGACGACAGCGAGCACGAGCACAAGAGCACAATAAAAGCAAACTAAAAACTCACGCTACGTCTCTGTCCTGTGAATCCCGCGACCCGGACGTCGAACCCTGCCACAGTGGTGCCCAACGTGGGTTCCGGGGATGGACCAGCGGGACCAACTGCCGGAGGTGCCGGCCCAGCCGCTCATCGCGCTGGGCCAAATGCTGGCTGGTGTTGCCGCGATCCAGCAGGAGCAGGCGGCGGCGAACCGCGCCTTCATGGCGGCGCTGCAGGGACAAGTGGAGCGGCAGGCCGACGCGCTCGAGCGCCTCACCGCCGGGGGGGGGGCGGCGCCAGGGCGGCGCGCGGCGGACCCGGGACGGCCGGCGGTGGCCGTCCACCGGATGACGCCGGAGGATGATGTCCAGTCCTTCCTGGATGCCTTCGAGGCGACGGCGGAGGCGTGTGCATGGCCGGAGGCCGAGTGGGCGGTTCGGCTCCTGCCGCTGCTGGCCGGCGACGCGCAGACGGCGGCGGTGGCCCTTCCGCCAGCGGCCAGGCGCGAGTATGCGGCCGTCCGGAGGGCCGTGGTGGCTCGGCTGGGCTTGACTCCGGAGGACCATCGGCGGAGGTTCCGCGCGGCCCGGCTGGGCCCAGAGGACCGGCCATTTGCCTTCGCCCAGCAGCTGAGGGACGCCGCGGGGCGGTGGCTGCGACCCGGAGAGGCTGGAGGGCCGGAGGACATCGTGGAGGCGGTCATCCTGGAGCAGTTCCTGGAGGGGCTGCCAGCCAGGACCGCGGCGTGGGTCCGCTGCCACCGTCCCCCGACGGTGGAGGGCGCCGTCACGATGGCCGAGGACCACCTGGCCGTCTACCCGCAGGCGAAGGGGGCCGGGGGACAGCCGGGGACACCGACCGGGCCGACGCCAGCGACCCGGAGGAGGCTGGCCCCACCGGAGCAGCCACTACCGGAGCGGAGGCCGCCGACCACGGAGGGACCGGCCCCGAACAGCCCCCGCGCCCTTCCCAGCCCACTGGGGGCCCCTCAAACGCCAGGGCAGGCGTGCTGGAGGTGCGGCCAGCCCGGACACTTCCGGAGGGAGTGCCCGCTGATGGAGGTGGGGCAGGTGATCCGGGTGGCCGGGCCTCCAGCGCCCTCCCCAGGCCTGGGGGGGACGTACCGCGTTCAGGTGAGTATCCAGGGGGGTACACACCAGGCGATGGTGGATTCGGGCTGCACGCAGTCCATGATCCACCAGAGGCTGGTTCGACCCGGGGCTTTGGTGGAGGCGGCACGGGTGCGGGTGAGGTGTGTGCATGGGGATATCCACGAATATCCCGTAGTCCCAGTAGAGATTCGCTATGCGGGGAAAAAACATAGAGTGAAGGTCGCGGTTAGCTCCCGCCTTACGCACCCCCTGATCTTGGGAACGGATTGGCCGGGTTTTGGTAAGATCATGGGGCAGGCAGGGGGGGTGCGGTCACGGCAGACAGGGCCGTGCGGAATGTGTGCGGTGCTCAGCGCCGACGCGGGGTTGCCCGACACTGCCGCCAGGGAGGGGGAACCGGCTGAGCCTCCGGTGGAGACTCCGCCGGCTCCCGAGTTTCGCTCCATGGAAGATTTTCCGCTGGCGCAGTCTCGGGATGAAACCCTGCGGGCGGCTTTTGACCAAGTGATTAAGGTTGATGGTCAGCTGGTGCGCCCTGACGCGGCGCACACATATCCGCACTTTTCATTGATCAGAGAACGGTTATATCGGGTGAGCCGTGATGCCCAGACCGGACAAGAGGACACCCAATTGCTGGTGCCGAAGAGCCACCGGGAAATAGTTTTCCAGGGGGCTCATTATAACCCGATGGCTGGGCATATGGGATGTGACAAAACATTGCACCGGTTAATGACCCGATTTTACTGGCCGGGCATCCGGGCGGATGTGCGCCGGTGGTGCGCATCCTGCCCGGAATGTCAATTGGTAAACCAACCGGCCATCCCGCGGGCGCCATTGCGCCCTCTACCATTGATGGAGGTGCCGTTCGAGAGGGTCGGCATGGACCTTATCGGGCCATTTCACCGGAGCACACGCGGATATCGCTTTGTGTTAGTCCTGGTGGATTACGCAACGCGATATCCGGAAGCAGTGCCGTTGCGCAACATCTCTGCAAAGAGTGTTGCGCAGGCGCTGTTCCAGGTCATCTCCCGAGTCGGGGTCCCGAAAGAGATTCTGACCGACCAGGGCACGTCGTTCATGTCGCGCACACTGAAGGGACTTTACGGGTTATTGGGGATCAGGTCGATTCGGACCAGTGTCTACCATCCCCAGACCGACGGGCTGGTGGAACGGTTCAATCAGACCTTGAAAACCATGATCCGTAAATTCATTAGCGATGATGAGCGGAATTGGGATAAATGGCTTGATGCTCTTCTGTTTGCAGTGCGGGAGGTTCCCCAGGCCTCCACGGGGTTTTCCCCCTTTGAGCTGCTGTTTGGCAGGACGCCACGAGGGGTGCTCGACCTCATTAAGGAAAGCTGGGAGGAGGGGCCGAGCACCAGTCGGAACGAGATTCAGCACATCCTGGACCTGCGCGCAAAGCTTCACGCCTCGGGTCGGCTATCACGAGAGAATTTGCGCCAGGCCCAGGAGAGTCAGAGGCGTCTGTACGACAGAGGGGCCAGGCTGAGACAATTCGCACCGGGAGACAAGGTACTTGTATTGCTTCCTTCTTCCAGCTCGAAACTCCTCGCCAAGTGGCAAGGGCCCTTCGTGGTCACACGGCGGGTTGGGGAGGTCGACTATGAGGTGGTGCGGTCGGATCGGGGGGGGAGTACACAGATCTACCACCTGAACCTCCTGAAAGCCTGGAGGGAGGCGGAGTCTGTTTCGCTGGTATCCGCAGTTCCGGAGAGAGAGGAGCTGGGGCCGGAGGCTCCAAAATCGACTGTTCCCGCCTCGCTCCATTGCAATGCCCATCTCTCCGCGGAGCAGCAAACAGACATTGCCGAGTTGCAGACCCGGTTTGGGGATGTATTCTCTCTCCGACCCGGTCGCACCAGCCTCATCGTGCATGAGATAGAGACCACCCCGGGGGTGACCGTGCGGTCACGACCCTACAGGCTCCCTGAACACAAAAAAAAGGTGGTTCAGAGAGAATTGACGGCCATGCTGGAAATGGGGGTAATAGAAGAGTCCAACAGCGCCTGGTGTAGCCCCATTGTTCTTGTGGTCAAGAAGGATGGGTCTATACGGTTCTGTGTGGACTACCGCAAGGTGAATGAGGTGTCACGGTTTGATGCTTACCCGATGCCCCGGGTCGACGAGCTCCTGGACCGACTGGGCACGGCACAGTTTTCACCACGCTGGATTTGACCAAAGGTTACTGGCAGATTCCCCTGTCGCCAGAAGCCAAGGAAAAGACGGCCTTCTCCACTCCGTACGGTTTGTACCAGTTCACCATGCTTCCCTTCGGGTTGTTCGGGGCGCCGGCGACCTTCCAGCGCCTCATGGACAAGGTGCTGCGGCCGCACGCTGCATATGCTGCCGCCTACTTGGATGATGTGATCATCCATAGCACCACGTGGGCGGAGCATGTGCAGCGGGTGGCCGCGGTGCTGGAGTCCTTGAGGCGGGCGGGGCTCACCGCCAACCCGGGGAAGTGTGTTATTGGACGGAGGGAGGTACGGTATCTGGGGTACCACTTGGGCGGGGGGCAGGTGCGTCCGCAGGTAGACAAGACGGCAGCGATTGCGGCCTGCCCGCCGCCCAAGACCAAAAAGGAGGTGAGGAGGTTCTTGGGGCTGGCGGGGTACTATCGGCGGTTTATTCCCGCCTTTGCCGCCCTGACCAGTCCCTTGACCGACCTCACCCGAAAGGGTGCCTCAGATCCGGTCCAGTGGACGGAGCCGTGCCGGTTGGCGTTTGAGGCGGTCAAACAGGCCCTCTGTGGGGAGCCGCTGCTCCACACCCCTAACTTCTCTCTCCCTTTTGTCTTGCAGACCGACGCGTCGGACAGGGGGCTGGGGGCCGTTTTGTCCCAGGAGGTGGGGGGAGACGACCGCCCCGTGCTGTACATCAGCCGGAAACTCTCGGAGCGCGAGGGCCGGTACAGCACGGTGGAAAAAGAATGCCTCGCCATCCGGTGGGCGGTCGACTCCCTGCGGTACTACCTCCTGGGGCGCCAGTTCACCCTCTGTTCGGACCATGCTCCGCTCCAATGGCTCCACCGCATGAAGGATACCAACGCCCGGATCACCCGGTGGTATCTGGCTATGCAGCCTTTTCATTTCAAGGTGGTCCATAGGCCGGGCATGCAGATGGCTGTGGCTGATTTCCTTTCCCGCTCCGAGGGGGGGGGGGGGGGGGAGTTGGCTAGGCCGGTGGCTGCCCGGCCTAGGTCAGGCGGTGGGGGTATGTGGGGCAGGGGCGTGGTGAGGCGCGGCTGCAGGGAGGGAGAGGGAAGGGCGGCTCAGGGAACAGGTGCGGGGAATAGGGGAATGAGCGGCACCTGTGACTGATGAGCGGCACCTGTGTGTGTGTGTGTGTGTGTGTGTGTGTGTGGGTGTGTGCGTGGGTGTGCGTGTGTGCGAGCAGGAATAAGAAGGCGGGCCAGAGTGACAGCGAAAAGAAGGAGAGCGGAACGAAGCCCGACGACAGCGAGCACGAGCACAAGAGCACAATAAAAGCAAACTAAAAACTCACGCTACGTCTCTGTCCTGTGAATCCCGCGACCCGGACGTCGAACCCTGCCACAGTACAATATCATCGAAAATGTCAATGTAACTTTGCATCAAAAAGACATGATCATACCATGATTATGTTCTACTGAAGGTTGATACTAAATAATTTCCCAATCCTGAGAACAACAGTCTGATAATAATTTCTAATCTAATTTTCTACAAAGAGTCCCGCAGAGAGGCCGCCCCTTATCCGGTCGTAATAGTTTTGAGGTGAGTCCCATTAACCAAATTAGCTTCTTATGGGCATTCCTATCAACAACACTCATACAATTCCCTCATGTCCTCTGAAGGTGCACCATCAGCCCTCCCATCACACTTTTAGGATATTCAACCTCCCTAGAGCAAAAATGTCAAGCTTCCTCCCTGACAATGTTATTTATTTTTTTTACCTGTAAGGCCAGTAAACAGATTTGTCCCTTATGCAGCACGCTCCCGTCTTCACTCTCACTGCGCTGGTTATTTCCCTGGAGGCCGTGCAGTGCTCACTGGGTTGTGGTCGTGATCAATGGCCCCTGGCCATGGGCGTCAGACGTGGGGAGGAGGGGGCTGGGCTCCAAGAATGGAGGTATTAATAATGCAAGGTCCAGGCCTGTCATATCCGCCATTAGCACAGAGGAGGCGGGAGGCCCAACGGCTGATTGATTACTAATTGGATTAATTGCAGTCTTTTAGAAAAGGAGGAGAATGTAATATACTTGAAGCCTGGCAAGTGTGATGGTAGAGGAGCCTGGCCGGCTGACAAATGTCCACCGAGGCTATTTAAAAAAGCAAAAGGACACCTCAGATTAGGAATCTCTCATCTCTCCTCCTCTAAGAGGAGTGCACAATTCAGGAAAGATGAGCCGGAGTCTGTGCAATAAACAAGAATTCAATCAAAGTCTAACCCACTGTGTAAATACAGCTTTCCACATATTACGTTCAAACCGTCTAATAAATTGCTCCATTCTCTGCAGGCCCCTCACACAAAAGAAAACAACAACTCAGCTGCACAGACCACACTGCTAACTGAAGAAGACACTCGGGTTATTTGCCGTTTTCATTTGAGACAATACCCCCCCCAATCGCACATTTGTGTCTTGTTAGCCGTCGCTATCTGGAAAACATGACACGATAAGGCCCACTACTCTCCAGTTTTCATGTAATGTGTGTAATGACGGCGTTGCCGAACACAATCATTTGCTCAAGGGTGCAGCGGATTTCGGAGAGATGGAGTTCCAACCTAATCTTCCCCGTGGTCCTTAGGAGATAAAACTAATAAAACACACATCAAAGCTGTGGCATGCTACACGTTGGAGTCTGAGGGTGAACTGAAAGGTGACGCTGCTGAATGGATCTGAAAAAAAAAATAGTCCTCAATCTGTCGTTTAGGACACGATAATTGTTCTGAAAATCAGTTTGGACTGAAATTAGTTTGCTAGTAATCCGAATCAATCCGTGTCATTGAATAACCTCCAACATAATAAATGCAACGCATTTTTGTTTGAGGACATATTTATCGTGGAATTGATTGGGACTGAACTCGGCAGTCTGTGGGGAGTTGCTCTCCTTAATTTCAATTATCCTTGGTTTCAATTAATGAGGCACCGTGTCTCCTGGTCAAAACGTGTTTTGGAACATGTCCATCCCGATATTGAAACTATTGGAAAAACACTCAATTAGAACTTGGCACCGGGCTTGGAAAATAAAGTTGAGTCGAGCCCTCCGTCAACATCGAAATTACTGCTCAAAAAAAAAATCACGTCCTCATTCCTGACCGGCGGCGAGGCGGGCACGGTGTTTGTTTCCCCGAGTACGAGACTAATTAGCACATTGGTATGGCCGCTGTAATTACACGAACCCACACTCAACATAAATAGCCTCGCACTTCTGAGGGGATAATGCCTCCCAAATAGGGAGCTGTGTCGCTTGTCTCGAGTTTACCTCTGACGAGTCCCATTCTGCTCTGCTAGCTCTCGCCAATCCCTCAGGCGGAGGGAGGAGTGGCAGGACAGTCCCAGCAACTCATTGGTATGTTCAGCGCAAAGAAAAGTGCCTGCAGAAGAGTTTGGCCCTAATGCAATAATTACAATAATGCAACCTGTTGTCCAGCCATGTCCATGTCACATCTCTGACATGATGTCGTGATCTCGCCAGCGTAGGGCTTTGGTAAGGTAGGGCTTTGGTAAGGTAGGGCTTTGGCAACGTAGGGCTTCGGCAACGCAGGGCCTGCTTTTTTTTGACCACTTATTGCATGTCATGAATCATAAGAAGATGGGTCCTCATAGTATCTCTGACAGTGAGATGGGTCTTCAGGATTACTTGTCACAAATGAGCTCTTGAGGGGCTGTCGGGGTGGAGTCGAATATTAGACCCAATAATCATTCGGCTTTTCTACCCTTCAGAGTCGGTCCCTGGTATCTGACAAAGCTCCTCTCTGCTCGACTCCTCTGCTGCAGCAGCAAATGTCTCAAGACGGAGCTTTGTTGGACTGCCAACGCTGAAATATGTTGGCACATCATCCCAGAGGACAATAGAGCGAACACATTCATCCAGCATTCAGAAGCTGTCAAGAGTTGCCGTTGGCCTTCAGATGCCTTCAAGACTTCGATTGGAAACACAAAAAATGCCAGGGAAGTAAAATAGAATCTAACTTTCAGAATCTGAAAAAAAAAAAAAAAAAACCTCAAACCCTGTTATTTTGATAATTCTAAGAGAAAGCAGGTGTGACTGCCCACATATGCAGTCAGCTTTCAGTGAGTCAATACTTTGGATTTGTCCCAATTCTGAATCATTGAGCATCCCCTCAAAAAAGACCTGTACCCAACTGAAGGTAAGGCCCATGGAATGACACAAAAGCCTTTTCTGAAAAGGAAAAAGACGTGTTTCACTCTTCCACCGACTTGCTTTGACAGATGGTTCAATCAGTAAAAGTATTTTTTGAAAGGGCCGGGTCCTTTTCCAATTTCTAATGATGGCTTCTCAGATCTTTTTTGTGTGGTTGTTGCTGTAAGTTTTCTGTAATATATTAACTGTAATGCTCCGGTCTCTGAGAGACGTGTCAGAACCAGAATGGACCACAATCTCTTCATGTTGTAATTACTAGAAAGACAAATAACAAAGCGCAAGACCGTATTATATGGATTATCATTTGTGTTTTTGCATTCAGCTCAGTCTGTCTTGATCTGTACCTGTTTTCTCTCCTTCCTCCTTCCCTAAGCCCGAGGCCTCATCCTCCTCCTCTGCCCCTGAAGCTCGCTGCAGTGTTAAGTGAAAGCGACCCTGACTCGTCCTCTTTCCAAACCGCTCTGGCTGGTACCCCATTGTTTTCCCCTCCGCCGGCGGTTGACAACTGGCCTTTTCAGCAGCGGCGCTCTGCGGTGGGAACTCTGGCCTCGCTGTGTCGGCCTCTTGCCCCTGTCTCTCTTCCAACATGGAGGCCAGGTCCAAAGCTACACAGGGGGAGTGAGGGACTGCTCATTTGCACCTTTTTTCTTCCTGCGGCATTGGTTTGGAACCGTAGTAGAAATTGTCCTGGTGTGAACTGTTCTGAAATAAATGGAGGTTGTCCCCAAGAGGTTTAAAAGGTTTGGCCGCTTGCTTCATGCAAGTTAAAACGAATGCATAATATTGTTTACGCAATAAAGAGAGGTCCAAAATTTGAAATTCAATGAAGATGCAAACAATCTCCGAGCAATCTTTCCTCGAACGTGCGCCGCAAACTCCATAGGGGTGAAAGCACAGACGCCTCCCCTAATGGATGAGCTGCAGCCGCGGCGCAGACAACACGATTAGATTCTGTTCATACTCCAATCCTTTATCAAAAAGCCGTGATATTCCACTCAAACAAAACGCTTGTACCTGCAGTGTTTCAACAGAGGTGGGCCACTCTTATCGTCCACGCTGAATAGGACTGGGGCCCATAATGTAATAGCCCGGCAGCGCGCTCATAAATCACCTGAAGAGGCTGCATGCCACACTGACACTCCCAATCTGCCAACCTGTGTCTTTATTAAAGCACACATTACACTGAAGGGTGCCTTTTCTCCCCACAGTCGCTCAGCTATAAACACCTCAGCTAATATATTTATGCAAACACAAGGATACAAACACTTTCCTCTGCAGGCACACATACATTTATCTGAGCTTCTATATTCAGAATATGTGTGTGTGTGTGTGTGTGTGTGTGTGTGTGTGTGTGTGTGTGTGTGTGTGTGTGTGTGTGTCACTGAGAGATAGACAGAGACTGCTATTGTTTCAACATCTTGTCACCTTCCGTCTTCACCATTGCAGCAATTATCTTTCTCCCACGGAGAGTGACGCATCAGTTCGGATGTATGAATGTCTATCCAGATGAGATTTGCCTTCCGTGAATCTCATGTTGTTGTTGGCCAAACGCTGCACCCAACAGAGTGCGTTAGGGGTGTCACAATCGGCCATCGAAAAGCGATTGAAATTAGCTTTCAAACTTCTGGCATCTCCACTATTTACAGTCCGATTAGCGACTTAGCGAGAAATTGAGACTAAAGGAGTTGAGAGACGACGTCTACGACCGGATGGTTTTAAAGGTAGCCCGTTGACTAAGTTCTTTTAAACCAATAAAAAGCTGAATTACGGTGAGATGATAGCCGGTGGGTTCCCAGGTTGCATTTGCGACTCTTTTGTGTCCAATACGGACCGTTAACCTGCATTCAACCGAAGCCTGCTCGGATGTGATGAGCCACTACTTCTGGGGCTACAATCAGAAACTGGGACGCTTCAGGCTCCAGGATCCGGTGCCGACAGATTCCACATGTGGCCCCCCGCTAGGGTCGGAGATAATGAAGGAGCAAAGGAACTGGGAAATGCAATTAATTCATTGCCACTTAAAATCAATTGCGTAAAACACAAAGAAAACAATGATCTATCGTGATCTTTCAAATCAGGGCTCCTTTGACAATTACACAGCTGGCGGTGCCTGCCAGAAGAAAAAGGGTACATTGTGAATCGGGACATTAAAACCGCAAGTCAAATAGAATCATGGATTCGGAGAATTGTGACGCCCCCTATTTGTTTTTGTCTGCGAGCTCCGTTCTGTTGCTATGTGTTGTGTTTGTTCGCCTGCTCGCCGTCCTCCCAGTAACATTGACTGCTAAATTGGAAAATGTCAAAAGCAAACGCCACGTGAGCTGACGAGGAAATAGCACTGAAGTGAGACGTGCCAGTCGGTCCCGAGTGTTGACAGAGGAAACACTCGGCTCTCGGCCGGTTCAAATCAAGCCTCCTTGGTATGCTAAGCCCGAATGCTGCGCGCTCAATCAGTTCCCCGTGCGGTGCATTTCCCGGGGGGCCTTTTGGGTGCTCTTCGAGAACTCTGCCCTAATTAACACTGTGTGAAGTCAAAACTTTACAGTGAACTTTATTTTTCTCTCTGCGCGGCGACGCCTTTAAGCAAGGCACTGAAAGAACAAATGGTTCTCGAGAAGCTGCCCTCAGTGAAAAGACTGGAATCTGATGTGCTTGTTAACTCGAAATACATAAAGTTGGCTCTTTTTTTTTTTCAGACAATATTTTGGGAAGAAACCATGAATAAAAACCGTGAGTGCTTTTGTCCCTGCCTTCGAAGTGGCATACTTTAGACTTGTACTGCATTTAAAGTCTTGGTTGCAGTTGTCTTACAAAAAGAATACATGCTTTGTGCATTTTTTTGCAAAATACACAAAGAACACATGCGCCTCGGCTCGATGCTACCATTCAGAGAGACTTCAGACTAATTACAGCAAGATCTTCCTCCGTCGGTCTTTGACGTTACAAGGTCGATCTCGACATGCTTTGCTCCTATTTAATTAATGGTTTCTGTAATCACAGTGTTGTTGTCGGTGTACTATTGTTCAACTGAGCATGGAAAAAACTGGGCTCATTAGTTGTGGCAAGGTTCTTTTCGGACTCGTTGACAAAAGATTTGACATTTGCATGTGAAGTATAAAACAAACGAACGAAGGAATCCCAAATGTCAAATCTCGGCGCGCTATCAGAGCTATACCAGTATTTGTGTCAACTAAATCCTGCAGGCAGCCGCAACCAAAATCATGCAAATCCCGAACAGGAAAACCACAGAATCTCTTTCTCAGGTCTTGCAAAAAAGCAGACGACTCCTTTCAACCTCAACAGAAGGCAGCGCAGACCAGATGCACTCTTTTGCAGGTCACACCTTTCACAATAACCAGAGGGTTCAAGTTCTGTCAGAGCATCTTGCCAAAAGGAAACTCAATAAAATATCTTACAGTAGCTCATGCTGTACAACCGTTTCCCTCAGACAGACTGCCAGACGCTGGTGTGGGTCGATAGGATCCGAGAAGGAATCAATTCAAACCGTGTATTGAAAAAGTGTTGCACGTATCCGGTCCGTACGATATTTTATGAAAAGTTACACATTTTTTAAATAGTTTTTTCCCCCAACGGAAGTCTCCAACACGCGTCAATTTCTGCCCGTCACATTGCATGCAGCCTTTTTAGAATAACCTTTCGTCTTCACAGGAAACTCAGCTGGGCGTCAACACAACGTAGTCAGGTTTGGGAATAGATCGTGGGTTGGGTTCAAATAACTAGAGCTACATTACAAAAACGCACACTTTGACTTCTCGTTTCACGCAAATTAAATGAACGAACTGCGGCCTCCTGGCTGGAAGATGGCTTTTTTTTTGCGAGTGTGCGATTCCGCTGTCTTTATACGTCCTCGCTCGAGATCACGTGGATAACACACGTACAAATGTAGAGGGATATCTACAAATCACGGCGCATTATTTTGCATATGTTTTGCTGCGGAGGCCGGAAGAGACCTGTGGTAAATTTGCATCACTGCCGGTATGTAATGGTTCTGGTAGTTCGCATTTTTGGGTGCCTTTACTGAGCGTGGGACAGCCTTGTATCTCTTGCTATCAGAGGTGTTGTTGGGGATGCACGTGTTCCTCAGAACTATCATGCAGGTGAGCAGAAGTGCAACAGTCACGACCTGCAATGTTAAAATGTGCTTTACATCAGCGGATGATGGCGGCTGCAGCGGTTTGGGTTTGCATACTCGGTTGCGAGCGCTGACTTTACATCCCCCCGACTCGACACGATTGAGAGCGAGGCAGACAGGTAGGCAGACAGGTAAGCAGACAGGTAAGCAGACAGGTAAGCAGACGGCAGGTAATCCCAGATTACATCCGTGTCATTCCCACTTTTTTTTATGTGAAACATCTGTCCGTCTGCGGCGTGGGCCGGCATCGATGGCGAGATAATGAGCTCCTGTTGCCGTGTCACCCCCCTCCCACCCCACCTCCCCCGCTCTTTAGGTTCCCATTGGCCCGTTCCCCCCAGTGTGCCGAGCTCTTCAGCAAATACAGCATCTGGGTGGCGGATCGAGATCTCATATCGTCTCTAAATCCCTCCGACAGGCCGCCGCAGACAGACAGCACGGCCACAAGGCAGACTGCTGGTGGATGGGCCGGTTTTAACTGCTTATTAAAACACACTCACCAAAGAACATTAACATATTTCAAAGTTAATGAAGGCCAAAGTTCACATATGACCTAAATGCAATAGGCTGGTTATAAGAGCGGCGGCAGATAATGTCCTTTATGTCTGAAGCACCAGACAGACGCACTTTACTCGCCCTCAGTGATTCACTGAAGCCGTTTAATGAGAAAAGACAGAAAAAAAGGTGATATTTCACTGTGGAGGGATGTCTATTCTCAAAATTGCCATAAAATGAGCCTTTAGGTGGAATCGCTTCATCTACTTGGAAATTATGAGACAGTAGTCACGTTAAAAGGCTCTAAAAACAGAATCGTGAACATCGTAACACATTCATTTTATGTTTCATTATGTTTCATTTTTATTTTCTGTTTATGATCATAAAGTGTGATCCTCCTTCCACAACTATATGTCCTTTAGTGAGTCGAGATGTGTGTGCTCACTTAGGAAGCTCTTTTTTTTTTCTTTTTTTTTTTATCTCAAAAGACCATCCTGGATGAGTAAAGGTCGAGGAGAATGTAAAAGTTAAAAGGAAAAAAGAAACTACTCCACTCTAAGTTCACGGTCTATCGGCTACTTTTTTTTTGTTGATTTGTATGAGGTATTCATGTACTTACTCAGATTTCTTCCTTATCATTTGCCTTTTACGTCCACATCCCTTCTCGTGGGTCACAGTGGGAAGAGGAAGAAGTCTAGTTTCAGATCGTTCTTTTATAATAATTTCTTTAATAATTGTTCAGCAGACGAATCCCACGATCACGTTTTCCTCTGCTTTTACAGCGAAGGTTTCACAACCATCTCGCTCTGTGACTGCAGGGAATGTGGACGATTCAAGCCGCTCGTGAGCTCAGTGTCTTCCTCTCCAACAGAGGACCCGCAGACACAAAGGATCAATAATTAGCCTACTTCCCGCAGCGTGAAAGAGCAAACAAAAAAGCGGGTTTTATTCCAAACATTTCTATATGCGAGAATCAGTTTTTTTTGTTGTCGCTTTTTTTTTTGTAAAGCACCTCGCTCTCTCCCTCAACAACGAAGTACGTTTTTTTTCTTTTGGTTTGAGGAAGGGCTGCATTCCAACATGCTGCATCTCTCACGTGCATAGTGACATTTCCTGTAGGGTTGCATTCTCTCCCCCACCTGGGTGTCTCTAGGATGTGTGTGTGTGTGTGTGTGTGTGTGTGTGTGTGTGTGTGTGTGTGTGTGTGTATGTATATATATATATATATATATATATATATATATATATACTAAATGACTGTTTGAAGATTAACAGTTGTGTTTCTCCCTTATTATTTATGTGGCATCGATCCAGATTCGATGTCTTCTTCTTCGTGTTTTGTCTTTTTAAGACAAGCTGCAAAATCAGACAGGATTTGTTTCTTTGTTGGAAGACGGCCCCGTAAACATCACCTTGGTGTATTCAGTGTTCCTTTACAGTAACTGTAGAAGAAGAGTGTTTAGACAAGCCAATGTTTCTCTCCCCCTCTGCCCTCCCTCGACTCTTTATTCCTGTTTGAACAAAAAAATATTCTTTACAAAAGCAGGTGCAGAAACAAAGACACAAATAGAAGAAGAAAAAAAACGCTTTTCTTTGCTGACGTTTTCCCAAAACACATTTTCTTCTCGGTGGAGCTCACCTCACACCTCGAAGAGACGCTCACGGAAAGGCTTTTTTGTTGTTGTTTTTTCGCAGTTCGCATATTGAAAAATCGGATTAAAAAAAAAGGATTCTGAATTGGCACGTGTCCTACAAGCGCCGGAGAGCTGTTTGTAAAAGCAGAACATGGACATATAAAAAGGAGAAAACGCTTTCATTCTCTGATTCATGACATCATCGTTGACTAACTGCTTGCACTGGGCGGTGAATGCATAATGCCAGTTGCGGCCAGCCAGCCCCCCCCCCCCCCCCCAACATTCCCCTGTGCCAAATGCATGAGTCACACAACCCGTTCAATGCGAAAGACGGCCGCCCCCCTCCGTGTTTCTTTAGAGGGTTAGTTCGTTAACGGGCCGCTAAGGCCATGTCGCAGCCGGGGCTTCAGTCAGTTGGCGCTGCCATTGGTCCGCTTGACGTCTGTCTCTTCGCCATCAGGAGGGAAGGGGGAGATGTACGTGTACTTCGGCAGCAACGGCTCAGGCCGGGATTGAACACTCAAGCTTACGAACTTGCAGAGCATTGTGACGATGAAGGGAATCGTTCACGGCAGAGTTTAAGTGGAGACAGTCGAACACAGTAGAAGAGAATGAGATATGGCCACAAAAAAACACAGAAAGCAAGAGAAACGCCGTTCCTGTTGCTGGAACGTTTGCCACGGTCTATGAAAATATACAAATACCCACCCACCCTCCCTCCCTCCCCCCCCCTTCCTCACTCCTCTCTCGCTACATTAAGTGATTCTCATTGAAGCCTTGCAAACAGCATTCAAACAGGAAACAATAAGTCTCTGGAGGAGAGAGAGAAAGAGAGAGAGAGGTGAGGGAATGAGGCGTGGAGAGTGACTATAAAGCAGGGATAGGAAGAGAAGAGGAAAAAAAGAGAAAGAAAACACAGTTTGGGAGCAACAGTGTGAAGAGAACAGCTGAAAAGCGTGATGGGGGGCAGGTGAGCCCTGTGGTGGTCATTTCACAGCCCTGTAGGCCAACTGGGTCAGCTGAAAGACTCGCTGCCAAGAGAATACACACACACACACACACACACACACACACACACACACACACACACACACACACACACACACACACACACACACACACACACACACACACACACACACACACACACACACACACACACACACACACACACACACACACACACACACACACACACACACACACACACACACCTCTCTCAGCCTCCACCACAAAATAATTTCCTTTTCAATCTGCCGGCCGATAACCGGGGCCGCTGTTTATTGACCTTTAGCGTGACGCTTTTGTCGCCAGGCAATCGCTTTTCTGGCTCGAGGGCGCAGGAATATGACTGGTTGGCCGTTCGCTCCTCAACCGGCGTGCGGTAGCTCTCGTACGCACGCACCAGGATGAGGCGGCGAGCGCCCGGGGGGGAGGGGGGGAGGAGAAAGGGAGCGCAACGATGACAGCTGCGATGATTGGATCATCAAAGAAGACAACTCAATGGTATAAGCGTCATTAGCGCAACAAACCAATTAAGAGGGAGACACACACACACACACACACACACACACACACACGTCCATGAATTATAGATAATGGGCTGGAATAAAAGTGGATTTGCCCTTTTTGCCCTCACAAAGGCCGCTTCACTGCGTCCCTGTTATTAACCAGGCTGTTCCTGCTTTGTTCAGCCAGATTCAAGACACACGCTTTGTTCTCAGGAGCTGCTTTCTTTTCCAGAAGTCTTGCAGGCTTTTTCTTATTTTATTGTTTGAAAGAAAGAAAGCTTCCATGTCTGCTGCCCCCTTTAATATTGATTCAATTTGATTATTCTACATTATTTATTTTTAAACATGAGTTGTCCTGCTGTCGTAGTTCACCTTTGATAGGGCAGGAACGGAGAGAGCAACGTACTGGCGTTCAAAACACATTGGCGGTTTGTTTGTCAGAGATTTGGACTCTCTCCATCCTCCTCAGGGATGAGAACAGGACGCAGTGAGGCGGCAGCGGTGGACCCGTGGAGGTGGCGCCGGGCGCTCGAGTCCCATTCTGCTGACGAGCGGCGGGGGAGCAGGTCGGCAGGCTGAGGCTTATCTGCCAAAACAGCCGGGGTTACGCTGCGACCCCATGACCTCACGCAGAGAGAATGAGAGGGTAACAACGGGGTGGAACCTTCCATCACAGTAAAAACACAAGTTATGTTCCTAGAACAATATGGATCAAGGTGAGGGTTAGGTATCGTTTGACACTAGTTCCCAAAAAAAAAATAAAAAATAAAAAAAGGTTTTTCAATGAAATAATCACACACCCAGCTTCAGAGTATGTGGGAGTTGTGGGAGACGGCCGTTAATGATTTGAAAGAAAAACACACTTTCGCTTCTTGTGCTAAAACACTCAAATGAGCTCAAATACATTTCCGCCTCTGAGATGCGACGAGCTGAACTGGAGAACATTGATTCTATTCCCATATTTACACGATCGATTCCCAGATGATGTTGGTCCACACACGTGAAAGCTGTGAGTTCTAGTTTGGGAGGAGGCAAGAAGAAGGAGGCGGCGAGGGAAACAGGGAACGCTCTCAGTCCTCCCTCTCGCTGCCCGTCACCTGGGAATGAAGCGATCACCTGTGTTTGCCCTGTGAACCCTCTCTGCTCACCGGAGCGGACCGACTCTGCTGCAGCGCGCCCCCCCCCCCTCCCAAAAAAAAAAACAAATAAAATCCTCTCCAGGGATTTACAGCGCGTTGCCTCTGAGCAGTGCCGGGGAGCTCTGCTGGGCCTCAGCGTGGACGTGAGATCCCAGGAGCCGCTTTTAATTAAGACCTTGATATTTTGCTGTCTGAGCCAAACAAGTAAAATAGTAGGGGGGGTAGGGGGAGGGGCTGGAACAATGGGATGACTGAAGGGAGCCCTGAACAAGAAGTTCATCTGCTAAATGTTGCTGCAACGCACGTTGCAGAGGGAATAAATACATGAGCTTAAAAGAGAGCTCTTTGACATACGAGAGCCCGCCCAGCTTTTAAAGCTGTGTCGCTGTGCTAACCGTCCATAACATGGCTTGTGATGTGCCAAATATGTGATATAATCTCTGTCTGTTGTTCCTCTGTAAAACGGCTCGTCCTGCACTCGTGTATAAAAAAAAAAGAAACCATCCAATCAATTGAGACTTTGGTGTGAACCATGCTGGTCATATAAAAACTGCACATCACTGCTTGCAGATCGTAGCCAACAGGAGAAGACGGGGGAGATGTGTGCGTTTGGGGACGATGCAGGAGTTTTATACATCGCGATAAGTTGATCAGCGGCGAACTTCCATCGTTCGAGGGCTCGAGGATCGCTCATCGTCATTGTGCGATGCATCGACGCACAAACAAATGCAGCTGTAGCCCGTTTGTATCACAAGAAAATTGTGACGAACAAAACAAACACACTGGTGATTTCCTGCGGTGCATTTTGGGGATTTTGCACACAGCTGCAACAGAAACAACTGGGCGGATAATAAATATGATATTGTGCTATAACAAATTTAAAAGAAGTTGCGAATACCATCACAAATTACTTGGAGAAGCTGTCCAGCTCGCTGGAATATAGAAGTCATAATGTGAGACAGAACAGACTCACACAATGCTGATTGTTGCATGATTGATGCAATAAAGTTGTTCAACAACATTTAAAGTTAAAGATATATTTTGATGATTATCTGCCGAGATAATTGTGACTGGACATTTTCAAATAGTCCGTTAAGGCAAAGTTTCCCTCTCATGTACCTCATCCTCCTCCTGAGCCAACGACTGCTCTGTAGCTCCGTATGGCGCGGAGCCCTAAGCCCGCCCACTTCTTTAGCGGTCCAATCCAATGCGAAGGATTTAAACCCCGTACGTAACTGTACAGCCCACAAATATTCCACATCACCGTGAATAACGGCAGAGTACAGACCAGGAGTCTCTAACTTCCGCTCCGCTGTGACTTTAAAAGGATAAATCCGACTTTGTGACAAACATCTACTGGCAGAAACCGCTGGGCCACCTTAGTTGTAAGAACGAGCATTAAAAAGGGGGAACATAAATGTCAGCTTACTAGTCAGGAGGACCCAGATGATGTCAGAGTTATCTCAGACTAAAAACCTCCTGCACTAAAAGCCTGGAGGCGAGGAGTCGGACAGACATTTACCAACGACCTTATGAAAAGGTCACGTGTTTGAGTTGAACCTCGTTCCAGATATAAAAAGTCAGTTCGTCTTTTGGGGTTTTACTGATTTTAAATCATCTTTTAAGTCCGTCTCAGGGACTGCGATGCTACTCCTTCAGGAGAGGAGTAACCCTTGGATGTTGCAGCAGAGGAAAGAGCCGTCAGCCTTCCTCCTGCAGCGTGTTTCAGACCAGAGAACAGACATGAGGCGGAGAACCGTGAAAGAACAGGGATTTCCTTTCACCGCTGCTCAGGTTTGACCACAGACTGAAACTGAGAAGTGGACGGTGTCACCATGGCGTCGCCCATTTGTCGCCATCTTGTTTGTTTGGAACCAGTGAACAAATCCATATTTGGACTGCTGGTATAGACCTGTCAATCACAGTAAGCCCCGCCCTAAAGCATACCCTGCTTTATGGTCTGTTTGACTCTAAATGGACCATAATTTACTAAATGAACATCATGCTGTATTGAAGAAAACTTGAAACTAGAGATTGCGACATAAACTCATGTTTACAATGTTTACTGAGGGAATACATCAAGAGAAGTAGAGTTATTTTCTCATAGACTTCTATACAACCCTCTAAACATGAACCGTTCTCTGCTCCAAATGTGGCCTTTCAATTCAAGACATTCTCGTCACAAACCTGTACAAAGTGCAACAGTCCATGGAAAATGGAAAATGAAGGCGTGATGAGTGATTGAAATGAATTCCACCCCTCGAAGCTACTTTTTGACATTCCTTCAGCTGAGCTTCAACTCTGCATTTGCATTCTGCAAAAGGTAAACTGTGCACCGAAACCATTGGCCTGAAGACGGCTCTGAAGCTTAAATGCTACTTAGAAAACACAAGACGGCTTCAAGATGTGGTGAATGAAGCAGAAATCGCTGCTGTAAGAAGTACACTCATCCCAACAATCTTTACAGGAGAGGGAAATGATGAGTATAATGCAATGAAGCCGGGGGTCGTCTGTAGGATGCCGGCGACCCGGCAACCTGTGGCCCAGAATAACAAGGACGCTAAAGCAAAGGGTCCGCCTCGGCATGTGAGCAAGCACTTATTTATCTTCACCGAGCTGCCTGCCCATCTTGGTCGGAGGGGGTAATTGGCATGCAGGCATGCAGGCTTCGGCGGGACGGCGAGACGAGCCAGGGCTCGGGCACAAAGCACAACGGCTCCACTGTGCCCGCGAAAATGAGTTGAGACCTGTACAGTGCCACTGGTGCTATCCATCACTGCAACGAGAGAGAAACCCAAAAGAGAGGGCTTCTGCCCAGACACGTTTCTCATTCCTGATCAGGATGATTTGGTGCTTAAGTTGTCCAAATATTGTATTACATTACATTACATTTCATTTAGCTGACGCTTTTATCCAAAGCGACTTACATGATATACAGTAGACCGTAGACACAGCTACGGTGAGCAATTAGGGTTAAGTGTCTTGCTCAAGGACACAACGACGCAGACTGCCGGAGCCGGGGCTCGAACCACCGACCTTCTGATTGAAAGACAGACTTGCTAACCACTGAGCCACAGTCGCCCATTTGACATTAAGAATCAAAAGAAATTTGAATGAATTTGAATTTGCTCCCACCATGTTCACCATTGAGCTCAAACAGGATGAGATGCGCCGATCACGTTATCTTCCAGTAGTGATTATGACAAACATCGATGTGATAACAGTAGGGATGCCCCCTGAAACACGGTTCTAAAGGTTAAAACCTGTACAGGTACAGATGCAGTCCGAAGTTAACGGTTCTGCCATCAGTACTTTACTAGTCCGGGAGGGAGACGTCCTCTCGTGTCACCGACAAAGAACTAAAGTGTTTCTACATTTGACTCCAGCAGAACATTTGGAGTGGGAGTGGAGGTCAGGCCTGACTCGTCGCCCTTCAACTGTGCGAGTGAGTCAGAGCTGACGTGGGAGGCAGACGGCGGCCGGCCCAAAGGGATGGAAGTCAAGGAAGTTGGGGGTGCCAGCTGATCGAATCTCCTCATTAACTTTGCCCATGCCTGGAGAGAGATGGGGGTGGGGTGCAGGGTTTAGTGAAGACTCCTGCACAAAGCCTGGCAGACAGATGGGCCGAGGAATTGATCAGCGGAGGCCGTCCGCAGAGACCGCCACAGACTCTGTTTTAGTCGAGAACACAATCGAGGACATCACAGACGGAGAAATGTCACTGGAATTTACGACCAGCGGGGGAGGGGCCTCCATCGAGAGGGGCGAACGCACGCGCGATCTAAATTGGAGTTTGGCTTGAACTGACACCCGAGAAGGGGGCTCCAGACATCAAAACCAAAGCATTCATGCTCATTATTTATCAGCGTCTCGCACGTCCTGAGGACAGAAGAGAGGACTTCTGAATCGCTCTTTGAAAGATCTGCGCAGGCCGCTGATCTCGGCGGCGCAGACGTCTAGGAAAAAATAACCAAAAGGCTACTTGCTATCTCGGCCCTTTGTCTCTGCGCTGTCCTTCTGAGAGCTGCCCCACTTTCGGTCCGGCCTCGGCCTCTATGTGGCGTCTATCTTTCACACGAGTGACAACCCCCCCCCCCCCCCCCCCAATCCCCCGTGCTGTCAGCCTCTTTTTCATCGGCCATTGTTGTTCCCGGGCTCGGAGATTCGGCCCTGCCGCTCCGTCATCGCCACAAGCTCAACACTCGCCTGCACCACCGATAAGCAGCCAGGAGCTGAATAAATCACAATGCAGAGACATACACACCTCCCAACACCAGCAGGAGGCCCGGGTATTTACTGTATCTCGGGCTATTTTGGAGGATTCAGAATCGAATCCGCTGCACGGCTTCATTTCTGAATCATTTAGTCGAGGTTCAAAAGGTCGCAGCTGGTAATAATGTGTGTATCACAAGTTATATCTGAAGGGCACTGAACAAAGCAAAATATTCAACTGTCTTATGTAATGCAGTCTATTTGTAACGCTTCGAGCACCAGGCTCTTCCTCAGAAGCAACAGGAGGCTACTTGGTTTGCAGAACTATCTGTTTGAATTCTGTTGGAATAAAATCTATTTCTGTCAATCTGTTTTAAAAGGACAGCACTTTTTCACATCCAGGCTAAAGAAATGTATGCTCTGTAATCAGCGTGTTTGAGATGCATGAACTAAATCCAGTGTCGATAAAGATTAGGTAGAAAGTGACGATACCCGGCCTGACTAAATAACCCAGGGGTTGCAGTGGTATCGAAACTCCAATCAAACGGTACCTGCAGTGGATCCCTTTTGTCCCCAGATCTAGATGGTGGCGTGGTTTTCCTCTCAGCCAATCACCTCCAGCGGTCTTCTTTCATTCAGCATGTGATTGGCCCACCACCGTAGCAGCCACACCCCCAAACAGAGGGCATTTCCAGCATGCACGTGGCCGATGTTTGAGCCGGCGGTGCAAACAGCGCTAACAACGGTAACAGTGCTGATTGGAGCGAACAGTTTTTGACCTTTGTGGGTACACGGTGAGAAATGTCTTGTTCTGTCCACGACTTAGAGACATTCACTTCATTCTCAGCCCGAGTGCACCCTCCTCATGTTCCCATCCGTCTTTTCTGTCCTGTTGCCTGCCCACCTTCCTATCATGTAGTTCCTCACGCATCAAGCAGGGCTCTCTAAATACTTCCAACCATTCCTGCTAAAAAACACGTCGAGGCGACAATGTAGGCCGACTCGAGAGCAGCGCACGTACCGGCAGAGAACAATGCACTCTACAAACCCAGCATCCACGCTCCCCTTTGTTGTCTGTCATTTTCTGCCATGTGTTTTCTTTCTGTTGTACAGCTGTCACACAACTGCCTGTGCTCAGACAAAGGATGTATCAGCAGCTTGTGGACAGTGATGCAGTGATGGGCAGAGAGTGAATACAGATTTTTGTTTACTCTTATTGGTTACTCAGATTTTTTGAATGCCCACAGTGCAGATATATAAAAAATAAGAGGATCCATATAAAAACAGGAAGCACCCATCTTGGCTGAATGTCATTTTCATTTAGGATGCATCTAAAACGTATCATGTGGTGATGTCTGCTGTGAGGCAAATGCCAGATTTCATTCTGCTGTATTTTTATGACAATAGAGAGACAACACCGGACCAGGAGAGGTTTTACATGCACTGCTGTGAGCATCATCTCCTGTACGTGGTCAATTCCTGGAGAACTCTTTTGTGGCGCTTGTTCTCAGACAAAGCAACAGCAGTTTGACTACAGGCTAAACTTAAAAGTAAGTTGTCACACAACCAACTTTGCAGTTTTGACCAGGCGGCAACCTCCGGTTCTGAGGAGGGACACTGATGCGGAAGTGTGTTAAAGCTGCATTCTCTCTACTGACCACCAGGAGGCGACTCCTCTGGTTGTATAGAAGTCTATGAGAAAATGACTAATTCTCTCTTGATGTATTCCCTCAGTAAACATTGTAAACATGAGTTTATGTCTCAATCTCTAGTTTCAAGTCTTCTTCAATACAGCATGAAGTTTATTTAGTAAATGATTGTTCATTTAGAGTCAAACAGACCATTATTACATTATTATTATTACATTTAATTTAGCTGACGCTTTTATCCAAAGCGACTTACATGATATACAGTAGACACAGCAACGGTGAGCAATGAGGGTTAAGTGTCTTGCTCAAGGACGCAACGACATGGACTGGCTGAGCCGGGGTTTGAACCACCGACCCTCTGATTGAAAGACTGACTTACTAACCACTGACTCACAGTCGACCATAAAGCAGGGGACGCTTTAGGACGGGGCAACAAGGTGATTGACCTTATTATTACCAAATTATAAAAGAAAGGTTTTATTAGCTGTACTGTGTGAATGTACAATCATATCCCAGCATGCATTGCTGTACTAGGATCAGGCTGCAGGCTCGTGACACATTTCTTTGACATTTGTCAAAGGAGCGTAACCGACCAGGCGAAGGAAGTGCACCGAGCACGACCGATTCTTGTAGTCAGATCCGCGGTGCCCCGAGGGACGGGGAGGGGGGCGTTTGGGGGCCTCCTCCGCCCTAACACCGGCTCCATGGCAACCGCTGCCTGACACCTTCTGGCAGTGGCGAATGGACTGACCACAGTGCAACATCAGAGCGGACGCTGGCAGAGCCCGCGTGAGCCGTCACACAGTAAAGACCTCGGGGCGCGAGGGAGCAGCCGAGAGGCGCTTACATTTTGGGGAGGCACAGGACTGCAGTGCACAAACACGGCGGAGGTGGGTGAAGGGGGGGGGGGGGGGGGGGGTCTGTCTCCAGCTGGCACATCGTGGAATGTTAATTAGGCCTGGGCTGAAGACGAGACACCTCCCTTTTAAATGTCACATCCCCGTGAGGAGAGCCGGGGAGCAAAGGGTGGCGTCGGTTCATTTGCCTTTTTATTTTTCACCGGCAATTCTCTCCTCTGTTCTTTACCCCGAAACATTTTTCTCTTAACATTCTCCTGCTCCTTCCCTCTCTCGCCCTTCTGTTATGCTGTTTACTCTGTGATGAATGGCTCTATTTCAAGTTGAGCTTTCTTTTCTTTTCTTTTTTTTCTCCTTCCCTCTTTTTTTAGCCGGAATAGATTACAATCTGTGCAATTGTGCGGACACAAGATTGATTTTGCTAAAAACACAGCAGAGGAAGGAAAATACAGAGTGCAAACAGCACTTGGCTTTAATGTGGACATTTTCAGACCCACTCCTCTGATAAAGGCTCCTCGGACTGCGGTGGCTCTTGCAGAAACAGGACTTGATAAGAGGGGGCCGGGAGGGCGGCGTAAACAAATGTTGAGGCGGTTTGTAGTAAGATGTGACACAGAGAGAATACTGTGGCCTTTTTTTTCTCTTCTTTTTTAAATGGCGGGCCTTCGCCATCAGCCTGCCTTCATAGCCTTAGAGGGGCAGATGCTCGTTTTTCCACTGCTGCCGCCAATCCGGAGTTCCACCGCGAGCAACACTTTTCTTCGTCATGGTTCCAGCCGCGCTTCTGCTCCACGATTCAAAGTTAATATAGTGTCTCAAGAATGGCCCTTAGGTTACCGTTGAATATTAAGCAATTCCTAAAATTACTTGAAATAATAATTGCCTACCTACAATTCAACCAAAATGAATCACACGGAGCAGGCGGCTTGGATTTCTTCTTTTTTTAATAATAATAATAATGATAATAATAATAATAATAATAATAATAATAATGATGATGATGTCCCCTACATCATCATCATCATTATTATTTGTGCACATTTGTGCGGGAGTGATAAAAAAAAAAAAAGTGTGCCACGTCTTTGAGTGGCTCGGTTAACGGAAGAAGAAGGCTGTTGGGGGACGGTGGGGATGCAGAGGGAGGCGATGTCGGTGCCATAAGTCACCGGGCCTTCAGGTCGCCTCTGCTCCCTCGACAGGGAGCTGAAAGAGAAATGCTTTTACATTCTGCAGCTGGATGCCAGGGGAGAGTGAAAGGAGTGGGGTGGGGGTGGGGTGGGTGACTCTTATGGAGCAGGGGAAAAAAAAAAAAAAAAAACCTGTCCAAGGTCTAGGGAGCCGAATGGTTTACACGCCGGCTGCCAGCTTACGTTTCGTCTTAGTGTCACAATTTGTTGGGGGAGCGTCATGGACGTGCTAAAAAGAGCGGACCCCCCCCCCCCCCCCCCCCCAGCTGAAGAGTTGCTAAACGTCACTCATGATCATTCAGCCACTAGGGAGAGAGGAGAGAGTCTACTGAGGGGGAAAGGAGGGTAAAAAAAAGGGCTGAATGAAAGAAAAAGAGAGAGACAGTGAAAGAAAGTGACAAAGAGAGGGAGGAAGGAGAGATGTTGGGATGAAAAAAAAGAGTGGAACAGAGACACAAAAGGAAATACTCCTGCATGCTAATCCTCGCCTCCTGTGGCGCTCTGTCCAAAGTGAGAAAAGGCTGCTGAGCTGCAGAGCTTGGAACCGTCGAGGGATCGGACGTGTTTCCCATCAGAGCAAAGCACGACCAACAACAACAACAACAACAACAACAACGAGGAGAAAATAACCCCGATGTTACGGGCATCTTACGGCGTCACCCGTGTTTCTCGCTACCACGTTCCCAGCTGTACTCAGGGAGAAATAAGTTTGTCATAAAGGACGCCGTCCGTGCGATAAAAGCCCGTGCCCCCCTCCCCCTCCCCCCAACCCGTAGCAAAGAGCGTGGGAACTGCTTTCAGAGCAGCGAGTGGAGGCGGCAGGCCGACCCTGACTTATCGACCGGCGCTCGCGAAGACGCACATCTTCCTTCCTGATGTGGCCACCTGCCAACTACACACAGAGTTCATTTAAAAAAATGGAACTTATTGATTGTTACAAACCTATCATGAACATTGTAAAAGTGTATTTCTCAGTCTCTAGTTTAAAGTCTTCAATACAGCATGATGTTCATTTAGTACATTATGGTCCGTTTAGAGTCAAACAGACCATAAAGCATGCTTCAGGGTCCCTCAGCCAGTGAATGACAGCAACGCACTGAATTACTTTTGATACAGAAGGTTGTCCGATATGATCATAATATAGAAAACGGATATGATTGGAAGGAATACGTTTCACTCATTCTGGCAAAAATGCTTCATAATATTCATGTCTCGTGTCATTTGCATGAAATGGGGTCGACGCGGGCCCTCCATTCACTTTGAGCAAAGGGTGCGAACATCCCGCCGACGTTCTCAGCCCTAAATGTTTGTCTCTCTGCGCCAGGCCTCCACAGGCGCCGAGTTCCCCTCCAGCCAGAGAACGGCAGCGGCGCTCTGAAGAGGCTCCTTTCTCCGAGCCGCTGCCGCCGGTTTGAATATCAAAACATGATGTAAAACGGTGATTAAAAGCCAATTACAGCTTTCGTCAAAGAAAAGTCAATTAAAATGTTGCAAGGGGAGCAAGAAACAAAAGGGGAAGAGGGGGAAAACAAACGGCGACGTCGAGCAGAGCACAACATTCGGATGCACGCGGATTCTTTTTTTCTTCCATTCCCGTCACCGTGCAGTCATGAATTATGAACTATTTTGCTCTAAGGCAGCGTTCAATTAAAAAGCTAAATCCACTGGGAGTGGGAACGCTTTCTGAAAAAGAAATCCTGAAAAAACAAAGCCCGCCCGCACGCCCGCTCATTTAAATGCCACCATTATGAAGTCCTAAAGCCTCCCTTCTGGCCAAGTTTCAGCTGATTGATCCTGCATTACTTATTTATACACCAGTAATAAACAGTGGCTCATTCGTGCATGCTGAACGCCACAGCTGCTGGGTTTTTGATCCCCCGCCTGGAGCCCCGCATGAGCAGCCATGTCGAAATGCAGCGGCGAGGACACAAGGAGGCCGCCGCCACCCCACACCGTGAGCCTCCCTCCACCCCACCCCAACACGGAAGAATAAATAGCTAAGAGGCAAGCTAGGACTGCTTAACCCCTGCACTTTAATTATTGAGAAATGCTTTAGATTTGCCAGAATGTGCAACGCTCTCAACTCGAGAGGATTGTTCCAGAGAAAATGAAGAGGTTTGGAGTGAGGGGGGGGTACTTTTTTGTTTTTTTCCAGAGAAGCCAAAACCGGGGGACGATCTGTGTTGAGAGGGTCCGTGTCAGCGCTGCTGTGCAGTGAAAAGGCCTCAAAGATCCGATGAGTAACGTATGAAAGCTTTCAGCCGTCAACGGTTCTCCTCGCCGCCTCGATTTTGCTGCGTCGCTCCCCAACAATAACTCAGATAAAATCACCACACAAGTATGCAACGGCAATCAAGCAAACAAGCCCAGTGTTTACGACCCAATTGTTTTTCTTCTAAGATCCGAGGCTCGGAAAAAAGGCCCGGTGCTATTTAAAGGGAACATTTCGGCGTACGAGTCGGGGGTCACCGACCCCCGCGAAGACCAGATGGTCTCATCGAGTCGGACTCGTCTCTCGTGTGAACCCAGTTTCTTCGCTGTTATTTTCCAGGAATAAGCGCTGGATTGTTGTACTTTGCATTTCCTCCTCATGAACTTCTCGCGGTCTTGGCCTCTCTCACACACTCCGAGTGCAAGTAAACAAAGCAGCTTTGTGGGAAAAAAACGCTAGAGCAGAAAACTCTGCACGGGAAAAACCCTGACATTGAGATTTATCGATTTATATGATTTGAGTAGGGATTAACCGATTAACTGACAATCTCTCGTAGCCAGGTGCGGGGCGTGTGAGCGGGTTTGGTAACCGTCCAGGAAGTGCTTCAACTGCTGGCTGGCAGCACATGCCACAACTTGTTATTTATGCTTGACAACCCAACACAAGCTTTTCATTTCAGTGTTTAATGGGGTGGGCCCACACCTTCACAAACTGGTCTGGCTGTTTTCTAGATCAATATTGCCAACAATATGCCGAGAGAGAGAGAGAGAGAGAGAGAGAGAGAGAGAGAGAGAGAGAGAGAGAGAGAGAGAGAGAGAGAGAGAGAGAGAGAGAGAGAGAGAGAGAGAGAGAGAGAGAGACTTTCTTTTGCTGACCAGTGCTGTTTGCCAGTGTTTTATTATTGTAATTCTTTGCCATTTAAACCGTTAATAAAAGCTGGCAGCCAACATGCATCTCAGACATTGTCTTATAAATTAGTTTTACTGGAATGCAACAGGGAGAAGCTGAAGATGTTACTGCACCATGGAGAGCAGGTTTAAAAACTCAATATACACTACAAGCTATGATTTTAGAAGTAGTATATATAGTAGTATACATATATATATACACACATATACATACACACACTTAGATACATATGTATTTATAATATTTATATATTATATTCGTTAAAAAAATAAAAGGAAGAGGAAACGATATTCACGGAGGTGTGCGATTCCAAGGAAACGGACAACTAGGAACCGGTTTTCACCGGGTGCCGACCGGTTTTGGGTTCCCGTCCCTCTGATGATCTCTGAAGCAACAGCAGACAGATGCAAATGCCTCTTTGTAGTTTATGTACGATCACGTGCTCGCTGCCC